>OX439134.1:424055-967920 GCA_949318235.1 Ecdyonurus torrentis
TTCAATCATTTCATTGCGTAATATTTTAGTGGTTCCTATATCATATTGACCTAGATTTTTCTGCTACCCTCTTCATGGACGCCCTTTTTTGTATTAAATTATAAAAAAATTAGAATAAGTGTTACATAATTTTGTATTTCAAATGAATAAAATAATAATATTTAGTCCATTAAATTAATTTTTTTTATTTTATTTAAAAAAGTTCCATATTGGCAGCTTTAATTAAGTTATCAGAAATTTTGATTTCTTCCCGGGGGTTTGTTGCTATAACAAAATTTTTTTATGTTGTATTATAAAAAACAAAAATGAAGTTTATATTGTAAATAATAGGAAAAAATGTGCTTAAGGTTGTAATTTTAAATGATTTATACTAACAATTAAATAAGTATAACAACACATATCCAATCTATCAGTAGTAGACAAAAAGTTTTATTAATAAGAGTTTAAAAATTATAATTATAGTTCTATATATTTATGATTATACTGTACAAAACCTTATTTAATTAGTAAATTTCAAATTACACACGCAAAAAAATTAATACTAACAATGTAATAGGTAGACATATAAGCTAGAACACAGGTATTATTATAATACAATAATACCTAATGCAGGTGCAATATGTCAATGTAATAGGTAGACATATAAGCTAGAACACAGGTATTATTATACTACAATAATACCTAATGCAGGTGCAATATGTCAATGTAATAGGTAGACATATAAGCTAGAACACAGGTATTATTATACTACAATAATACCTAATGCAGGTGCAATATGTCAATGTAATAGGTAGACATATAAGCTAGAACACAGGTATTATTATACTACAATAATACCTAATGCAGGTGCACTGTGCAACAATAAAGGTGTGACTCACTTAGATTAATTAGTATTGTAGTTTTATAAATACCTGTTCCAAATTCAGGTGTAACTATTGCAAAATACAGGATTCATGTACCTGCCATTAGTAGTACTTTTTTTCGTGCAAGAAAATACTGAAGAAAAAAATAATAATGTTTCATTGTTGTAATTAAAACTTTAACCTTTCACAAATGACTAATATTGTAATATAAAAAACATCTAATTGACCGAAAATAAAATTGCAGTGGTATTTTCATGAAGTTTTTTTTATTTAACAAAGTACAAGAACAAAAAAGTCTATTTACATGAAGTTTTATTACTATATATTTTTATTTTTACCACATTGAAATAAAATAGTTACGAGTTTTATTATGCTTACATGCCATGAAAATGTTTTTGCAGAGGATATTATACAATATGCATTATTTTTATTCAACTTATACAGTAGCTTTATAAGTAAAATAAAACTACAATATAATAATGTATTATAATAGTACTTAAATTAATTGCATTTTTTTTTACAGTATTAAAATAGGTTATTTTATTGTATCATAATTTAAATTTTATTGAACCCTACATTTTTTTATAACTATTTTATTAACTGGCATTAAATTTTTATTTCATTGTTGAGTTGAGAATTTAGTAAGTCAATGGTTTCTTATGGAAATACAGAATTTTAAGGTTTAACAAATAGAATAGACACCAATTAAAATATTTTTTAAAGTAAAGTTTTTACGTTCATAATGGGTTTCTGTGGTGAATCGACTAAAGTTGTAGATAAAAGCATTTTTTTTTTTTTTTTTTTTTTTTTTTTGCATTGTGATTATAGCAATATGCTTAAAGAAATATGAGAAAAAAGTGATCACCATGCAACATTTTGAATTACGATTATAAAAATCTCACACAAAGCCTAAAGTGTATTTCAATGATTTATTTTTTGTCGTCTTCTATTATCTGATAGTGACAGGTTTTGACATTTTTAGCATCAGTGCTGTTAATAAATGGAAAAAAGAAAAGTACGTGGGAAACTTTTGAAATTCAGAGCCTTGAAAATACAGTAATTACATTAATAATGAAAGCTAAAATCAGACGCTTTTATTTTACCTTAAAAATGCATTTCAAGCGATCCTTAAAAATATCCCGTAAATGCATTTTTGCATTAAATATGAATTATCATGTTTTCTTGTTTTTAATATTTATGTTTTCATAAATTCTTATAATAATTTTTGTTAATTATAGTCATTTGTTTTCATTTGTACAAATGTTCGATTTTCTTTTTTACCCCACATAACTTTGCAATAAATTTTTCTTTCAATTTATTAAAGTGCTAGCACTATGGGAATAAATCTAAATAAACAAAAACATAACAACATGTTAAAGGTTGTATACTTGATGCATGAATGCAGGGTAAAAAAAATACTAAATCGGTATATTATGCGAGACAAAAAAATAAAAAAATAATACATCTAAATTAGGTTCTTTAGATTTTTTTAGAGCAGTTTGTAATTTATGTTTAATTAGAATTTTTTTAGTTGCAATTCTAGCACATTTTACTAATTAATATTTTAATTTTCAGTTCTTGCAAAGAAAGTCTTTATCTTTAAATTAAATATAGCCCAATATAGTGAGGAGATCAAGTATAAAAGATCCGCCTTAGTTGAGGCAAGCACCAAAATTTCAGGGGTTGTAGAGATGACTTATACCTACAAGAAAAGTGATGTATCCAAGATGGCGTCGCCATAGGTGACCCTGGATACACGGTTGAACTTTGACCTTGCGCGCTTATTGTTTTTAATTTTTTACGGCGTAACCGTCTATCAGACAACACAATGTATAATAACATAAAATGATAAGTACCTTATTAGCAATCAATGGTAAAAATTTCAACACTTTATCATAATTAGTAATTAATTGGTGGTACTTTGTTTAATTTTGAGCACCAAATTTTGCCTACTTTTTGGTATTTTCCCCCATAATTAGGTGTTTCCAATAGAAAATTTACTTTTTGATTCACATTAGTATGTTGGGTTAACATTTTTAAGTTACTGAAACATAAGAATTATGGTTTTGAAAGATAATTAACCTAAATAATTGGGGTTAAATTTGGCCACGCCCCCTTCTATAAGCTATAATATCCGTATATGTATAGCAAAATATAGAAAAAAAGGAAAACGTAAATTATGGTAAACTAACATTGTATCATCTTATGTGATTAATTACGTGATTGGGGTAATTACCCCAGTATAAAAAGATAATTTTCGGGGGGGGGGGGGACAATTAGTTTTAAAATTTTTAAAAGAACAAATGCATTATTTTTTATTATTAAAATTATTGAGGGTTATATTTTCTCATTTTTCGGATCCCTGCTCTAGGGGGGGGGGGGGGGGAAGGGGATTTGGGATGTAGTTGATTTAAATGCAAATTTACACGGTATATAGTAGAATTTGAAAATATATTTGGTAAAAATGTATATTTAATATTACGATGTATACGACATAGGATTCTTTGCACAACGTTATTTATTCAAATATATTTTTATCAATCTCCTGTTATACATGCTGTACAATTATATAATGGTTTTTATAGTTTATTTTTTTAAGCTATAGTAAATAACTGAACTTAAAATAACTTTATCAGCATATCATTATTACCATCAATCAAAAATTAATAATTATAATACAATGTGGAATAACAATATAGCATATAAAAAGAACAATTAAATATTTAATGTTCAAAGAACATTTTCAAGTATTGCAAAATAATTATAAGCAAATAAAATGGTCAATAGTCTACAACTAGGATACATGACAAATTTAATAATTACTAATAACTATACATATGTAATGTTTATTAAAAAAATACTAGAAACAGCTAATATTTCATATAATTTCAGACTATGCTTTTTAGAAATTCTGTATCGGTATAAATCAGATAAACTTATTTAAGCGGTATTGTGACCAAAGCGTTTAGTTCTCGATTTTAATTGTTTTACTATACTTAGGCTACGCTAATGTAGTAAGGCTAAAAAAATATATAGCTATAAGATCATGACTCATATGTGAGCCAATACTGTAGGCCACGCACTTACACGGACAAAAATAAATACGTAATAATTATGCTAGCTCATTTTCAACACAATTTCTGCAATACAACATAATTTATGCTATACATCATAATAATTATAAAAATGTTACATAGCATAAATATTATGTTGAAAATGATTTATGTTGTTCTAATTTACATCATTTATGCTACAAGTTGTAACAGCATAAATGCAGCATAAGTTATGTAATTTATCTTTTCCGTTTAGGTATATAACCTAACGTTGGGGCGTTAGGGCATTCTCTATGTCGTGTTCAAATATACGTAAGGGTCGTACATATAGGCTATTGCGCTCTTGGGCAATCTTACATATATGTACATATTAATATCTTAATATATATGAGACGCATCCCCATTTCCCCAGTAATAAGGTTATTAGTAATAACTAATAACCTATGGAACTTTTTTCCTGTTAGCACACTGGATCATCTATATACAATTGTTATATGCTCAATATAAATTAATGGACATAACAAGTAGTAATTTCATTAGCAATCACTTAACAAAAATATTTTAAGAATATTAACGTGTGGTAAACGTAATAATATGCTATATATTATACCAACCATTATAAAAAAAATGAATATAAACTAAAAACTCAAATATAATATTAATCTATTCAATATAGTGCATGCATGTTGTATTATTTATTTAAACAATATTGCACTGGATTCAATTAAAAAAAATGTGTATTACGGCATAAAATCATTCCGCAATCGAATTTGTAGAGTGGGAGTAAATATTTTAATATTGTACTATTTAAGAAACTTAAAAAATTTATTTGTTTCTATTTGATCGTAATTCTCAAGTATATTATCTATACAAGCAAATGTAAATGTTGCATATACGGCAACGATTACATGATATTGATACCCCAAATACCCCCCCCCCCCCCCCGAGCAGGGATCCGAAAAATGAGAAGATAAAACCCTCAATAATTTTAATAAAAAACAATAATGCATTATTTGTTCTTTTAAAAATTTTAAAATTAATTGTCCCCCCCCCCCCCCGAAAATTATCTTTCTATACTGGGGTAATTACACCAATCACGTAAATTAATCACATATAAAATCATATAATGTTAGTTTACCATAATTTACATGTTTTCCTTATTATTCTATAATTTGCTATATACGGACATAGCCTATAGAAGGGGGCGTGGCCAAATTTAACCCCAATTATTTAAGTTAATTATCTTTCAAAACCATAATTTTTATGTTTCAGTAACTTAAAAATGTTAACCCAACATACTAATGTGAATCAATAGGTAAATTTTCTATTGGAAACACCTAATTACGGGGGAAAATTCCAAAAAGTAGGCAAAATTTGGTGCTCAAAATTAAACAAAGTGCCGCCAATTAATTACTAATTATGATAAAGTGTTGAAATTTTTTCCATTGATTGCTTATAAGGTACTTATTATTTTATGTTATTATTCATTTTGTTGTCCGATGGACGGTTACGCCGTAAAAAATTAAAAACAATAAGCGCGCAAGGTCAAAGTTCAACCGTGTATCCAGGGTCACCTATGGCGACGCCATCTTGGATACATCACTTTTCTTGTAGGTATAAGTCATCTCTACAACCCCTGAAATTTTGGTGCTTGCCTCAACTAAGGCGGATCTTTTATATTATTTTGACTTCCTTCCCCTCACTAATACTGCTATCCCTTAAAAAAAATGGAAATATAATTGAAAGTAAAGTTAAAATTTTTCTGCTTCATTAAAGACTGGATTTTTAAAAACCTCGTATCTTTAGATAAAAAAGTCGCCTCTTTTTCTTGTGTCATTTAAAAGCTTACATTAATCAAGATAAAAAAAATTCTGAGTCCATGACAAAAAGATAAAGAAGAAACAAATTATTGAAATTAACATGGGAGCTTTTTATTTATGTATTTTTTTTAAAGTTGATGACAGTTAATAAATATTTAGATTTATCTCACCTTGGAGAATCATTACGCAAATTTGATTTGCTTTCATAACTTATGATAAACTTGATAAGTGTTAAAAGTAGTATCTATAGATAATTAAAAAACATAAGAATTGATAACATAAAACGCTTGATGGGACTTACATACATAACATAAGGATCTTTGAAATCCCAACTGTAGAGTCGTAGCAGTGATCAGAAAATTTAGATTTATGAAACCTACACAACATTTTTATACTAATTATTGTCTGTTTCTGACATCAGAAACATGACTTAGTCACGCAAATAGCATTATGTATATTATGTTCATGCTCTCTTGTAAGGCTACATTTACATTCTTGTAAATATTGTCATCAGTTTTGGAGATTCCATTTTGTGTTAAAAAGCACATGTTGCTTCATATGGTCTATTGTGAGCGTACAAAGCTTAAGTAATGAAACATGAGTCAGTTGAAAATATTGACATGCCTGGAAAGTGCAACTTGCCGTATGTTATGTTTTCTCTCCGAACATCGCCTTGCACTTTAGGCAACCTGTGTGCCACTTCTAACCGACAGGGTGCATACTTTACAGGGGGCATGTGAAAATGTTTTCATTGCATTAGAGTGCATTTATTTATTACAAAAGTAGAGCATGTGGTCTGGTACGTGGAAAATATATGTTATAGCATAAATATACTTCTTTTCATTTCAGTTTAATAGACAACCTACATGATATTTTTTTATGGTCTAAAAAAATTCTTTACGAAAAATAAATAATATATTGGTGTATTATAAAACTTTTTTAAAAGTGCTCCTTCATATTTAAAATAATTCTTGAAATTCAAATATTATTTCAAGTGAAACGGTGGCCATTACGCCAAAAGACGGTTTGTGTTTCTTTTGTTTTTTTAATTGTTCAAATCGTTCTGAGGAGTTTGCACCCACTACACTGGACTTTTTTTTTTCCAGTGGTCGAATTTTTTATAAATGTTGTTTGAGAAAAAAACAGCTTTAATAAAAAAACACATTCAGCTCTATACCGTACAAATAATAATTATGTTAATAAGTAAAGGAATATATTGTACAGTGTAAGTATTTATATTGTTCTGATTTAGCATCATTTTGATATAATGACATAAATGCAGCATAAATTACGTAATTTATACTTTCTGTGCATGTTTATTAATTATTCAATTCTCTGACTAATATGAAATTAAACAAAGAAATGAAATAAAAAAAGGAAACTCAATTTGTGCTCTTTTTAAGTATTGTAATTAAAGGCTCTTATCTCTGAAAGTTTTCTCACTAATTTTATTTGTGTAATTTAAAATTCAGTAGTAAATTTTTTTTTTTCATTCTTAGAGGCTATCAGATAAAGGAGAAAAGAAAATTAAACCGAACTTCAGACTTCATGGGAGTAAAATGTTAAATTTTTTTTTTATTTTTTTTTTAATTAAAATTATTATTATTATTTCATTTTTTCGGAGACGTATTAATATTTCAGAAGACCTGTAAATTTTCCTGTCTTAACAATTTTTAGTCACTACAACATGTCAAAAAAAGCCATTTTTATTGTTTGTCTTAAAAAGAACTCATCTCAAAAATATAAAAATTTCATGACATTTAAATCAAATTTATTATAAGCGTACTTAAAATTTATAATAAATTTTCATCTTTTGTCTTCTTCAAACATTCTTTAGTAAAATTGGATTCCATGAACGTTATATTCTTTTTTAAAATAGATAACTCAATTTGTACCCATGTTTCCTCATTTAAAGACGTAGAACACCTTGAACAAAAAACTTGCCTAATATCCTAAAATACCCAAATATCAACATTATTTTAGCCGGAGTCATCGATTTCTAATTTATTTTCCATTTACAAAATGTCAGTTGCGGGTTTACTACGTCACAGCTCGCCTGTTTCCGCGCGCGTGGACCATTCGAGCTGTGACGTAGTAAACCCGCAACTAACATTTTGTAAATGGAAAATAAATTAGAAATCAATGACTCCGGCCAAAATAATGTTGATATTTGGGTATGTTAGGATATAAGGCAAGTTTTTTGTTCAAGGTGTTCTACGCCTTTAATTATTAACAACAGACTTCTCTTCTCTCTCTCTCTCTCTCTCTCTCTCTCTCTCTCTCTCTCTCTCTCTCTCTCTCTCTCTCTCTCTCTCTCTCTCTCTCTCTCTCTCTCTCTCTCTCTCTCTCTCTCTCTCTCTCTCTCTCTCTCTCATTTTAACCTTACGTAGACAATATTGAAATCAATATTTGCTCTGTGTTTTTAAAACTCCATAAATATATATATTTAAAAGTGAAAATTTTAAATTTAATGCATCATGGAAAATGTACAAGAAATTGTTTTTTTCATTTAAAAGTTATAGTTCATATTAAATCAGATTTTTTTTAAGAGCATAAAAAAGTGCAAGTTTAGACCGATATGAATTTGTTAGATAATTATCTATTATACTCGTAATTATATTATATTAATTATAGTAATTTGTATTATACTCGTATGCTATTTTCAAAATTATCACTAAAAATTTCTATTGTAAAAATATTCCAGTTTGAGCAAAAAATAAATGACAATGCTTTGGAAATATTTTGAGAGTAGATATCTGTTTTCTCAGTGTATGTAACTTTAGTATATATATATAATATATATATATATATATATATATATATATATATATATATATATATATATATATATATATATATATATATATATATATATATATATATATATATATAAAGGTATACTTGAGGATCTGAAGTTGAAAAATAAGATCTTCAATTTATTTGGCAGTAGAGAAGAAGCCAAATAAATGACGTGGATGTAGCTCACGTTCAGACGTGATTTTGAGATGAAATTCACGTTTTTTTTTTTTTTTTTTTTTCTTTTGAACAAATTGTTATTGTGAGAGATTTTCCAGCTCCGTGATTTATTGTCTGGCTTTCTTAGACTGAAGTGCAAGCAACTCGACATTTTCTGCACAAAGCAACGCAAGCGTTTTGTCCCTCACTATCATCATTATTATTTTTATTTAGCTTTTATTGTATAAGATATTTCTATTGATAACGATGAGTTGAAGTTAACAATTTATTGAGGGTAAAATACAGTTAAATTAATGCATCTGACTACTATTCTAATGAGAGAATTTTCAAAATTATAAACAACATTATTAACATGTTTATAATTTTCGTTTTCGTTTCGTTTCGATTCATTTCATTTCATTTCGTTTTTTTTTTTTTTTTTTTTTTTTATTTATTTATTATTATTATTATTATTATTTTGAAAAATGACGATCATGTAATAATTTTTAAAATGAAATTGCGCATTTTTTTAGAGCAAGGAAACAGGGTTTACGAATATCATTATTATTATAATTATTTTTTTATTAACCCAAGCAGTTCATAGCAACATTATACTTTATATTCAAATATAAAAGAATTGGTTTGAGACATTGCTAGCGTCGTAGGCTCTAACGGGATAATAAAATATCCTATCTATCTAATAGGATATATCTATCTATTAAAATAATTGCTTATTTGTATCTTTTATTGTTCCACCAAAAAAGTTATACAGTAACCAACATAAAAATATCTTTGTCAAATACAGTGTATATTATTTAACAAACATTACTTATAGCTTATATCCAGCAATTTAACAATAGAACAGTTTTAATACACATGGCATTTAATAAAAATTACACATATATAAATAAATCATTTATTAATTAAAATAAAATTAACGAACTAAATAAACCAGGCATAGGAAATATATAAATATAATATACATTTAACAAAAATCAGTTCTACTAATTAGGTCCTCATTATATATTTCTCATTATTATACATTCAGGATATTATCTTCTTGTTTTATTGCTCTTATTTGATCAATTATTTTGATTTTAGTAATTAATATACACGTTTTGTAATTGCTGGTGATACAATGAGTTAAAATATTCAATAAGTTTTAATTATTTCCTATACATATTTATATAGCATAGCGCGTTAGACAATTTTAAACGACGCGTAAAAAGGCACGTACCGAGTAACTTCCTGTCCTTAGGCATTGCGCTACTATTAAATTAGCATAACGAAAAAAATAAAAAAAATGGAATGAAAGTAAAAAAAAAAAAAAAAAAAAAGTGAAACTAGACATACTTTTACGTGTTTCAGCCAGAAGAATTTTTTTAATTTTTCTTTTTCCTCTCATTTTTGGTAACATTTATATTTATCATATTATATGTAGTAAATCAAATCATTTTATCAGGTTTCTCAAGACAAGTCAGTTAATATTTCACAGTCTGGTAAAGTACATTAAAAAATATGTTGCTGCACATTATAAGGAACAAAAACGTTTGATTTACAAAATCATCTTAAAAGTACAAAAAAAAAAAAAAAAAAAAAAAAAAAAACTAAGGTGCATGTATCCTGTATTTTGTAATTGGAACACTTTAATTTGGAACAGGTAGTTATAAACTACAATACCACTTAATCTAAGTAAGTCACAACTTTATTGTAGAAAGTGCACCTACATTAGGTATTATTGTAATATAATAATACCTGTGTTCTAGGTTAGGTCTACCTATTGCATTTACTTGCCTTATATATTTTCCGTGTATAGCATTAAGTATAACAAAACTACTTATATTTATGTTTCAGTTGGTCCTTGCGCCCTGGATTACTCTCGCACCAAGACCCAGGATCACTTCTGGACAGACCCTCCTGCTGATGAGCTGGTTCAAAGACATCGAATATCTGGTGGTCACTCATCAACCACGCCCCCAGCATGTCGCAGACCCGCATTAAATGTAAGTACATAGTGAGGTCATTGCAGGTCATCCTACTGTCTATATTAAAATTATAATTTCTCAGTACTCATAATGTGTTGTGTTTCAGTCTAATATATAAAGTAAACCATACAAAAAGTAAGCACTCTGAAATTGATATTATATTAAAAATGTTTTATTTTTTTATTTTTTTTTATAGTTATTTTGTATGGTGTGCATAAAATCACAGTGCATTGTTCTATATTATATTTTGTAGTTGTTTTTTTTTTTTTTGCCTTGAAAGTAAAATTGACGTACATTGAAATGTCAAATCCCCGTAATAATAATAATCTTTATTAAGGCGCATATTTCATAATAATAATAAAGTAATCTTTTTTATATTCTTCTTGGCCTAAAGTAACCCTCTGCAAAAATATCCTGCTCCTTTGACCGCTATAACGTCCCCTCTCATTAAGGGTTCTTGATTTTCTTCCTCTTTGAGTAAGGGAGAAGTTGTTTACTATATAATACAGTAATAGATTTTTCAAATTGGACGTTGCATAATATATACTTAAAGTCATAGATCACATAAAACAACATGTGCTTTTTAATGAATGAACACAAAATGGGATCTTCAAATGGTGATAATTTTTACCAGAATGCTAATGTAGCCCCACGAGAGAGCGTGAAAATACTATAAAGTATGCAATTTGCGTGACTTTTCATGTTTCTGACGTCAGAAACATGCAAAAAATTAGTAAAAAATGTGCAGTTTGCATAAATAAAAAAAAATTGATCACTGCTACGGAGCTACAGTTGGGTTTTGAGACAAACTAAATTTATTTATGTAAGTCCCATCAAGTGATTTAATGCTAATGTTTTCTTCTGGTCTATTCTTTTAACTTTATGCTATTAAATAAATCCTTTAAAAAAAATTCTACTGAAAGCAAATATTTATGTTTTTGTTATTTAATGCGAGTATTTCACAACAAAGGGATACATGCGGGGTTAAAAACATTTTTATTACGTCTAGGTGAATTCAATATTGAAATTTATTATATTGAAAGGTATATAAAAATATACATTACACGTTATATACATAGAATTTATGATGTAATAGTGTTTGTCTCTATCATTATTTTGAATTTATAACTAAAAAAAATATATATAAAATGTGGTTTTTATTTTATCGTCTATATAAACTGTAGCCAAACACAAAAGTACTATATGAAATATATTTGTACAATGTTTGCAACATTATAGAGATTATATATATGTATAAAAAAAAACAATGATTAAATTAAACATTTACAACATACTGTATTACAAAATAAATATTTCAGTGTATTTTATACAGAAATATAAAATAATATGCTAATCCTATTTCAAAATTTCAGCACAAAATGTCATAACTTTTGTGGATTGAAAATAAAATTACGTAATTTATACTGCATTTTATAGCATAAGCTTGCTAAATTGGACAAGGGTAGATAATTGTGTTATATGAAATACAATTTTTATGATATAAAACATAGTTATTGTACAATTAATATAGTATAAATAAGGGAATAAATGTTGCATATAATTATTACGTATTTATTTATTTTTGTGTATTTTTCCGTGACTGCTTTTCTTAAATATTTTACACTCGCTTCCATAATCTCGTAAAAAGATTTATAACGACAAAATAGATGAAAAGTTATAAAAATTTGAATCAAATTTGAAAATGACAAAAATGAGTGAAATTGTAGTTATATACCGTACTGACAAAAATAAATACGTATACTAATTATGCTATAGTTCATTTTCAGTACAATTTATTAAATATAGCATAATTATACAGCATAATTATTTATGCTGTTCTAATTTAGCATAATTTATGCTATAATGACGTAAATGTAGCATAAATTACGTAATCTATTATTTCCGTGCGTGATGAAATTTCTACGGACAACAATAAGTACAGATAGATAATAATAATAATTTTTATTGAGGCCACGAAAAGGTACAAAACCCACTGAAGTGGTCCTCTGATATTCTTGCTGTCAGAGGTTTATAGTTTGACAATTTTTATTACATAGTTTTCAAAAACGATAGCTAAAGGAGAGTACATCACAATTATATAAACAAAATATTAATTTTCAACTCATAACAGCAATTGTTTTCTGATATTTTATAGAATTAAAGATAACACAATTAATTATTATAATGATAAGGTGATATACTTAGATCAGACAATACTATAATATATAGTGATTATAGAATAATATGTTATTAATTTATCAAAATAACAATTATAATCACAGCATTTTAATGAGAATATTTACAATTAAATTATGCATATCATAGCATAATAAATTGAAAATTTTATATTATAATTCAAGACATATTTAATATTAACATTTAATTACAAATTATTTATTTACAAACAGTATGTCATACTTAATAATTATGCTATAGCTCGTTTTCATATTATATAATATATGAGTTAAATAAAGTAAATAAATTTGTTCAATATACAGCATAATATATACAACAATTCAGAATTATACTGAGTTACAATAGCATAAATATTAAATAGTACAGTTATTTGTTCTAATTTAGTATCATCTATGCTATAATGATATAAATGCAGCATAAATTATGTAATTTATTCTGTACGTGCAAATCTTGTGTACACAGTAAAAGAAAATCTATGAAATGCTTCGTAACAAGAAAATCAAAAAAGATAAAAATTTAAATCAGATTTGAAAATGACGAAAATTGAGGTCAATTTTATTTACTATTATGAAATATTTGTATAGTATAACTGCATTATGTTTACGTACGCGTGCTCAGTTGAAACACAATACTTTAATGACATTAAAATTGACAGCATAAAAAAAAAAAAAAAAAATTGTGAACTTGTAATTATTATCTGATTTTTTTTAGTGCCATATGGAATATTTTTTGGCACCAAAATAAACATTTATTTAGGCATAGACCAGAGAGAAAAATAAGCATTTAAATCACAAAACACTTGATGGGATTTACATAAATAACTTAAGTTTGTCTCAAAACCCAATAGTAGCCCCGTGGCAGTGATCAGAAAGTTCGATTTATGCAACCCGCACAACAATTTCATACTAATTTTTGCATGTTTCTGACATCATAAACATGAATTTTCACGCAAATTGCATACTTTACAGTTTTTTTCGCGCTCTCTCGTGGGGCTACATTAACATTCTGGTAAAAATTTTCATCAGTTTTGAAGATCCCATTTCGTGTTTATTCATTAAAAAGCATATGTTGTTTTATGTGGTCTATGGCTTTTGTAGTTTAAATTACAAAATGCAATTCTAAAAGAGTCTTTCACCCTATTATTGTATTATTTTTACATGCAACTTTTGAAATATAATATTTAAATGTGAAGGGTGCGGCCATAAGCTAGCTCCTACACTGTTGTCCATTATAATTGGAAATGTAAATAAGGGGTTGCACATTAGTTCATACAATTGTCACTTCTGTTAGATGGCAGCACCTTACAACACAACCAACTGTTTGCTTAGCCCCTGTACAGCTGGCAAATTTTGCTGTACATATATACTGCAGGTTGCGTTCTGCCCCTTTCATTCTAAATAATTTTAATTTTATGCAAATGTCTTGCAATTGTATAATCGAACACAAGATATCTTCTACAAGTAAAATATATATTGTTCGCAAAGCCTGTGCTCTCGTGTTCCGCAACAAAGAAAATATATCTATAGGTTATAATGCATTTTGAATGGGATTACGCATTTGAGGTGGGTATAGAGGTATGAGGAATAATGGAAGCAAAAGGCTTACTGCACGGAAAAAATATATCACGTCACCATTTACGCTGCATTTTGCCATTATGGCATAAATGATTCTAAGTTAGAACTGTATAAATAATTATAATATCTTTGCTTTGCATTCTAAGTTAGAACAGTCTTAACAGTATAAATAATTATAATATCTTTGCTTTGCATTCTATAGTACGAAATATAGTAAAGATTGTGATAGGGTGTATGCGCGTGACGTCATACTGAATACACTTACTTCGATACCTTACTGCGGAGCAACGAAAAATATTGATCATCATAGGATAAACGTGGTTCTTGACTATTTTTAGTTAATTGTTTCGTTATTATTATTTTTCTCTTATATTTGAAACCCTAATTCAAGATGTTAGCAGCAGCAATGCTCTCAAAAATATTACTATAAAGTAATTTTAAACTGGCCCATACCATACCAGCCTATGTTATTTAGTGATCCAAGATGGCGCTGACTTTTATATGAATGCATACACCCTATTAAACAAGATGAGATGAAAATGAGCTAACAAAATTATTAAGTATTTATTTTTATGTCCGTATGTTTCAATCATTTCGTTCGTTCATCATATAAAGAAGATGTAAATGAAAATTTGTTCTATATTTTAGACAAAAATTGACTAAAATGTGTTTTATTTTCAGTTCCGGCGCAGTCTGCACGGTGTAAATAGTGCTGAAGAGATCGTGGTACGACCAGTGTCAACGAACACGAGTGCCAAGGAGTATGTGGAGAGCTTGCATCAGAACTCGCGAGCCACACTGCTCTATGGCAAGAACAACGTCATGGTTCTGCCGGTCAGTTTACTGACACATTTCATCTCATTTCGATTTCATTTCAATTTCATTTCAATTTCATTTCAATTTCATTTCAATTTCATTTCACTTTCATTTCATTTCAATTTCAATTTCATTTCAATTTTATTTCAATTTCATTTCAATTTCATTTTCATTTCACTTCATTTTCATATCTGCAATATTATGCTGCAATTGATCTCTGTATAGCTTAAAAATAAATATTTTTACAGTTTTTCCACTTTATATAATTCCATAAATTTAATTTACTGCTTATGGCCAAGTTATTAAACCACAAATTGATTTATAGAAGGACCTCACTGAGCCGATGCCAGGTTACTTATCACTACACCAGAGCGCTAATTCACTGACCATCAAGTGGACTCCTAATCAACTGATGAACGGATACAACGAAGCACCCGCAGATACTCCGGACAAAAGGTGCGAGATCACATTAAAAAAAATCCTTACGTAAAAATTATACATCATAGTTTATAGTCTGGCATTAATTATTAAAACTTTTAATAATTAATGCAAGACTATAAATTAAAACTATATTTAATTGGGCAAATCTTTAATTTTTGTATATTATAATTTTTTATTTTTTTTTTTTCATTTTTAAATTTGATAGTTTCTTAAAAAAAACTTGCAATAATAGAAAAAAACTTCCTTTTTAACGACCGTTTATTGGAAATTTTTCTGTCTCCTCATTCTCTAAATAAATAAATCTACCAAAACGAGCACAAATTAATGTAATTTATTCTATAGTGTTATAGATGCGTCTGTACGCTTCCTTCTTAATAGTCAAAGTTTTTGTTTTTGTCACTTTTCTTATTAAATAAAACTTCTTAACCTCTGTGAAATTAATTTAGACGATCAAGTTTACCTGCACGAGGTAGCCCTCCTCTGGTACCTGCGGTGATTAGACGTCACTCCGCCAGTATCATTGACTAGTAAGATCTTTGCTCCCTCTAGGGTGACCAGGTGGTGGTGCACTCACCTTTCTTTTCAGCATAATTTGTGGTCTTGTGGGGCGTTAAACTTATTTCTACCTTGAGTTTTTATTTATTCATTTATTTATTTATTTATTCATTAATTTATCCATTTATTTATTTCTTCCTTTATTTATTTTCTTACTTATACTTTCTTACTTACTTACTTACTTACTTACTTACTTACTTACTTACTTACTTACTTACTTACTTACTTACTTACTTACTTACTTACTTACTTACTTACTTATCAATCTATAAAAATATACCTAATTTTCATTATTTAACTAACAACTGTATTTTTTTTTCTCAGCTAATAACATTTTATCGTTTTTTGTTTCAATTTTTTTATTGCACTTAATTTGTATGTTCACAGTGGTGATGGATAAAGAATAAGATGATTCAACACAAAAGTCTTTCAAGAAAGGTATACTAATATTTTTGTTCGTGCTATTGTTACAGTTTATTCTGGGACTATGCGCTGCACGTGAGTGTGGATGACATCGTGTACGTTCATTGTCATCAACAAGGTAAGTTCATAAAATCGATAATAAATAATAATAATAATTCATAAAATCGATGTGATAATAAAATCGTCACAGACAGTACATGGTTTTAAAAATATAAATTATCATTATCAGAAACTATAAAGCTTCATTTGCAATCATGAGATGAAGTAAAACACTAGCAAGTGAAACTATATGAAAAATCAATATGTACCAATTGATATTATGATCAATAAAGAAACTGAAATCATAGTTATGTGCCAATAATAATAATGACTTTGCTCTTAAAAAATAAATCCATTTAATATTTATTTATTTTTTAAGTTGTAGGGACCTGAACTTTGTCTCATTTAAAATTTTACTTCGTTTTGTTAACTGAAAATATAATTTTGAAAGCAATCCTATAATAAAGATGATATTTAGGTTCATGGTATATTTATAATGTGCAAACATAATGGCTAATATTTTCGTACCAGATATAAATTGTATCCATGTATGTATACTTAAGTATTCAATATGCCTGTAGTCCGCATAACAACCTTTCAATCAATTACAATGCAAGCATATGCTACGTAAATAGTTTCATGTAAAGAGTATAGTGACATTTATTTTATCACATAATCGCTCACACGCTCGTGATAAAATATTTTACCATTTAAAATCTCAAGCTAAAGTTTCATTGTTATTCTTATGAGAAAAACAAGCTCTAAATTTTAATAAACTATATTATCCTTATATCAGAATCGTGTTTAAATTTTTAACTATAGTCTGTTCCCTCGAGTGAATTTTTTTATATGTAATAAATTTGATTGCATGCCATGTAATGCATGTGATTTATTGCATATTAAAAATATTGCACCTTGTGAAAAGGCCTTCAGTCAAAGAAATAATTAAATTCATAATTAAAAAATATTTCAAATAATAATAAGCTTTAAATTTGTGTTCAGCTGACAGTGGTGGTACGGTGGTACTAGTTGGTCAAGACGGCGTCCAGCGTCCTCCCATCCACTTTCCTCGCGGAGGTCACTTGCTTGCATTTCTCTCCTGCTTGGAGACCGGACTGTTGCCGCACGGACAACTGGACCCACCACTCTGGTCTCAGCGCGGCAAAGGCAAGGTGTTCCCACGGCTAAGACGTAAAGCAAGAGCCGTGATGGAGAAACCATCAGCTCTCATGCACAATGGTTCAAGTGAGGAGGAATGTGAGGCTTCTGACTACGTCTTCCGTATCATCAGCAAGGCGGGAAACCACGAGGATCTCTGTGAGTCAACATTGCATTCATACGAACAAAAATATAAAGAGCCACTATTTAGACTTTTATAATAATTAAATTTATTAGATACATACAACGTTTTTTAGGATCTAAATAGTTAAATATTTACCGCTGAAGAAATTACGTTTATACTAACGAGTTATACTCTTTAAACTTTTTTCAACCAAGTTATTGGTTTGTACTGATGGAGTTACTTCTATGCATTTGAATAATTTCTTAAATTCTTAAATTTATGTTTTTCATGTATAGCTTTGCACAAGGAAAGGATAAATTAAGTAATTTATGCTGCATTTATTTCATTATAGCAATAATTACTGAATTAAAATTATTAATTGCTGAAATCTGACTGGCATAAATATATATTACGTATTTATTTTGTCCCTGCGTGCATAAGAATCGTGATTTACGGATAACTACACGCAATTCATGTAAGAATTGAATATGCGTATAACATCATAATATTTCATTACGTTAACACAATTCGTAACTATTTTTTTTATATTGTTGGCATTATTATATGAGTATAAATAATAAAAATTGTAATATCATTTAAAAGATAATTATCTTATTGTCAAAGTTTTTTAAAAAAAAAACAGTATCTTTGATGACAAATCAATTTTTTTAAATAGGAGGGTATCAAACGCTAATATATAAAATTGCACCTTAAAAATACTTTTTGTTTTCAATACATTTTATTGTTCTCTTCTCCCACATAATCCTCGGAAACCCCTAATATAATCAATAATCACTTCATAGGGGGCTTTAAACTTGATAGAAATTTGCCTTTGAATGATCTTAAATTTTCTAAGAGGAAGAAGAATTAGGTAGATAATTTGTTGTATTTTTCCTTGCCATAGCTACGTCACAACAGATTGGTTATGTTGAACTTGCAGGCACAGAATGGTTCTTCCCTCGCAGTCCGGCACCTCCCTCCCCCGGCACTCGCAGCTCGTTGTTCTCCAGCTCCACCGCGAGCTCCACTTCGTCCTCCAAGTCACTCAGTCTGGATGGTGTGCCACTACCAGAGCCATCGCCTCCTCCTGCACCCAAGCAGCATCCCAAGCTTACGGCAGGGTACGTAAAACTAATCGTTATGAAGAAGATATCCAATAGTTATCACATTCTCAAATATTGTAAGCACAGAAACTCATTATTTAAACTTTGTAATCAACTTTATTTATTTTCCTCGCATTAATTAATAAACAATTAAGTTTGTAAATAATAAGTTAATAGATATACAAATAAATATTGATTGGAAAGTCCTAACTCCTAACACAATTTTATAGGGACAGTTTTTGTAGCTATCCAATACCAAATATATATTCTCCAATTTCAATGACTAATAATCATTAATTGGTGCTAATATGACTTTATAATATTACTATTGAATATTAAATCGTTGAAAAAATAATGATGTGTTTAGTATAATTTAACCTGCATTTAAATTGTGCAATTCTTAATTTTTCCAATGAACTGGCCAATTATTTAAATATAAATTACGAAGTTTAAAAATCGCTAAAGATATGCACCTTTATTTTAAGTAAAAAAAAAAAAAAAAAAAAAAAAAAAAGTAACAGTAACAGTAACGGTTACGGTTACGGTAACAGTAAATATATTATATAAAAAAAATTCTAATTAATGATGCAAGCAGCATTACGATAAAATTTATGTTATCATCAAATTAATGATGCAAGTATTATAAAAATTAAAATTATACTACGTATATTTATTTTATTTTATTTTTTACAGTGACTCCATTCAGATTCTATGTGACACGATGAAACGTCAGATTATCTCACGCGCATTCTACGGTTGGCTGGCTTATTGCAGACATCTCACCACGGTGCGCACGCATCTCTCTGGTCTGGTGCACACGGCTATCGTCACCGCAACTGAACCAACAAGTGAGTCGCACGTCAAGTCATATCAAGTCACAATTTAAAATCAATACACAAATAACTCGTCACTTTTAACACAAATCCTCATTTTTAGATGAAATGTAACTGTTATGCGATTTTGTAACAGTTATGCACATTAAAAAAAAGTTTTTTCTTTAAATAACGATAAAAGTATGAAAATAAAAATATATTTTAATAACAGAAACTATACATATTTTTAAATAAAAATTACTTATTTACTTCTTGCAAAAAAAAAAAAAAAAAAAAGAAAAAAAAAAAAAAAGCAATTAGGCAGATCAATTTTTGAATTATAAAAAATATGAGAATTTTATAAAAAAATATACCAATTTGAGGCCTTTTTTACTTGAATTTTCAATGAAATATGAAATAATACTTATATTTGTGATTTTTTTTTTAATTTTTAAAAAAAATATTGATAAAGCAATTACACAATAACTTGTTGCATTAAGTTATAATGTGCATGTCAATGAGTTTCAGATGCATCAGGTGGTTTGACGGAGGAAATTTGGCGTGCGATGCAGGCTGGCAGCATGGACGAAGCTGAGGTGTTTAGACTAACGTACTATGGCGGAGTAGCGCACAATATTCGCAAGGAGGTTAGTGGATTTAGCAAACCATATATAAAAATATAGCAAAGAGCTATATTATATACTGCATTCATACACAATACAAATACTTAACTTTACTGCTGCGAATAGTAACCATAAGTATGTAATAAATAATAAAAGGTTCCCAAATTAAAATAGTGTTAATAATTATGCATGGAAATAATAAATAACGTAATTTATACAGAACTGGATAATTACTATATTGAAGAGTACAAATATTGCTATTTTTGATAATAAAGTAATTAGGCTGAACATCTAAACTAAATGCTATAAGTTTCACTCTAAAAAGGGGTATATTATACTTTACTTACGAATACTAACTTATTTAAGATAATCACTTTTAAGTAATTATGAGTACTAAAATAATGCATTTTAGCAAAATTTTAAAAATAGCTATTTTAAGTTGTTTTAAGTTATTTTAAGCTATAAAGAAAAAAAATATATAGCTATATTGTTAATAATTTGCTAAAATGCATTATTTTAGCTACTCAGAATAACTTAAAAGTGATATTATCTTAAATAAGTTAGGGTTCGTAACTAAAGTATAATGCACCAGTTTTTAAGAGTGTTATTATACAATATAGCATAATTTTTAAATTATGATGTTATGCATTCAGTAATTCATAATTATTACTTATTTTTGTCTTTGTGCACTGTAACATCAATTGATACATATAAGTATATATAATAACATATAGCCATAATTTATGCTCAAAATACCTTGCTATATTGGCTCATATCTGTCACTCTATATTTTCCTCATCCTAATGCTGGCATTATTTTGTAACCCAGGTTTGGCCATACCTCCTTGGTCACATCTCATTCTCGAGCAGCCCAAAAGAACGCGAAGATCAAGATAAGGCAGTTCGTCGTGCTTACGAGACCACTATGTCCGAGTGGCTGGCCGTGGAGGCTATCGTGAGACAAAGAGACAAGGAGGCCATGGCTGCGACCCTCGCCAAGCTCAGTTCTGAGAGCACGAGCAATGCAGGAGATGCGCCTCCACCTGCGGCACTTAATACTGAACTGAGCAATGATGTGAGTCATATACAACATTCAAACTATGAAATTTGCACAAAATATTGCACGCAGAAAACAAGGAAACAAAATATGCATAAAAAATTACACACAGAAAAAAAGGTAAAATTTGCACAAATGAATACCAATAACAAAAAATAATAAAAATTGCATTACTAAAACCACGGTGTAAAACATTGCATGTAACCCCACCTTTGATAGAGGATTAATATAAATAATTTAAACTTAACATTTCTATACGTATATTACATTAGTCTTCAACGTTTTCCTATCGGCATTTTATCACTAAAAATTCATTATTGCAGAAATAAGTGACTTGTAGTGAAAAGCTTGACTCTCTTTTTATTTTTTACCTGACTAACTCGCGCTTTGACTGCTGCAAAAATACTTTTTTCCCCATACTTACACAGTTTTTGCAATGCTTTAAGTATTGTGGAATCAACAGTTATGACGTCACTAAACGTCGATATTTTAACAATAAAAACGTAAGTGACGTCACAAGCGTTGGGATTAAATAGAAAAATCGTAGATTTGTAACGGCCAAGTGAAACGTTTATTTTACTGTGATTCTAACGCTTGTGACGTCATTTACGGACAATCGTTAGATTGTCAATCGTTAAGATTGCAATACTTAAAGCATTGCAAAACTGTGTACAAGTTTTTCAACGCTTACGAGAGGGAATAAAAAAGTTTTTAACAACAGGACTAAAACAATTATAATATTATTATATTGACTTTTACAGAAATATTAATTAATAATTATCTTAAGGCCTATTCACAATGACGCGTAAATTCAAATGATTTTCACGTAAAAATCCAAATAACATTGATTGTTGTATCTTTACGTAAGAGTTATATAAATTTACGTGACAATGTGAGCAGGACATTGCAATAATTATTTAATAATGTGATGTAGGCAAATGATTTATTTTCATTATATTTTTAACTTACACTATAAGAAAACTAAAATTCTTCATTAATATGATTTCCTGTAGGTTTTCGAGGATAGCGATGATGATTCTGAATGCTGCTGTGACGATCCTGAGGATCCTGAGGCTCCCCAGGTCCAGGGAGGTGAGAATGAGAACCCAGCAAGTACGGGACGTGTGGGTCGCAGACCTACAGTATGTCCACCTAACTCACTCGAAGCTCCTGATGATTCTCAACAACAAAAACAGCCACCAGAACCACACAAACTTCTACAGGGTGTTGTTGGAATGGCAAATGGTGGACCAAATCATCAGGTATAGGAATCACTTTTAATTATCTCATATTACGCTCATTCATTTAATACAGCACAGAATATTTTTTAAATTCAATTTCAAATTTCAATTTCAAACTTTCAATTGTTAAATTGTCGATTGCAACCACGGTCAGAAATTAACGGTGATATAACAGTGATACGTGCGCTATAAAATTATTTTGTGTGTATACTTACTTACTATTTTAAATGTTTTTATATATTTTTTTTTATTGTTATTATTATTATTATTATTTTTTTTTTTTTTGTAATATAAAAGCCAGCTTACAAAAATTTATGCAGTTAATTTAGGTTGCAATAATTATTAATTTTTTTTCTCACACTTTTAAATAATGGCACAATGTTTGACTTGCTCATAGAACTCCGAGGAACGCACTTCGTCTCCAGATGAGGGAGTTGGAGAGGAGCTTGATGAGAACACGCCGGCGCCAGTGGATGAACCTGCGGCGCCTACCAATGCTCCTATTGCTAATGGTCAATATAAAATTAATTACTTTAAGTTCTCTCCGATTGATTAGCAAAGCAATAAAAATAATCAAATTTTATCCGTTGTAACACTTTATAAATTTTACTTCATTTTCAGGTTCTGGTGAACCAGTTTTGGTGACAACGAACCCATCAGTAGACAGTGGAAATCAAAGTGAACCTACAGAAGAGATGGCAGGTATGGTGAACTGAATGTAGGAATAAATATCAACAAGATTTGCAGATTTCTTATATAATATATGTGCTTTTTGAGAATACTTTTACCCTTGACTATTTGACAAATGAATTATATAAAAATAGTTAAATTCAATATAAAGCTCTTAATAAAAAATCTCTTTCCGTATATTTTAATGTTATAGTTTCTGTGAAGAAAGTTATTAATATTCCGTTGTTATAATTTCAGCAGTTAACGGTGCAACACTTCAAGGAGGTCAACTTGACCAACTAAACGGTGGAGTCAGTCCAGGGTCAAGGTCAGGGGCAGTTAGTCCTGCAAGTTCACAGGGTGGTGTGTATTCGGTGAGTAGCTATAATCAATCATATAAGCAATCAATCTATATTGACTAAGAAAGAAACTGTTGGCCGACTTAAAGGGATTTTGATCACATACCGGTATATATACGCTTACGTTTCTTCGTACTACATGTATGTGAAGTTCGTTGAAACGGATACGGATGTGATCGAAATCGCAAAAAATTCAGCCTTACTTAAAACAGTTACAAGTTTATTAGTCAATAGTAAATAAATTATAATAAATCAAAGCAGATGATCGATACCTAATCAATACCATGTTACAGACGGAGTTACTGGAGACTTTTGGTCTGAACCTGCATCGTATTGACAAAGACGTACAGAGATGTGATCGCAACTATTGGTACTTTAGCACTGATAATCTGGATAAACTGAGGAACGTTATGTGCACGTGAGTTACCATCATACAATATTTATTATTTTATATCATTTCGAATCACGTATCCTATATTAGCTCGATTACACATAAAATAATATCATAATTCTGTGTAATTTGAAATTTATAGCAAAAATCATAATGAAATAAGATTTATGCGTCTATTTCAACTTCTCTAATAATTTTTCAAACTTATTCGTCTGTCTCTAGCATGTGCAATACAATCATTTTTAATTTCACCATAGAAGATCATGTATTAGCTTTATTTTTTTGTATAAATTAATAACGTATGCATGAAACGGAATGACTAGGTTAAATTGTATAAGGCTATTATTAAAAAAAAAAATAATAAAAAAAAATAATAATAATAAAAAATAAAGTGAATCAATCAAAAGTAAAATATTGACATTGCAAGAGTCTTATTGTAAATAATAATAACTATTAAATAAACTTCTAGTAAATTAAATTTTAATTATAAAAAAAAATTAAAAATGATGTTCGTAAACCCTGTTCCCGTGCTCCATAAAAATGCGCAATCGCAATGCGGGCAATGCCATTTAAAAAGCATTAGGTGTTCGTCATTTTTTTGTGGTTCGGGGCAAGAAAAACAGGATACTTACTAACATCATTATTGTGAATATTCAGGTTTATATAGGTGCATAACTCGAATGTTTAGATTTAGCTTTGCTTCCCCACCTTGACCGTGGTTTAAAAAAAAAAGAAAAAAAATTTATTTGATTGCAAAAAATGAATAATTCTTTTCATGATTACATTTTACACTTTTGCATGACATTAATTAAGAGTTGTATTTTACATGCAATATGAGGAGATAATAATTTTCTGAATTTTCACTTCCAATTTTATAAAATCTCTAAAATCTCTCTCTCTCTCTCTCTCTGTAGTCTGTACTATACTATGCTTATGTTATTCAGGTATGTTTGGGAACACTTGGACATTGGTTACATGCAAGGCATGTGCGATTTGGTTGCCCCACTCCTGGTCATCCTGGACGACGAAGCGCTCTCCTATGCGTGTTTCTGTCGCCTGATGGACCGAATGGCTGCTAACTTTCCTCATGGAGGAGCCATGGACGCACATTTTGCCAACATGCGATCTCTCATTCAGATCCTTGACTCTGAGATGTTTGAGTTGATGCACCAACATGGCGACTATACGCATTTCTATTTCTGTTACCGCTGGTTCCTACTGGATTTCAAAAGAGGTAAAGTTTCTCGGCATACTTTGCATCGCTTACTTTCAATTATAATTCCATACATCATTTTAAATACCATAGCTAAAATTGTCAGGCATGAAAATCTAATTTTAAGAACCTAAATAATGCATGCACAAAAATACAATAATTTTTATCGAGATATAAAAATCGTGTTTTTCTTGTAAGTTTATTGAAGCTTTTTGATTTTCTCTACTTTTTGTAAAGGGTATATAAATAGTTTATTTTCAACTATGAGATTAAAAAAAATACGTATATATATTAGACATATCAAATAGTTTCAACACTATATTACTCTCCAAAAAAATAAGAAGTGCTTAAATTGATCCTAAATTACTATAGCTTTGCGCTTAATTAGCTTTTCTAAGTAAAAATGCTAATTACTTCTACTTAAAAATATTGGTCACAATTAAACTTTTTTTTTTATTATATATATTTTTTTACATAAGACAATTCCACTTAATAATTAACCATGCGGTTTCATCTTTATACACTTTTTTTACGTAACAATCGAACTTTTTCTTAAGCGGAAGTAATTAGCATTGTCACTTAAAAAAAGAAATTGTGAACAAGACTTATAAAAATATTGCAGATTTATTTTGGGAGTTACTCTTTTTCAACTTGTTTTTTATGTCCACTGGTTTTATACTGTAATTTCAGTTTTTAATCAATAATTATGATAATAATAATAAAATGTCATAAATAATGACGATTAAACTGATTGTCATATTTCCGCAGAGTTACTATATGACGACGTGTTCAGTGTATGGGAGACAATCTGGGCCAGCAAGCACGTTGCCTCCCCGCAGTTTGTCTTGTTCATCGCACTTGCCTTGGTCGAGACTTACCGTGAGATCATTCTCGGAAACTCCATGGACTTCACAGATATCATCAAGTTCTTCAACGGTAAGTACAAAGAGTGTATAAATATGCACATGACGTCACACGTGACGCCATACCGGAGCAATGAATGATGTTCGTAAACCTGTTCCCTTGAGCATTGGGTGATCGTCATTTTTTTTTGGGGGGGGGGGGGGGGTTGGTGCACGAAAAACAGGGTTTAAGAACATCATTATGAATAACATTGCCCAGCATAGGATAAATATTTATTTTGTTTTTTAGCTTTTTCTTTGGAAAATAAGTTATTATTATTAATATTTTTCTCGCATATTGAAAAACCTAATTCAACCTGTAAACAGTATAAATGCTTTCAAATATATATATATATATATATATATATATATATATATATATAAACTGTCAAAATGTGTCATTTTTCTATACCGCCCCATTATTTAGCGCTCACATATGGTGCCGACTCTACATAAATTCACGTATAAAAATGCACACAAATAATTTGCTTGCATGTCGATTTCCGTTTTTAAATGCGACACTATTGGACTGATTAAAAAATGGCAGTTTTGGTGCCGAAATCCGTTTCTTGTTTAGGAATAGAAATAATGAAAAGAGGGTTTCAGCAATCGTACTACATATATATATTATGATATTACAATATGTTGCTTCCACAATCAATAAAAACTATTTGAAGATGCTAAAGATGAGATGAAACTATTATAAAGTTGGAGATTTAAAAAACAGAACACTCTAATATCAGAATTGTAATTACAATGAAGCCGCACCTAGATGTAGAAATTTGAAGAGAATCAAATTGTTTTACGATCATAAATAAAGCTTGAAGCTAAATTTGATGTTACGCATTTTTAACATAATTTTCAATTAAAGTTCATTAAATTAAATAACACTGTACTTACATGACGGTTTTTGAACTCAGTTATTTTGTACATAGAATCCTATCAAAAAACTTTGGACTGATATATATATGTACTGTGGTCAAAAAGTACTGGTCAGCTGGAGACGTATATTGCTGGTCAAAATTACATTGATCAAATGGGCAATAAAATATAATTTCCAGGATAAAATAAAATTAAAAGCAACAAAAAATTGAATAACGATATTTTTTTTGTTTTACCTAATCAGTCGAAATACCTTACGATACGTGCACGCCGCTCGATCAACATTAAACATTTTACCATTCAAATAATTGCGATAATTTTCCAATATTATTTGTACGATAAGAATTCGCTCAAATTTTAAACTTAAAAATAATCCATCAATAATAAACGACTGTGATAAAATTATTTTGACATTTTAATTCAGCGCAAGTTTTTCTCATACAAATAACATTGCAAAATTCACACGAGATTTTGAAAGGTAAAATAATATAATATGACAATCGTGTACTCAAAGGAAGTCTCTCGCATCCTAACTATAGTATATACTGTGTTACGCAATTTTAGTTTCCGTTTAATGTATTTTCTGTTATCATCATAGATAATGTTGTTAATGTATACAGCTGTGCTTTTATCTCACCGCTCCCACTCTAAATTCTACTTTTTACTCTATAGATTATCGTTAGCAAACAGTTTAATCTCAATCGTCTGGCTTTTTTTTTTTTAGAACAAAAGCTTATGAACTAAAAACGTATGAATGAATCAGTTACGTCTTTACAATATTTTTAAAATAAAAAACAATAAAGGGATCCATAATGTATATTATTCAAACTATTTGGTGCAGTATTAAAAAATATTGGTGTAGTATTAAATTTAAACTTGCGGCATCTTCATGGGGATTTTACATGGTTATAATTTTAAGTTTGAAAAATAATTGGCATAAATATACAATTGAAGTTCATGGTATTATATACTCTCAATCTGTGGTGCTGATATTGTAGCTGTTATATGGTTTTCCCGATGTCTCATTTCTTTATGAATCACCGCGGGGAAAAAAAATGTTAAGAGACCATCTAATATTTGCGCATCGCGCATCGTAGTGTACCTACAAGCAAATTGAACAGCATTTTAGTGTTAAATGCTTCAACGTAATAAAAGTAAAATAATAAAGCCCAAAATACATTTTTAAAGTATACCATATGTTAAGAATAGCTGATGATTAATTTTGATCCTGAGAAGTATCATACTTTACTTTTTTTTTTTTTTTTTTTTTTTCTTCCTTTTCCTTTTCTTTCTTAAATAATTATATATTTTTAACGTGTGTTTTGGTTCAGTTAATAAGAACCTCTATAAGGTCCTAAATGCACCGTTCATTATTTATTGACAATAAAGACGGTTTTCTATTTATTAAGAAAAAAAAAATAGGCAAATTTTATTTTTGCCAACTCCAATCCAAATACATATTATACTTAAAATTAACATTTGCATAGATAAAATATACGTATAATTTAATTTATATAAATAGCTACAACTCTTACACGGATAAAAATAAATTACATAATAATTAATGCTAGCTCATTTTCAGCACAATTTATCCAATACAGCATAATTAATACTCTATAATAAATACGCTACAAGCTACAAAGCATAAAATTTACGTTTTATAGAATACTTATTTGTTGATCTTATTTATAGCATAATTTATGCTTTATATTCACATAAATGCCGCACAAATTTTGTGATTCCGTGTACTAGTGCATTCAAAACAAGTGTAAAAAAAAAAGTACAAATATATGTTGAAGCTTTTTCTTTCTATATTATGTGGTTTAATATTGTTTTCAGGACATATAACTTAACATAAATTTTTGTTTGGTTCACAGAAATGGCAGAACGTCATGACGCCAAAGCAGTTCTTAATCTATCACGTGATCTCGTGCTGCAGCTACAAACTCTCATCGAAAACAAGTAAAAATCGAACTTATCCTCCTGGTGTCTCGTCGTTGTTTAAGATAACTTATATATATGTGTATGTATATCATCCTCTTGTAACCCCCGCAGCCACTGTCAATTCTCTGCTGACCTCTTCTCATATCTCACCTTTGTCAGCCCAAGTAAGAACATTTTTAACATCACGCAATTTCTAAGCGAAATACTATAACGTCATTTTTTGTTTGTCTAAATTTAATAATATGATTTAAGTTTGAATAATATCAACAATTTATTTGGTTTATTTTGTAATAATTTGATTTGAAACAAAGCTAAAAAGTATAGAAATGATATTGTTTACTTCGATATGGTTACTATTATGTAAAGGTATTTTTTATTGAAATGAAATTTTATAAAGATTTTGTTTTTAACTAAAAAGACAATTTACAATTGACCAAATCGCAAAGTGATCTAATGGTTTTAATCAAAATCTAGTGCGAATATTTTTTTCAGCTTTGGGTCATAGTTTTTTTTTTTTTTTTTTTTTTTGTCTAAAAGTTGTGATTAAAAAGATATGCATTGATATATGATAACAAATATCATGAAACTTTGATGGTATTAAAAAAATACATTCAATGAAAATTATAGTATTTTTCACATTGAAGCGATATTCAACGGTGATCCCTTAAAATGCCCTCCCCAAAAAAAAATCGACTGTCGAAAAATTCCTAACTTGATGATATGTTAAAAAAAATTGAAGTTATAGGATAATTATTGGGATATTGGGATATTTTATGGTACCACCGTAAATATGTAAAAAACAAAAATAATAATAAAAAAGGCCAATGCGTATCTTGCGCTTTTTTTTAAAGACATCTTGAAACGCCGTAGAAGGAAGTAGAAAAAAAAATCATCTTTATACAACCAGCACAATTTTCTAATTAAATATTGTCTCCAGCATGCGAGTCATCATATAAAAAAGCTCGCGCTATACTTTCATTTTTTTTACAGTTTTACTCATTCAATTTCAGAGGTCCCATTTTGTGTTTCATTATTCAAAATTACACTTTCTTACGCCTAAAATATTATCAAAGTTTTAATCATCAAATTTTTTTCGTAAAGAAAACTTTGGGCTGAAACCCTATATATCATAATCACCTATCATTCTCTATATTCTATAAATGTGTACTATAGTTATTGTTATCAATCTATATATAATACTATCAAAAACAACAAAAAAAGTGTCTATTTTTATGTGTAAATGTGCGATATCCAAACTATAATAATATATATATGTGTATACTAATTAACGTTAATCAATCTATGTGTACCCTAACAGCAACACCCTGAGTAATTGTTAGAATTAAGGAGTGTTGAGATAAGAAACAATGAAGGAAATATGAAGGTATTTTTAAAAAAAATTGTATGAAAAAATATTGACTTATATTTATTAATTTATATTTTAAGTATTTTGCCATCCAAAATTTATATTTTTAATATTTATTACTTCTAGTGTTTTAATTGCAAAATCTAACTTAATTTTTCATTCAATTAATTATGAAATTAATAATTATCTTCATACTACTAACTGCTAAAAAGATTTCAAAGCCACATAATAAATATTGAAAATAAATTGCAAAAGTGTTAAAATTAACCTTCTTTTGACTAAAAATATTTATTTATAATATACTATCTTTTCGTTAAGTTTTTTATATTATATATTTGTTAATATTTTATCCATGATTTTGCTTCCATTTATGTATATATGTGATTTTTATTTTAGAATGTTAAGTTTTTTAATTAATATGAAAAAATTAATCGTAGATAGTGATTTCAAGAAGCACAAATAAAATAGAAACGATTTTGAAAGACAACTTAAAAAAAAAACTGCTAAACGATTGAGAAAATAATAAATATATAGTGAATATTAAAGCAAGTACATAAACATATTTGTGGTATTGAGTATAATATTTGCAAATTCTACCCAACTTTAATACATAAGGTTTTGCGCAAAATTTACGTGAAATTACGAATATGCGAATGTATCGTAAAAAAAAAATCAACAACTTATCTTTCGGTATTTCTTCCTAACCCAAAAAATAAATTAAATAAAACAACACATTTTACATTAAATTAATAAAAGAAATCGGATAAGTATTAATCGGCAAATATTTGTGTATCTTTCACGTTTTGATAATACCAGAATTACACATAATTTTAAATTGAAATTGCTCCGTTTCTAAGAAATAAAATTATTTTCTCAAGCATGGAAAAAAGAAGTTAATTTCTATACAAGATAAAAATATTTTAAATCAACGAGTGACTGAATAAGTAAAAAAAACTATATTTTTCTAAATGTGCCTTAAAAATCTTTCATCTCTCTCAGATTGCTTAAAAAATTATTAAATTAAATAAAAAAAATATTAAAATAATTATCAAATTCATTCTATTTATTATTACATGAATATGAAAATACTAATCGCATTTCATTGTATTTATTTTTAGTATTTAATTTGTAGTTTGAGTCACATAACATTCTTACCTGATATTTTTAATTTCTATCGCTTTTTTTATGTGCAGATCTGCAGATAGATTTCATATTATACTTTGAAAGAAAAAAAGCTATTATTACTATATATTGAAATAATAATATTCATAAAATATCGTGTAAGAATATATTATTTCATATAAGAAAATTTGGACTGAAAACATAAATTTGCAAAAAAATTCTTATATATATATATAAAAAAGTTATATTATTGGCCTATAGAATATAGGTATAGAAATAATAACATTAAAAATATAACGGCTTTAAAAAAAATTAATTTATAAAATTTCTGCTCGTAAAATTTTGTGCTTCTTATTTCATTAACATTAATGAGAGTATAATTAATGTGTATTCAAAATGGAAATGAAAGCTAATTTTGATGGCTATATAAATATATTTATCGTATAAATGGATAAAATATAAAAATAAAAACATATTTTATGAATGTAACCCAATTTAATGTGATTTATATGTGAATTTTTTTGAAAATATAATGGAAAAAATGCCTGAAAGGCGCTTAAACTTAATTAATTTGCAAATACACTGAAAAAAAAGACATGAGTATTTCAGAGTTTTTTTTTTATAAGAAGTGACAACCCATATAAAAGTTGACGTAACATAAAATGATATTTGTTGAATCTAATATATGATTTATTCCAACCCATTTCTGAGTCAAGTAAAAAATAGCCATAAGGTGTTATGAATACTCATGTGATTTTTTTTCAGTGTAATTATTTATATTTTTTATTGATTTTAAATGTCGATATGCATGTTATAACTTCTAATATTTAAAAAAAAAAAGTTGATCTATATAGACATTATATTGTCTCTGTTTTAAGCATACTATTTTCTATACAAAGTTGAATAACTTTGAAGCTTGGTGTTTTTTGGTGACAACGTAAAAAATATATACTTGCACTTGTAAATAATGCTACAAAAAAAAAAAAAAGTAATTTTTATGAATTTGATGCCGTCTCTAAAATATTGCTTTAAATGTATAACAGAACAACAAAAATTAAATTTTTTAATTTTTATTTTGAAGTATAATTGATATGTTTACTGAAATGGGTCTGTGAAGTTTTTAGTATATAAATAAGACGAAGAAAAAGTAGAAAAGGGTTTTGATTTGTACTTTTTTTTTTTTTTTTTTCAAGTTTAAATGAACGTTAAAAGACAGTTTGCAAAATCTGTTGTTTAAAATTAACAAAACAGTTTCATAGCTAAAATGTAATAATATATAACATTGGTAAAACAAGATGAAAGGTTATTTTAACCGGAAGTGACCCTTTTTCTCGGATTCTAATTAAATTATAGGAATTAAATGTAATATGTACAGCTCTGGACAAAAGTTCCCGAACGGGGCAGCGGCGGCCGCTGCGTTTTCTCATAACGATAGCGTGGTTGCGGGTTGCCTATGCAAATCGTTCGGGAACTTTTGGCCAGAGCTGTACTTAACTTCGATATTATATTGATCGAATCTAAAATCTTGGTGTTTTTATCTAGCGAAAATTGTTTGAGAAAACGGAGTGCAAAAATCTTTGACCTTATTTTGGTCAGGGTGTGGTCAGTGATTAATAAGATGACTTATTTTAGGCCTTAGAATTAGAAATTATAGAATCTTAGGATTCTTAAGGCCTTTTGGAGATGTATATACTTTGATGAATCACCTATGTTATACAATATTTTTTATTTATTAAGATAAAGTTACCACTTAAATATATACCAAACCTTTTTTTACGTGTATTGACCATTCAGATTTACAAAGAAATATGAAATTTAAGGGTTTTGCAACATTTCTTAATACAATGCATAAACGTATAAATAAAAAAATTTACAGATCGATTTCTTGTAGTGCAAAAATTTCTTTCCTAAAACCCCTATGTCATATCTTATATAAGATTTACAGAAAAGATCGATTTTGATGTTTTTATAAATCTTATACCTCATCGTATAATATAATGTAAACACTATACCTGACTTATAATTTATCCAGATTAATTTAGAGATTAAGTAAAGTACAATATTATATAACTATCGTAATTTAAATGTAATTTGTTATGTAATTGTCGTAAAAGTTATATTAATTATTGTTACCCATGTAGTACGCACTGTAAAAATATTGTTTTAAAAGTCTGCTTAGCGCTCCATTTTTTGTTTGTACGGTTTATTTGTTTAATAACGATACACGATTCTAGTTCTTTTTTTATCAGTGCATATAAAAAATACAGAAAATATAGTGTACAGAATGATGCCCGAGAAATTTTATCGAATTTTTATTTAAAAGAGCAAAATATACGTGTCACCCTAAAAAAAAAAAAAATCTCATTACAAAAAGCAAGTTTTTCTTATACATAAAACAACATTTTTTATTTGAAATTTCTATCCGTTTTTTCTTCCTTGATCACTTTTTGTCATGGCTAGGCGGGCTTAAAGATTTAAGGGTTGATTGCGCCCTGAACCTTTGCTAATCACTAGTTTCAAGCTCCTTAAATCCTTTGAAAAAGTCAAATTGAAAGACGCTCCTTTTTCAAAAACCCTTAACTATTTATCAACCCCTGATATATATTTTTTTGTGAAACGCTAAGCAGATTCAACTTTAACTGAACAATATTTTTGTAGTGTAAAAAAATGTCTCTCATCCATATCAGAGTAAAAAGTAAAATTATTATGCTGTAGAAAAAAAAAAAAAAAAAAAAAAAAAAAAAAAAAAAAAAAAAAAAAAAAAAAAAAAACGAACACGGTCGAACTGTAACTTAAACTAAATTTTTAAATGTGATTGACAAAAAAAAAAAGATTATATTCATCCCTCTTCCCTTTAACTTATAATATATTTAAATTAACTTATCATAATTATATATATAACAAAATACATATATAGAAGGGGGCTGGTTCCATATAATTATATATACCTATAAAAAAGTATATTAAACAGTATATTAAATGTGTATACATTAAGGAAAAAAATATATTATATATAAATAATGTTAAAATGTATAATACTACCGTATTTTAATTTATTTTTATTCAAAAAAATATATAAATGTGTAATGTAAAAGAAAAAGAAATTGATAGAAAATATTATCGATTTCTAAATATTTTATTTGTTTCTTCCAAAAAAAAAAAAAAAAAAAAAAAAAAAAGGCTTAAAATAATATTATGAATGAAAAAAAAATGTGAATATTATATGAAAAATAAAGTTGTCCCATAATATAAAATCTGATGTTTTTTTTTCTTCTTTCGGATCACAAACACACGTTTCAAGTATATAAATTTATTTATTATCATTTTTTATGCACTTTAATAAAATTGAATTTCAGCTTATGAATCATAGTATTATAGTTTATCTTTTTATTGTATTATATAGGAATCATATTGCAAAAAAATAACAATTATGTCATTCATTACATAATTATTATTATTTATTTATCTTTATTATTTTACAATGTTGTAAATTAAGGGAAGAAGACCCTTTAAATGGTTCTTCACAATTGCTTGCTTTTGACATTATTATGTTACATAGTTTTGGTTTCTAAGCAAGTTTTTACCCTGTAATAGTATATAAAGAATACTAATATCAAAGAAGAAGAAGAAAAAAAGCATGAACTATTATTTAAAATAATAATATGATAATTAATAATAATAAAATAAGAGCAGCAAATAATATTAAATCTAGTAAATTTATGTAATTTTGTTGTTTTTGGTTTAGGTTGATAAAACGAACAGGGTTCTGTACAGGGAATAACGTACAGATATTCCGTTCTGTTCTGACGGTTGGATAGATTATGCAGCTACAAATCTGCTAATTACGTCTAATTAAGTGTTGACCATGGAGGCCAAAATCTTGCTTATCGTATTACCATACTAATAAGTTGACACTTTTTTTTTCTTTTATAATTATTTCAATTTCAATTTCAAAGGGTTTTATTGTTTAAATTCATACGGCATACGCATAATACATATTGTAAGAAGGCACAAGTAATTAAACCACAACCCTATATTATAAAAATAGAAAAATAAAGACAAAAAAAATGTAGGAAATACAATTAAAACACAGAATATACATAATTATGTTGAGTTTATAAATTTAACAATACTTGTTTAAGCGCCTAAAAGTTATACTACTTTTTTAACTTGTACGTATCGCATGTTGCATACTATAGATTTCACGTAATAGTTCACAAGTCCACACAGAGATGGCGTAAAATTTCAAAATAATATTTTCCATTGCCGCATAACATGCCGCGGTCGATCAAGCCGGCTGAAGGAGCGAGACACACCAGCACCAGCACAGGCGAACCTTACTTGCATTTGTATCGGACACGAACAGTCACTTTTTAGTAGCGAGCCAAGCAGGAGCTACGGAACGTGTGATCAACAACACGTTGTTTTTTTTATTTTACTTCATTTCTTGTGCATATACTAACAAGTATTATAATTTTTAAGTTTAATCTAGTGAGTGGACAATACAATATGAAATAATTAGTGACATTCAAAAATACGTGAAATATCTTTCATATTTGTATCATTGTTTTGGTTTTTTGAATTTTGTTTACAAAAATTTGGTAAGTATTTTTTTTTATTGATTATTGAGATTATTTGTGCGAGTCCTGTATTTATATTTAGACGAATAATGAATATAATTATGAATTATGAATATTATTGTAGGCTTATATATTTCGGAGTTTTATTTATTTATGAAAATTTTGACATATATGCGTACAAAATAATTGTATGTATGTATGTATTACATTTTCACCAATTTTTTTTTTTAAATAATGCAACTTTATTGTATGTATATTACATACATAAATGAATTTGACTACGTTAACCATTACGATAAGGAAATTTTACTGACAAATCTTGTCATTTGTGTAGCGGAAAAATGTGTTTTACTGATAAGGCGCGCGACTATGATACACTCGTCATTTTAATGATCGTGTTTCTAAGAACTTCATCCGCAATAGATTTAATTGTGTGGATTTTGTATGATATGTGTTTGAAAAATAAAAATCAACTAAAGTTACATCCGAGATTCAAATCAGAATAATAAATAAAAATGCAATATTCACATATTTATTTGTTGCAACTTTATAGGCCGAAAATTGCTAAATATAACATTTTGAGCCATATTATTTTGCTTTCCTTTAGTGAATTACCCTATGTACTTAATATTTAAGGAAAAATATGGGATTAAAATACAAAAATAACATGCAAAAAATTAGCACTATAACAATACAAATTTCGTGATTAATAAAAACCAAACTTTTAGTGTCCATCGCAGCTTTTTTTTTTTTTTTTTTTTTGTTCATTCAATTTTAGTACCGTAATTTTAATATTTTAGTCCTTGTGACATAGTGAGCAAATAATTAATACAATCTTATATAAGTACTATATTATATTATATATTTTTTATATCATATAGTAAGCCAGAGTAAAATTAAATTACTATTTGATTATGTAACTTAAATTTAAAGATCTTATTATTAAAACCCCGAAAGCGATCTATAGAAAATGACATTACAAGCACACCAAAAAAAAAAAAAAAAAAAAAATGCACGTATAAAATGCGCAATATAATGACTCATTCTCGATATCACTTTGACTATCTATTTTTTAATATGAAGTGTATTGTAATCTTTTGAGATTTTTATTATTTCTTTGTTACAATACGGGGTAACAATAGACTCTCGCTCGCTCGCACGTGCCAGAGCCCAATTTGACGAGATCATTTTGACGGTTATTTGGTCAAGTGGAAACGTCGTGATTTGTCTCTTTCTTTCTTTCCTGTTTCTTTCTTTCTTTGCTTTAACAAAAATGTTGACAAATGAACGATATTTTTTATGCTGTTTAGTCTAAAATTCTATTTAATGGACCACTTGCAATGAATTTTTTTAATCTTTATATCGTATTTTTGATAACGATTTTTCCATAAGAAATGGATTTAGAATGATTTTAAATTTATTTTAAATAGAGTTTGCTCATTGCAAGTGGTCCACTCTGTTCATTCATATACTACGGTATGAACTCTTACTTTTTTTTATACTTGTTTTTAATGCAATTTATATTAATGTACATTATTTTATGTATGTCATATACTTTTGGACAATATGAAAAATTCTTATTTTTAGGCATACACAAAATTTAGACTAATTCAAGAATGATAAAAATGTAATTCTGTAATGCACTCGTGCAATTTTTTTCTTTGAAATTTCTAAGCTATTTTCAGTAATATTCATTTCAATACAGCTTTATTATTAACATTTTTAAGAATAATAATTATTCAATAATAATAATAAAAAAAGTATTTGTATCAAATTAATTCACGCTATAAATTTAATCACGACAATTACAATTACTTATAAGCTACATACGACTTTACGAGTAGTAAATAATAATAATAAAAAATAAAAAAAACGATTTCGGGTTTATATTGAAATTGAAAGTGGTCAACTCTGCTCAACAACAAATGAGGCGGAAATTGAAAGCCGCTAACTAAAAGTACCGCTAACTCCAAGTTGACTCGTCTATATGCAGCAGTATAAATATCGTGGCTTATCTCGCATATACAGCACATATTTATATATATCACGAACTATGTATTATAGACAAAAGGCTAAAAGTTCAAATGGAAAGCTTAACCAATTATAAATTATTGATATACTGTATGAACAGATAAAATCTATTAGTCCTTATCGATTTTCAATTCAATAATATATATATTTTTTATTGTGTATCGGTAGAGTAGTATATTTGTAACGGATAACATGCTTGAAATTATTATTTATTTCAATGTGTATATAAAATTGAGTTCATATTATTTTAGTGGTTATTCTATAAATTTTAAAATGTTCACCAATGGGTATCAAAGGAGAGAGAGAGAGAGAGAAGGTAACATGCATTTGACCCTCTTTAAAATATGGTGCATTACTTTAGTTACGAATATTAACTTATTTAAAGGCATAGAAAACATTGAAACAACATGTTCTAAACACGAAATGGGATCTACAAAACTGATGATATTTTTTACCATTATGTAAATGTGGCCTCACAAGAGAGCTTGAAAAAACTGTAAAGTATGCAATTTGCGTGAAAATTCCTGTTTATGACGTCATAAACAGGCAAAAATTAGTATAAAAATGTTGTGCGGGTTGCATAAATCGAAATTTTCTGATCACTGCTACGGCGCTACAGTTGGGTTTTGAGACCAATTAATGTTATTTATGTAAGTCCCATCAAGTGTTTAGTTATGTAAATGCAAATGTTTTCATGTTGTCTATGCCTTTAAGATAATCACTTTTAAGTTATTATGAATATTATTGCATTTTAGCAAGTTATTAACAATAGCTAATTTAAGTTAAAATAGCTTAAATAAACTTAAAACAACTTAAATTAGCTATTTTTAATAACTTGCTAAAATGCAATAATATTCGTAATAACTTAAAAGTGATTATCTTAAATAAGTTAGGATTCGTATAACTAAAGTAATGCACCAATTTTTAGAGTTTTGAAAATATACAAACAAATAATTTGATGCAAAAATTTAGCATGCAAATTAGTGTGAAATTATTGTGTGGATGCAATAAATTTGCTTCTAAACTTCCGATACTTTTTTCTTTTTTTTTTTTTTTTTTTTTTCTTCTTCTTCCATGTACTGTATAACTTGTTTATAGGATATGATCCCTAAATGTGTAATATTTGACAAATTTATTAGATGCCGTGTAATTATATTTTTTATTTTTCCTCGTTACCCAAGAACAAATCTCATTCACATATTTCAGGAAGAAAAAATCGTCTATTTTTATGATGATATTGTTTTCATATATGACATTATTATATGGACAAGTAAAATAATCTTCATTTTAAACGATTTAATTATTATGAAAATAAAATATAATTTACGTCATTGGGTTTTAAAATACAAAATAAGGATCATAATATGGATTAATTATCGGAGATAAAGTATCGAATTGATAATAATTATAATGTTGTATTATTGCGCATTAAAAGAAATTCACACATCAAATTACAACTAAAGTATAAATAAAATTTAAAAATTATTTCCTCAAAAAGCTAGTTTTTTAATAAAGCTATTCTACCATACGCTTCAGATTTTTTCGTGACATTGAAAATGTATTTTTTCAACTAGTTTTTAAAGTTACTCGGCTATAGAGAAGTACCATATTATATATAACATGGTGTATGTGTAATTGTAGTTGTTACATAACTGAATAGTAGAAGTGTAAAATAATAATTTTCAAAATTAAATGCAAAGCAGAAAACTCGTTTTTAAAAATCTGGAACAAAAAATCAATTTTATTAAAAAAAAAAAAAAAAAAAAAAAAAAAAAAAGCTCTAAATCAAAATAATTTTTTTTTTAATTATAGTAAGTAATTATTGTATAATATAAGGAATAAGAAATACTAATTTTCTTAAACCATTTAGAAAAAAAATATTTTTTTCCTACCGCATTTTAATTTCTTTTTATTATAATAAAAATTCGTTTACTTTTAACTGGCATTAAAAATATGAACAATTTTTTAAAACTAAAAAACTTTGAAATAATTTTTTTTAAGTGCTCTTAAAAGTTTATGGTTAATAAAGGGGTTAAAACTTTTAGAAATATAGTTTTTATTTTTAAACTCCATACAATAACATGAGTTTTTACTTTGAAGTGCGTGAATCGAAATTCTATATACTTGGAACCGTGTAAAAAGTTTTTAAAAAAACTCTTAAAAAAAAAAAAAAAAAAAAAAAAAAATGTCTTTCTTTGAAAATCTACAATTTGTTTGATTTTACTTTTACGTATAAGCATTATGCAATTAATTTTAGCTAACATGTTTACTTTTACTTATTATATTTCTGCACTATTTAACATTATATTGCAAATATATATTGTATATATATGCATAGCTTAATAACTTTTTTAAGTGCAACTTTTAATTATTATTCTCTTATATTTATATTATAATGATGTAACGTTAATGCAATCTCGGTCATTAAGTCGTCATTTAATAAATCTACTTCTATAATTACTGCATGGCTTATTATTTGAATTATCTTCTGTATAAAAAAAGTACACCTGAATTACGTAAAATTTAACTAGCCTATATATAATTTATAGTTTAATCAATGCTTATTTAGCATTTTAACTTGTTTTAAAACTGTATTGTTATTATATGTATATTTATTTTAAGTTTCTGTTTTTTTATATGAAATCGTAAAGACTAATTCACATTAGGAAATATTTTTATTTCAACGTATTGTATTTTGTTGACAATTTTTCAGCAAAGAAAATAACATTATTCTGTTATTGTTCTTTAATACTTAATTTATATAGTTCATTTACTTAAAGAATTGTCTTCATTCTGAACAACTTTTTGTGATCAATATAGTTCTGTTTTTCACACAATGCTTTCCAATTTTATAGATACGTAAATGAACTTGATAATCAAGTCTAAATTACTGACAAATTTATTATTGTAAGTCAACAATTTAAATTGCAAAAAAAAAAAAAAAAAAAAAAAAAAAAGTTACATTTGAGTAAATTTTGCTTTGTATTTTTATTTCAATAGCCAACTATAAAGCATAAATTAAAAACTGATGCAGCAATGGTATATATATATATATATATATATATATATAAAACAATATAATAATATGTTTTGAATGATGAAATCAAAAGAATGCAATTTGAAATTAAATATAACCAATATGTATATTAATCAAAGAAAGCTATATAATTTTTAAGTTCCACCCAATTTTATACAGTCTTAAAAACACCTATTTGTAAATCCAGAAAAGGACACTTGATTGTTTTTCAAAACATAATCCTTACATAAATATATTTAAAATGATATAGCAAAATATGTGTGGGTTCTACGACAATAAAATGCATTTAAAATATAACCGTTATTTTGTTCATATATCGTAATATATATTTTTTATGCATATTCATCAAAAATAAATATTTTTCATTAATCATTTATTAAATATAAAAATCAGATAAAACTATAATATTAGGAAAACTAATTTAAAATACCGCTATATTAGACCTGAAAAATATTTATATATATATATCTTTTTTTTTTTTTTTTGCCTTTTCATTTTTTTTTCTCAATATTTTTTCATGAAATGATTTAAATCCAAAAATGGAAATGTTGATAGAAAAAAAATATTAATTTAATATATTATAAAACAGTTTTGCTAAATGTAATAATTTATTTAATTGTAAAGTATAAATTTTATAGAACCACTTAAAGCTTGAGAGAGAGAGAGAGAGAGAGAGAGAGAGAGAGAGAGAGAGAGAGAGAGAGAGAGAGAGAGAGAGAGAGAGAGAGAGAGAGAGAGAGAGAGAGAGAGAGAGAGAGAGAGATTATTTCTTAATGTTATATTTATTTTGTATATATGGAGAGTGATAGAAAAAGGTGCGAACGATGAAGCAACGTAGAAGACAAGTTTCCCAAAGTGGACAACTTAGAGGTGTCAAGATTTTATTTTTTTTATAATAATCATCAAACAAAAATATGTATTATATCGATATTTATTTGAATCGATTTTTAATCACTTTATTATTATTTTTTTTCTATTCAGTTGAATCAATGCACCTTTTAAAATTGTAAATAAAAATAAAAAGTATTCACTGTATAACAAGTTGATAACGCTTTCGATAACAATGTTCTATTAATAATGATGGTTTGTAATATAGTGAGTTTATTTATTTATTATTATTTTTTAATGGAAATAAATTTGACATATTTTAGGGCCTAATAGGAAAATGTATGTAAATATAGTATAGTCATCATAAAACAATTAAAATCTAGAAATTTATTTAATTTTGCAGTATATAACTTGTTTTAAACTCATCAGCTTTTTATAAATTCGAAATTATTTTTTATTTCATTTATATAGTATATTAATTGTATAAAAGAAAAAAATAGTACCAAAAAAAAAAAAGTTAAATAATCGAAAATGTTTTTCAAGTGCATCGATTCTTTAAGGAACTCGTATAATCGGTGATCGGTGGTAAAAGTAAAAAATTAAACTAGAAAAAAAAAAAAAAGTTAATCTGTCAGTCAGTATATTATAGAGATATCATTGTTCCTAACATTTTTTATTATTCTGATACGGTATAAAATATTGCATGTTTTAACCACATTAAATTAGAAAAACAGTATTGTAAAATTTTATTTTTATTATAGTTTTTACTAAAATTTTGGTCATATTCCATTATATTATATAAAAGTTAAGATAAAAATGTTCCATTCGCATTTATTGGAAAACACTTTTTTTTTATACATACGCAGGAAAAGATTCAGCGTTGAAAGAAAAAAACTATATTACGATGTTATCACGATCGTTTTTTTTTAAGTCCCCGTTATACAAGTAAAGAAACTGCAAACTCATGAAAAAAATTAAGGCAAAAAAAAAAAAAAAAAAAAAAAATCTAATATTTATTTCGATGTCATTTTCGCTATAACTGTCTAAAGTAATGGAAATAGAAAAAAAGAGTTAAAATTGTGTGGTGACTTTTTTTCTAAGCAAAATACGTGCAAAATGATACGCGTATATTATATGATATTTTTAGACTTGTTTTTCAAAAGTATTAAATAATAAAAAGTAGTAAAATGTTAATATTTCTCGAGCTGCTTGTCTCGTGTTAAGTTTTTTTTTTTGTTTTTGTTTTTTTTTTTTACTGAATTTACTGATTTTAAAAACAAAGATCTGATTTCAAACTTAATAAATTCTCACTTTATTGTTCTCTCAATAAATCTAACATTTTTATTTGTACTTCCAAACAAAACAAGATTTGTGAAAGAAATTTCGGTTGTCACGTTCAGAAAATTGACATAAAATAAAACTTCTTTTGCTTTGCAATAAATTCACGCCTTTAAAAAAAAAACACGAAGCCTTTTGTTCCTTTTTTTCTTCTTTTCATCCCCTAAGTAAGTGTGATGGGGTGTGGTGCAGTGGTGATAAACCTCTGATCGATTGTAACACAATCACGCCAAATCCAATAAGACATTCTTCCCTCGCTATATATACAGTTTGCCCATGAATGAGTGAAATGAGATTTCAGTTTTAATTGTCATGGAAATATCTCATTTGAATTATTATAAACTTTTATATTGTATTGAATTGTACGCTCAATAGTCGTCTTTATACAGTGGAAGAATAAATTACGTCATTTATGCTGCATTTATGCCGCTATAGCATAAATGATGCTAAGTTAGAACAGAATAAATATGCTACAGCTAAAAGAGAGAAAATATTAAATTATATAATTATTTAGTGTATAATGGAGAACAAAAAATTATATTTAAAAAAATTTAAACAAAACAAAGGGAAACATTGGATTTAAATGAGAGCAACTTCTGAGTTTGGTGCCGTGCAATAAAACTTTACGATAAAATAACAATAAATTTAATATTTAGAAAGGGACAGTTTTATTTTGTTACCTACACATGTATAACGTTGAGAGAGTGACACGTCCCACACACGACTATTTTTATATTAACGAACTGTAAACATGATTTGTCACGCTAAAATTCAAAATTGACAAAAATATAAATTATGAAAAGAAAGAAAACGGTATATTATATTTACATTGGGCTTTCTCTATTCATCTTTTTATATAATTATTTCTATTGTTGTTGTTAATCAATGATGCAACATATCGGTATATTTGTACATAATTTGTAAATTATTGATTATAACGTCATGCGTGACTTTATGAAATAGAAATACATCGAACGAAGATTTAAAGACGTAATTTTTTAGTTATTCAGATTTGCGTGTTTTTTAAAAATAAATTTTTAACAGTTTTACGCAAAGTATACGCGATTTTATATTTTACCATTCAAAAACTAGCGCTAAATTTTCAATGTTATTATTAAGAGAAAAATTCGTACTGAATTTGAGTGTTAAAATATATTATCTCAAGTTACATAAAATTTTTGTATTGGAATAATAAAGTTAAATATAAAACTATAAATTGTAACATTTTTTTTTTTTTTTTTTTTTTTTTTTTTTTTAAGATTTTGAAGACTTGCATTTACAAACTTTAATATTGCATATTATTTTTGCTACTTCTTCTGAAAATGCAATTAAAAAGGCCTATAGACTTCATTAATGGAAAAAATTACTATATAATATACTATAACTCATGCTTTACAAGACCATAAAATCGACTTTAAAGTTTTTAAACCTTTCGATTTATTAAATTAAAATGACAAGAGGAAATAAATGTTGCATATAAATAAGTTTGCATAAGGTCCAATTCCCCATATATGTAAACTTCTTAAATTACTAGCTTCAAGTGTTTTTTTTTTAATGGCAAACGTAAAGGTTTTTAAAGTTTTGATGAAATACTGTCACAATATTTTAACTTTAATATTTTTGCAAACTGAAGGATATAATAAATTAAATGTATAGACCCCCCAATGTGGATATGTATCGTGTAAATTGATATGTTTAGCGATATTTGAGTAGTTGGATGGATCAGCAATTCAATATTTTGTATGCCACTCCTAATTTATATTTACTGGTGTATGAAACGTGATCTCTCTCTCTCTCTCTCTCTCTTTCTCTCTCTCTCTTTCTCTCTCTCTCTCTAAATAGATTACAATTGACATCTATAACTATATTATGTCGTACAGAGAAGCCGTGTAGATGAGAGAGAGAGAGAGAGAGAGAGAGAGAGAGAGAGAGAGAGAGAGAGAGAGAGAGAGAGAGAGAGAGAGAGAGAGAGAGAGAGAGAGAGAGAAGAGAGAGAAATTGGTGTGAAGGAACAAAAAGACAAATTTGTAATTTAATTTTTATCGTACCTTGAACTTCAATTTTTTTGTATACATGTATTAAATAAATCAATAAGGGTGTATATATATATACGTATTGGGGGGTGAAATTTTTAAGGTTAAGCTGAGTAGACATTGTAGGTCATAGAGGTTAAAAGTAACCCTCGGTGTGCAGCTTCTTGACATAAATAATTTTACAGTACACGTATATGTTGTGTTAAGCATATAGTATTGATTTTTTTATGTTAATATAATGATTGAATGATTTTATTTTTAAAGATAAATTGTTGCAATATATAAAATATTTGTTGCATGGGATTTTTTTTTTTAAAAACATGCCGATTTAATACACAGGATATCATGGTGTGTGTATTTTCCTTTTTTTTTTTTTTTTTTTTTTCAACAAACAGAAGTAATAGAAGTAATGAGCTAAACAGCAAAAAAAAAAAATAATAATAAATAAATAAATAAATAAATAAATAAATAAAAAAAAAAAAAAAGTTTCTTATTATCCGAGAAGGTGCATTAAAAAAGTACCCGTAGATAAAAGTATAGCGTATGGATAAAATAAAATAACGTCATTAATGCATGCAGTACTCTATTACTTTGTTATAGCATAAATGTTGCTAAGAATAGCAACATAAACAATTATGCTGTACAACATAACTGTTATACTATTGGCAAAATTCACTATAAAAATACTGTACATTAAAATTTATTAACATTGCTATATATATACAAAAATTACTGAAATTAAGCTTACATTTATTGCTATATATCCATGTGTGTAATTATACATTATACAAAAAAAAATGTGTGGAATTTCTTTAAGATGTGGCATTACTTTTACAGTGACAAATTAAGTTTCCTCTTTACATTATGATGTGGTATATTATATTTGGCGTGATATTTCCCGTTCTGAAGGCCTGTCTGATATATTTTACCTCCAAAGCTATATGTAATAGCAGCACGGATGTGAACCCCCTCAAGAGGCCTAGCCTATGAAGCTCATGCTTATCACTCAATATAGATAACATGTCAACCTCTATGTTGACATTGCGTTCAAAATGACGGTTTTTTCTCTCATATATATTGGAAATTTTACTATGAGATCTTTTTACATGTCTGCACATCTTAGAATTCTGATATCAATCGGTTGTGAAAAGTTATTTATTAATCAAAATTGTAAATTGTCTATTTATAGATTAAAACACGTACAAGTGTGTCGAGTATCATTTACGTATATTTTCGGCTACAATAAAAAATAATTCTCAAAAAAAAAAAAAAAAAAAAAAAAAAATGCAATGCAATTGAAATAAAATTTGGACCCACCTGCCCACCGATAACCTCCATTTCTGTTTATAGTGTTTTTTACTGTATAAAAACTTACGCATGACAAAATCTATATTATACTACTTGTACTGTACTATAATGTATGTGATCTTTTGAGAAATTACTTATTCATTTTATTTATATGAATCGAATTAAATAATGTTAGAATTAGAATATACAAACTTTTGGATACGTAATAATATTATTTTAGCTATAAGGTAAAATATTGCTAGCTTTTATTATTATTTTTACGTTTTTGTAACTTTTATTTAATTAATCGTCTTAATTAAAAACAAATGGGGGTAAAGTTTATGCCTGTATGCTAATTAACCAAATAAAATAATTGGCAGAAATCAATCAATCATGAAATGCAATATTTATTGACTTCTAAAGATTATTGTCTCAAACGAAACTAATTATAATCAATATTATTTAATTTTTCATTGATCATTTATTTATTAATTTATATATTATATAAAACAATTCTATTAAAGCCACTACATTCAAGAAATAGAAAGAAAAATTATATGTATTTTTTTAGATTTCTAGTTCAATAAACACTTTAGAGAACACATAAAAATAATAACTTAAGTTAGTGAGAGAGAAAGAAATAATGTTCCTTTAATGTTTCACATATTTAATGCAAATTTATTAATTTAAAGTTTAGAAGTATAATGTTAAATCGCACAGTATATTTCTATATCTGTAAATAACATGTCAAAATATAAGATATTCAAATTTTTCGTCATTAAAATTTGGAACTTTATTATTGTATATCATATCTTGATACAAGTATATTAAAGTAGGTTAACTATAGTCACTGCTGAATATGTTAAAATAATAATAAAAAAGTGAAGTGTATTAAATTTCATTCATTATATTATAGCTATATATATCGAGTGCGAGGTAAAATGTGTAAGGCGGGAGATAGCATCATTTTATTTATCAGACCAGACATAGAAAAAAGAGGGTGGTGCCAATTTTTTTTTTCTTTCTTTTTGCATATGATAAATATTTATGAATGCATTACTTTATTTTAACTAGAGTAAATGGAACGCGTATTTCAAATTATAAGATTATGAATATAATATTCTGAAAGTTATATTTATCATATTGACAGGGTTCAAAAAAAAAATTTGAATAATAATAAAAAAAAAAGAAAAAAAAAGTAAAATAAATAAAATAAACTATTGAATAAAATAAATTTTATAAATAAATTTAAAATTATTCATAGAATTAATTTTTATGCAAATAAGCTTTAAGTTCTATATATAATGTTATTAATAATTTTCGTCGTAATATATTCCATCGAAAAGAAAAAAAAAGTTTATTAAAAATGCATTTATTTTTAGGTAATTTTTAGTATACTATGATACTATATCATTATACCACTTTATTTTCTGTGCAAAAATAAATAGCAAAATAATAATAATAATAATAATAATAATAAATAAAAAATAACTAAACTAAATTTTAATGTAATATTTAAAATGTGTAACATCAGTATATTATTTAAAATCATGATGGCCGGAGAAATACGTGAATTAAAAAATGGTAGTTTTTAATTTTCAGTATTAGGGTTTGCAAATTACCATTTTGATAAACCTAATTTAGGGGATTTTAGGTGATTTCCTAATTTTGCTCAGCATTCGGTACTTCTTTGTCGTTCAAGGTATACATCAAAATTCAAAACCAAATTCAAAATAATTGCATTCGCTATTTTTTTTTTTTTTTTTTTTTTAATAAAAATGTAAAATGTGTGTGTGTTTATTGTTTTTCAGCAATTTACACGTACAGTTGTTATCATAATATATCATATAGTTTTTTTTACACTTTTTTTTTTTTTTTTTTTTTTTTACTTTGGGGAAAAAGAAGAAGAAAAAAAAAAAAAAAAAAAAAAAAACTATTGAACTTTTATGTAAAAAAAATAAATATATCCTTTTAAATTCGTAACCATGAAGTTTGACCCTTCACATCACGAAAATTGAATAAAGAAAATAATTTATAAACTATACACACAATTACTATAAAATTTAAAATTAAATTAAAGCATAAAATTTTACATAAAAAAAAAAGATCTCTTTTACCTCTATAATATACTCATTGTCAAAAATAACTCCCATATTATGTACATATAATCATAATATCGTTTATTTTATAAATCGAGAGTATAAAGGTAAAAGCTAGGTAATTACGTACCATTACAAGATTGTAAAACTTGAAGCGAGAAAATTTAATTTTAAACCCCACCGCACTTGAGAGTTAATGAGAGAGGGAGAGAGAGGGGGGGATAAATATATTTGACCGCGCCCGCCTTGTCATTAACTTTTAACCATAAGACAACAATGTGAAATTAAATGATTGAAGGGTGAAGGAGTTTTTTTTTTCTGTGTTTTTTAATGGAATTTTAAATTATTTCCTTCCTTGTTATTTTGTAAATATTTTCTAAACAAGAAGCTTTTATTTATATAGTTGCATTGTATTGATTTCGTTGTTGGCTTCAATGGGTTTCGTGCACTTTTTTTTAAATAAGCTTTTTATTTTTTATTTTATATGCGTTTTTTTTGGTGCTAAAAAGCAATGAGTTTTAAAAATATTTTGGGGTTAAATAATTTTTTATCTATTTTTACTTACAAAATATTTTAAAGCTATTTGAAAGCATAATATGCAACATTATACATTTTAAAAATATTTTGGGTTAAAGTAATTTTAAATATATTTTTATCCAAAATAATTCATTATTATGACATGGGCACAAATAACTGCATGAAAATTATAAATTACATAATTTATGCTGCATCTATGTCACTAAATCATAAAATGATGCTAAATTAGAATAATAAATAAATAATCATGCTATTATGTAAAATAATATTTATTTTGATTATATTATGCAGCAAAGATTATGCTATATTAAACATATTGTGCCCTAAATGAGCTATCATAATTGTTGTGTGTTGTTTTAGCCCCATGTTTAGCAATATTTATTCATAACAACATAATTTCTGTAGTATTGAATAATAATTATGCTGCACAACATAATTTCTGCAGTATTGAATAATAATTATGCTGCACGCAGCACAAAAATGTATTCTATACAGCAGATGAATGAAGTGCTATAATGTATTATATAAATGCAAATAAATAACGTAAAGTATTTTAGCCGCTTATTATTAACTACCACTTCAAATCATAAAATAAAGATACTAATAAATATCATCATAATTTAGCTACATTTTGCTTTAACCATAATAACTAACCGTCTAATAGGTCCAAAAACATTACAATTTTAAAGTCTTGCGTTACTAAAAGTTTTTGCTATTATGTATGCATACTTGAAATTCATAAATATGGCCCAAAATATCTGCAAAATATGTAAAGTAAGAGGATCAAGAAAGAAAAAAAAAAAACTCAAAACACGAACTAAAGTTGGTAATTTTGTTGATCTCTCTCTCTCTCTCTCTCTCTCTCTCTCTCTCTCTCTCTCTCTCTCTCTCTCTCTCTCTCTCTCTCTCTCTGTTAACTCAAGAAGCTCAGTGCATATATTATATAAAGCATAAATAATTTTTTATGTTTATTTTTCATAAAATAAAAATAAGTTGCCCTTGACTACATAAAATTGTTTTTGGCAAAGTTTCAAAAAAAAAACAATGATTTTTTTTTTTTTTTTTTTTTTTTTTTGTCTTAATAAAAAATTTCCATATATGGGTATGCAATTTTATGCTGTAAAGATTACATATTATAAACTTGATATTTTTTTTATATTGAAGACAAGTTAAGATGAAGAATGAAGGGAGGGGAGGGGGGGGGTATTAATAATGAAGTCTTTATTGACTGTACAATTTAATTTATATACATATGTGAAACACCCATTATGTGAAGTCCTTGCGTTAAGTAGATCTTTTTTTTTTTTTTTTTTTTTAGTTGAACAACTTTTTTTTAAAAGTTGTTTGAACCAAAATTTTCTCGTTACCATACAAATTTGACAAATTTATTGATTTTCAGTCAAAATTTAATATTTTTTGCAATGCCTTTGTAATTGAAAAAATTTGAACTTAGCTGCAAAATTTGCGATTGAAATTAAAAAAGCTTGGAATTATTGGTTATGATTTTTCTTGATACATAACACGTCGCGTATATTGCTTATTATTAATGATAATTTTGCAACGTATTATATTTGTAGCGCATATCAAAGGTTAATTAAAATATTGATATGAGAATTGCTTATTCGTATCTCCGATAAAAGAAAGTAATAGAATACTTAATATGATTATTAGAAGATAAGACAGAGAGGTTACGATTTTTTTTTTTTTTTTTTTTTTTTTTAATATGTAAATAAATATGTTACAGGTTTTATGAAGGCAAAATCATTCACATACCTATATTAAACAGAACCATTGGTTACCAAATGAATTTCATGTGTAAATTTCATGATTCTTAATTTATAAAAATAATGGCGTATATAGCTTAAATTGCAACTGTAGCCTATATTAATTAAATTTCTTGTAATTTGTTAGTACAGTATAGCACTCATGGAATAAAGCAAGTTATTGTACTGTTGTAGACCGGTTGCACTCATATTTAAGAGCCCCCATTTTGTTGGTCAGGAATACATAGGCCAGCATTGGCAAACGTCATTTTTATTTTTTTTTTAATAGCAAAAAAATGCTTCAAACCTCAATCAAAACCTTATTTCTAGCTCTTAATAAGCTCGAAGAATATGAGAAAAATTCGTTCAGTTGAAATAAACTCTTTTTATGTGAAAAAATAGGAGAAATTATGTTTCCCCTATGCTGGACAATGCATTAGGCACCACAAACATGGCGACAAAGCGCAAGGATGTTCAAGGGGCCTATACATCAGAATATTTTTTATTGTTGCAATGTAAATAGTATAAAAATCAAAAATAATTTATTACTGATGAGATTCGTTTTTCCTTATATAAGAAAAACATTGAGTATAAACATTAGTTCAATCGCTAAGTTTGCAACTATGAAGAAAAAAAAATGCTAGTGTAAGTCGTCAATTGCTCTTCAATGGACGTTATCGGTTTAGCGCGCGGGGTGCTGCGGGGAAAGCTAAGGGTCCCCTAATTTAACATTACGCTTATGGAGAAAAACACGTTTTTTTACGATTTTTGAGAAAACTACTCCACCGATTTAGGAGAAATTTAAATGAGAAATACTAGACATACTTTTACGTGTTTTAAGCCATAGAAAATTTTTAACAATTTTTTAAACCGATAACCTCCATCATTTTAATATGGATACTGTGTCAGCTAACAAAAACTTCGAAATTCAGGGGGAAAAAAAGAAAGAAAAATAAGAGAGAGAGAGAGAGAGAGAAATGGAAAAAAAATCCTAATAATACTATGTGAGTATAATTATACTGACCATTACTATTATTTTTCAATATAATATGCATATAATAATAATTAAAAAAAAAAACTTTATTATAAAAAGATAAAATCCTTATAAAGTAATTTCCAAGTGAATAACTATATCGATTGTTTACATGCAATGTGCAGTGTTGAGTGGCCTTGCCATAGTTTTATTATTATATACTGATTGATGATTGAATAAAAGACTTTCAAATGAATCGCCAAACATGGAAACAAGACTTCGATCGAGATGTAATCGTTATGCTAATATCTCATAATATTCTCAAGGTCTTCGTCAATATGGAAATTATACTCTGATCCACATTTTCGATTTTTTTTTTTTTTTTTTTTTTTCATCATCATCAAGGAAGTATGTTAAAGTCTATAATTATTTTATTTTTTCAAAAATTAATATCATGTATTATACTTTTAGTAAATTTAAATAATTTTAAATTGTCACATTTTATATTTTGTGCGTAATTTTCTTAAACGTTTTCCTGGTTCTTTTAATTTTTTTTTATGTTATTTAATTATTCCTAAGTGTTCTCTTAATTTTTGGTAAGTTAGTAAATTTTTCCTGGTTCTTTAATTTTTTTATGTTATTTAATTATTCCTAAGTGTTCTCTTAATTTTTGGTAAGCTAGTAAATTTAGACTTACAATATTTAATTCCTGTCACAAGTCAGATCAATTCATTTTATTTCGATTTGATGAAATTGATGAAAAGAAATTCTGAAAATCTTAAATAATAATAATAACTGTGCTGCATTTTGCTATTAATTTATTTATATTATTTTGTTGATTGCTTTGTTTGATATATTTTTATAAAATGTAAAATATTTGCATGTAGAATAACGTTCAATTCAGTTTACCATGTGGCGAAGTTGCCACAGTTTCTGGGCTTAAACAAGGCTAATGTCGGATTGTGATTGAGATGATTTAAAACTTTTGCAACAATAACATCTCTTTGTTAGTAAGAAATAATGAAGTTGCTGTATTAAAATAAGTACAGCACAAAGGAAAAAAAATTACCATAATTTACGTACATATTATTGTAAATTTATTTAATATTGAAAAGGAAATAGTTTTTATATTTATTTATAATGTTTATTTTTAACATTATTGTTTATTATAGCAGAAACAATTTTCACAGTGAATAAATATGTTATTATTAAAATCATCGAAGCAAGGGACGGAACTAATGGTTCATTTCACTTTTTTCTATAAGGATCATAAATTTTTCTATAAAATTCAGATTCACTTTTATTTGTGCAATATCTCGCGGCGGTTCAAGGACGTTAAAATCAAGAGCGAAGAAAATACGTGAGAATTTCCGTGATGTCTGATAGCTTTTGTTGTTTTTATTTTAATTGATTTTTATGTTCGTGTGTTTAATAAAGTTAAAGCGAGGAAGGAGTTAATTTTAATTTATGTGAGATATTGTGGATTTCATATTGAAGGTTATTTTTAACATACGTAGTTCCAAATTATATTTCCAAAAATATTAATCATGAAGAATAAAAATAAAGTCAGAAAATTGTTATAACAAGAGGGATTCAGAGTGAGTGAGTCAGTGGAGAGAGAGAAGAATGAGAAGATATTTAGGGAAATAAATGCACTTTTTTACGTTGAATTTTTTACAATTTTACTAAAAAATAAATAAAAATAAATAAAAACTTTCGATAACGGCTGCTAATAATTTTTCTCCTTTACGATCTGTAAATAAAACAAATATTATTAATTCAATAGTTTTGAAATTTAAAAAAGATTAAACATAAAATTAAGAGTTAAAACTATCAACTGATTGAATTATAATTATATTAATAATTCAATGGACCAGTAGCAATGAACGTTTTTTAATTGTAGCTTATTTATGATAACGATTTTTCCATAAGAAATGTATAAGGAGTGTGTAAATTTATTTTAAATTGTTCGATCATCGCGAGTGGTCCATTAATATTATATAATATTTATTCTTTAGTAAAAGATTTCCAAACAAAAGCTTCCGATATTTTAGTTTTAGTTTTTTTTTTTTTTTTTTTTTTTTTGTTATTGAAATTTATGATAGAATAGAGAGAGAGAGAGAGAGAGAGAGAGAGGAGGGAGTTCTGATTGTTTTAATCATAATTTATATATACCAATAAATCGATATTAAAAGTTTGAAAATTCATCAATCATTAACGAGTACAGTAGTCGTATTGTTCTCAGCTGACGTGGCTTTAATTTTAATTAATGTCTGGACGTAGATACTGCGGGTACAGCTGATGCTCTCGCCTCGCTCGTTTGTCATGTTTAGGTTCCCAGTAATGATTATAATTAACTCCAGTTACATATACATGTGGTGTTTTATAGCTCTCGTTAGAGAGTATGATACACTGCAAACTTTTTTCCTCTCTCTCTCTCTCTCTCTCTCTCTCTCTCTCTCTCTCTCTCTCTCTCTCTCTCTCTCTCTCTCTCTCTCTCTCTCTCTCTCTCTCTCTCTCTCTCTCTCACTCTCACTCTCACTCTCACTCTCACTGCACGCAATTTGAGAAATAAAATGACAGGAAATTTAACTAAAATTTTCATTCTTCATAATTTATTTTAGTATTTTTACGTTCCATATTTTATACTGACGTATTCTAAATTTTAGCATAGTTTGAATGGGAAAACAATTTAAACAGTTTCTGATAGAGAGAGAGAGAGAGAGAGAGAAAGATGATTTGAATAAAAACTGGGTTGCTTTTTTTTTCTTCTTCCATCCATTGATATAATTTTAATATGATCTACAGCCATTCATCACATAGATGAAGGAAAACGTATTAAGAATCTACACAGCGTGCAATATAGAGTTCCCTAAATTCAGGAACTTAGGCCAAAACAAACTTTTATTCCTGGTCATAAAGGCTCGAAGGAATAAAGAATAAGTTTAAAGTTTTAAATTATTAAAATAAGTTTTTTTTTGGCTTGATGATAGGTTACTGTCCCTATTGCTAGTCAACTATAAAAACGTACAAATCAAGAAAAACAACAACAACAACAAAAACAACATAAGTATATAAAAGTCAAAAACGCACAGTTATATAGGATGCAAATTTTTTGTTAATTAATACCATACCAACAATGATTATTCGTAACTTAATTTTGATAATAAAACATATTGTTATATATTATATTTTTTAAAGACCTTCAACTTGTAATACAAAATTTACTTGTTGAACGCTGAATATAAATAATCTGTTTATTTTTTCAAATAATACTCGTTCCTTGTTCATTGTATGCAAATTACGGTGACATTCCACAAAATAAAATTTCCTTGCGTAAATTGTTTTTTATTTTAATATTTTATTTTTTTGTGTGTGTTTCTTAATGTATGGACATGGTTGAATTTACATTCCTTTGTCATGCACCTCAAATTTTATGTATTTATTCAAAATAATTATTTTAGCGTTTTTAATGTCAAGAAAAATATAATTATTATTATTATTAATATTCTATAGAAAATATTAATTTTTTATTATTTTTAGATAATGAAGTAAAATGTAACATTTAAATGAAAGTGTGAGAGATTTGTGTTAAAATTTATGCTCAAAACATTGCTGCTTCTAGAGGTAATGTAATTAATCTTAAAAATTACAATAAATGTGTTATTGTGTTAAAAAAATTAATAATAAGAAAAAAAGGAAAAAAAAAAATAAAAAATAAAGAAAAGAGACAATTGAAGCCACAACTCGAAGGTCCAGTTTGGTGTGCCTGGCCAGAGCTATAATATTCAAGTTTTGTGCAGATCTGAGGGCGGTGGTGACCATATTAGGTGTTGCACGATCAACACTCGTTCTCTCGTGCTAGCTCACTCTAGACGGAGAGGCGCGCCCGCCCGCCCGCCCGCGTGCCTCCGTGCTATCTCTCTCTCTCTCTCTCTTACCGTCTTCGCAGGTGAAACTTATCCAGTGAAGGTCGTCTTAGCACATCTTACTTTACCATTATCTCAATATGGGCAATTTGTGGGGTGGCATTTGTAGGACGAGCGTCTTTTTTTTTTTTTTTTTTTTTTTTTTTCTTTTTTCTTCGACAAGAGAATACAGACGATTGTGATAATTTATTTTAACATTAAAAAACTGGTGCTAAATTTCCAATAATGGTGTTCGTAAACCCTATTTTTTGTTCTCCAAACTACGAAAAAGAATGACGATCGGCTAATGCTTTTTAAATGGAATTTAGCGCATTTTTTTAGAGGAAGGGAACACGGTCTACGAACATCATTTTAATGTTATTCTTAGATGAGAAAAAAAAAAAAAAAAAAAAAAAAGCTGAATTTAATTGATCAAATATATCATCACAATCGTGTGTATATACAAACGTTTTTTTCACTTTTAATTATTATTATTCGCTAGTTGAGAAACAGTATCTTGATTTTCTTTTGCGGAAGAAATATTAAGGGAAAAAAATTAGTATTAGAGCAAATATATGACAGGAAAAGGGTAATATTTTATAACTTATAAATTTTGCCTTCACTATTATTTCTTGATTTCCTGTATGTAGTTAAAGAAAATTAATTTTAAATAAATGAAAGTTATACAATAAAATAATATGCAAAACATGTAGTTTTAAGTTTTACAAATCACTATTGGTTAGAAAAAGAAAAATCGTATTGTAATAATTTGCTATTCTAATTTCATCTCATTTTTAAAAAGACGGCGCAATACAAATCCAATGTGAAAAAGTCATAAAATGACGTATTAAGTTTGTACCTATATGTATATCATGACATCAACATAATTTTATATACTTATGCTACCTAACACCATCTCACGTTCTATAACATAATAATATGCTGGTATAAACAATATGAAGCAACAGAAACACTGATGAAATGTCATTTATTATTTGTGAGTTAATTTACATAAAGAACGACCTTGGGAGGGAAGCTTATGGAATGTATGGGATTAATCACCTGTCTCTTGCTCGTGTCACATAGAGAGAGAGAGAGAGAGAGAGAGAGAGAGAGAGAGAGAGAGAGAGAGAGAGAGAGAGAGAGAGAGAGAGAGAGAGAGAGAATTCATCACCTATAAGTCACAAAAGAGATACATAAAGTATTTAAGAAATGAAAGTTTATATGAAACATTATAATTTACAGTTTATTATTATTATATCATACTCAAAGTTATATGAGACATTTATTTGAATAAATCATAATTATATGTATAAAAAATTATATAGCTTCAAGAGCTTTTGATTAATTTTTATATAAGATTATATTACACAATTTAAATTTAATGTATTTTTTATATGATATAGATAATATCATGATTTAACGAGAAAATATATATTTCTTGATATTAAAATTATTTAGTTTCGTGGTGAAATGTGATTTGGTTTTTCAAAATTTAAAAATTGTAGAGAGAATTAGACAGATTTTCTGTCTGTCTGTCTGTCTGTCTGTCTGTCTGTCTGTCTGTCTGTCTGTCTGTCTGTCTGTCTGTCTGTCTGTCTGTCTGTCTGTCTGTCTGTCTGTCTATGAGTCTATCTATCTATCTATCTATCTATCTATCTATCTATCTATCTATCTATCTATCTATCTATCTATCTATCTATCTATCTATCTATCTATCTATCTATCTATCTATCTATCTATCTATCTATCTATCTATGTATGTATGTATCTATCTATCTATCTATCTATCTGTCTGTCTGTCTGTCTGTCTGTCTGTCTGTCTGTCTATCTGTCTGTCTGTCTAAATACATATGAATATATTAATTTATGTATTCACATTGTATAGGACAATAATTGTAGTTAAAAAATAGTGCTACATAGATTTGTTTCAACGTCAAAAATTTCGGTGTTGATATTTTACTTGCGGGCAGCTGAGCTCGCTCATACATTATTTATTAAAGATATGACAGTAAAAAAGTAGATGTAATATTTTATCTATATTATACTGGACTGGACTCCCAGCTCTATAAACACTTTTCATTGAGTTTATTATTAATGAGCTTTAAATAAGTTATGTGTTGTAGGGGCGTTTTTGTTTCAAAATTTTTGTTGTTAGTTTATCATGGATGAAATATTTAGAGAAGAAAACATTTTTCTTTATATATATCTATATGTTGTACTGTACCTTTTAATAAATAATATATACCGGTAATTTAATTCTTTATTAACTCCAATTTATATAAGATATGTTTTTGGTATATGTAGCGTGTACAATACACCATATACTTTTAAATTCTGTAATCTTAAATCACAGTACACTTTGTACAGCCGGTGAAATTTAAAGCTATAGACCACAAAAAACAACATGTGCTTTTTAATGAATAAACACGAAATGGGATATTCAAAACTGTTGACAATTTTCACCAGAATGTTAATGTAGCCCCACTAGAGAGCGTGAAAATACTGTAAAGTATGCGATTTGCGTGACTTCATGTTTATGACGTAAGAAACATGCAAAAATGAGTAAAAAAAAAAAAAAAAAAAAAAAAAAAATGTTGTGCGGGGTGCATTAGTTGAAATTTTCTGATCACTGCTACGGAGCTACAGTTGGGTTTTGAGACAAACTAAAGTTATTTATGCAAGTCCCATCAAGTGTTTTGTGATATAAATGCTTATGTTTTCTTCTGGTCTATATTCTTTTAAATCTTACAGTTTAGTATCCATTTATTATTCTACATTCTTTATATTGATTTGGTTCTACCATAGAGAAACAGTATAGAGAATGCAGCTAAGGCAAAATTGATGTCGTTGAAAGTGGGGGAATGTTTACTAATGTTGGAAGCAGTAGCAACCTTGACAAAGAGAGGGCGCTGAGTGTATTTTTTATTTAGAGAACTTAATAAATTTCTGTAAATAAAAAATACACTCAGCGCCCTCTCTTTGTCAAGGTTGCTACTGCTTCCAACATTAGTAAATATTTACGCTTTTTCAACGACATCAATTTTGCCTTAGCTGCATTCTCTATACTGTTTCTCTATGGTTCTACGCATTATAAGATCTGTAAAGCACAATTTTGAAGTTTAATTATATATTGAGTATGCATGAAAGTGAAAGATACGATAAATTTTGCGAGAGTATATAAATTTAAGTGCATAAAGTAATTATACTATAGCCCAATTTCAGCATTCATTTTCCAACATAATGAATACTGTATTAAATTGTAATTATGCTACACATAAAATATAGAAGCATAATTATTTAAAAAATGTTAAATAACAACATTTATGATTTACATGACATAAATCATATACTGCACGTACAGTAACTTATTATATTCGCGTTTACATAATTCTATTAATAAGTTTGTGAAGATAATTACAATGAGATAAAAATAATTAACGTATAATTATAACGTAATTTAGACATTTTATATAAACAAATTGATACTTTAACTTATCTGTATTTTGGTTTCCCAATAAGATTGATCTTGTATTATTATCTTTGAAGATTAGTCGATTATAACCTGCTAACATTTTGACGTCTTTTAATCAGTTTCATGTTTCAATGAACAGAAGACTTATATACCGAGTCATGCGCGCATGGCTTGATTGTTTATCCTATTTATCATGTAATAGACTGCAGTAGAAACATTATATGCATATAATTCTCTGTATACATATCGGCCAGTTTTATATTTATTGGCGATTGTGTAGTGACCAGATGCTTCCACGGTTTTCTCTCACTAAGTCTTTGCGAGTAGTGGACAATCTGCTCTTCATGTAAAAAATTAAACTCCTTTGCCTTTGAGTAGAGGCAAAGAATTTAATTGTTTATGACGATCGTTGTACTTAGGTCGGCTAGTATATGTGTGCACATGTGATTCATATAGGGCGTATGCGGATGACGTCATATTTATTGCGCTTGGAGGCCATACTGGAGTAGTGCATTACATTGCTCAGCATAGGACAAACTTCATTCAAGCCAATTTTCTTTGGGAAATCGGTTAATTCTTTGTTCTTTGCTATTTTTCTCACATACTTGAGATACTATAACTGAACATATTTGCAGCATCAATAATGCTCTCAAAAATATTGCATAGTGTTTTAAAACTGGCAAAATGATTTATTTTCCTATGCCACCCATGTTATTGAGTTATCCAACATGGCGTCGACTTTAACATGAATGCATAGACCCTATAGCTCCCCATAAAAAGATTCTTAGGCATGAAGTGATGGGATTATGAGAAAAAGTGTATGGATAGTAATGCGGTATAATAATATTTGGTTTAAAATAAATATTATTAAAAAAAAAAATCTTTATTCCTTTAAATGAGTGTATCTTATTATGAAATGTTTTGTGTTTACAGACGTGATGTCCGCGGCCACCGCAATCCCTCCACCACCCCCTATCGCCCTGGGTCAACTCCCAGAGGTGACAGCACTGCTGGTGGACTCTCGCACATTGCGTCCATTCAAGAGCAGTGAGGAATACCTGTATGCTATGCGAGAGGACTTGGCAGAATGGCTCAGCGCACTGTACCCTGAACTGGGGATTGCAGTCAATCTCTTCATGGACAGATTGGAAGATGGAGTCGCTCTGTGCAAGGTAAGCCTTATTATTATTATTTTACTTTAATTCCCAATTGAAACAGTCTTCTTAATTAAGAGAACCCTAATTATAGAAGAAGCTTTTGTTATATATTTAGACCCTTATTTCAGAATCTTAAGCCATCCATCCCCGTCACTTGTTTTATTTGGCGTTCTCAATTGGTGACTATTATTATTATTAACAAAAAAAAAAAAAAAAAAAAAAAAAAAAAAAAGGTCAAACACTTAAACGTGTATCTACTGTAGTAACTCTGATTTCTGGCCTCGTTGCAAAAAAAGTGCAAAGAAGGGAGTTCCGCATTGCTATATAAAGAATAGGATTTTTCTTTTCGCGCCTTCTGGTGATTGGCTGATATGCACCACCACCAACATCCCTTCTACAGCACTGATGTTAACATTAACAGATTATGGGTTGACTTTTTTTTTTTTTTTTTTTTTTTTTTTTTTTTTTTTTCTTGAATGAAATACAAATACTTCAAAAAAAAAATTTCCTTCAGTTTATTCTGGTATAAAAACTATTTCGTTTATTTTATGAAATAGCTGTTACAGGGGAGGATTTTTTTTTTTTAATGGAGTTTTATAGTAACTTGAACCGAGTAAAAAAGTGTGTCCTGCAGTATTTTAAAATTTCCGGCCATGGTGCAGCATGAGAAATTAACCCTCTAAAACTTTCCAATCAATGCAATTCGACGGTGAACCCGGTGATCTATACAGTATACAATAGAAGTGAACCCGGTGATCTATATAATAGAGTTAACCCCTATTCAAATACAATATCAGTTGTGCTCACTCACAGGGTCTGGTGATACAAAACTATAACAATAAAATAAAATTCAGTGCAAACTCAATTCAAGTCAAATAGAGATCTTCTTTGCAGTAGTAAAAAAAAAAATTCTCTCTGGGCAGCGGTGATATCTATAGGGACTTCTATGATATAGAGTGCAGTACCTTAAACAAACGTAACGTATATCCTCTGTGGAGAACTCTTTGTTTTAAAATCTTCTGTGAGAGCTTTTTTTTTTTTTTTTTTTTTTTTTTTTTTTGGCCAGTGAAGAAAAGTTTTTGTCGTTAAAAGTTTAAAAACCTCAAATATGTACATATAGAAGAACACAATTTTCACGTCTGTAATTTTTCTTCTTCTTCTCCTCTCTTTGCTAGAATAAATTGGATGTCGCAATATTTAAGATTTCGTTAAATATTTTATTTTGAGCAAGTTAATTTTTTCAAGCACGGTCATATATTTTATGCCATTAAGAAAAGTGTTGAAAGTGAAAAAGAGTTCACATTAAGATTATATTTAAAACGTTTTTTTTCTTCTTTTTTTTTTTTTTTTAATGAAATTTTTATCATAATATAATGACTTGTAAAGTAGATCGTCTGCACTTGAGGTGAGAAAGTAAACTCTTTTTTATTAAAACTAAAAATTTGAAGCAGTCATTACAAAATTTACATAAGTACGGAAAACATAAAATTTTATATTTAAAAAAAAAAAACTAAAAAAAAAACTAAAAACTAAAGGAATGAAAACGGTTTATATTTATAGTGATCTACAATTTATCTGTTTTTATCTTTTGATTCTTGTATATATATTTTCTATAATTTCACATTATTTTGCCAAAAAAATGCAAATAAAATTTCCCATATTGTTTTTTAACAATACTCCCCCCCCCCCACCCCCCTCTTACCAAGAAATAAGGAGTTACGGGGTGACATAATGTTATAAAGCGTTTGCTGAAGTTAATAAAACAATAATTAATAACTTTATATGAAGGCGCTGTAATGGCTTGACAGACCTATTTTTATTAAACCTTGACCACAAAAATAAATATATAAAAATTATTCATGTTAGCAAAATATTTTGACAGCATTGTAATATATATAATACAACATAAATTATCGTGAAATAATGCCTTTATATAATAAATGTATATTTAATTGTACTACATAAAAGTAAATATATTAATATTACTGTATGAACACATTTGATCATTTTATATAATATAGTCATTACATACATACATACATATCATGACGCTATAATCCCTTTCGGGGTAAGCCAACAACACAGATGTTTTATCCTGACCAAGTGATAGACCTCCACAACTTCCTATCCTGACATACTGCACTTGCTTCCGCCAGTCGTACATTCTTATTTTTCAAACATCTTCCAACCACCTCAGACCATGATGTTTAAGGCAAGCTGCCTCTATCTCTCCTTCCATCCACTCTACTATGAAATTCATAGTCATTATAAAAATTTCAAAATAGTTGTTCAAACTTCCATAAAATTAATTACAATATTACACACATAAATATCTGAAGATTCTGAACTTGTAAAAAAAAAAATTTAAAAGCTAATTATTTTGGGGGAAAAAAAAACGAAATGCTAAAATTAAGGACGTATACATATTGCCATCCATTAGCCCCACATGCAGTACTAAAGTACGTATGTACCATGATAAGAGATAAAAAGAAGATATTATGACGCGCTGAGGTATGTAATATAAAAGTATGGTTTACTTTACAAGTACGAGATATAATGACGTGATCTTGATACAGGTGTGTACAGTGAGGATGATTTCATATTTATTAGCGAACACTTACACACACAACACTCCGCGCGCATGGACCAGACATTCCACTTTTACCTTCACTTAGTTAGTGCATGACGTCATTACGCGGGGCTTTATTGTGACTGAATTTAAGTATGCGTCAAGTGGAACTTTAATGAAACAATGAGGAAAAAAATATTTATATATATATATATTTAGTCTAGTTAAGCAATTATAGTTTTTATTATTATTATTATTTATTTATTTATTTTTTTTTTTTTTTTTTTGGCTGTGTTGTCAAGTTACCAATGGAAATATTTTGCTGCATTTTCAGATGTGTAATTTTTTTTATTATTTTTAGAGGTTATAAGGTAATGACATTTTTTTCAATGGCTTAAAACACGTAAAAGTATGTCTAGTATATTATATTTCTCATTTAAATATCTCTATGCCTCAGTACCTTTGTTTTCTTATAAAAACTCTAAAAACAAACCACGATGCTTAAAGGATAGGAAATTATAGGGAATTAAATTAACCCTTAGCTCTTCCTACGCTCTGTACCTATTGAACTTTTGATTTATAAATGAATTTATATTTATATTGTCATCGCTTTTGTTAACTATCATTCTCTTAAAAACTGTATTTTATGTACAAATGCAATTAAATGTTCAATTTCTTCAGATTTTTCCCAGACAATTTAACATTTTATTTTTAATAGACAGTAGCTTCTATACATACAATTTTGATGTACAAAATTACTATACTTCCCCCGCATTGAAAACAAATTATCTCTTAAAGCTTTATACTTTTTTATACTTTTAATATTTTATCACTCACGATTTTGTAATACAATGTAACTTAAATTACTGTTTATAAACGTGTTCCTCGTATAGAATTTCCTCTTTAATAATTGTACTTTATTAACATTAATGTTTATAATTTAACAGATATAATTTTTTTTTAAATAATAAAATCATCAGTTATTTCTTTCAGTACGGAAAAAATCAATTTAAAATTTTCCTTTTGATCCCATGAGAATTTTTGTTTTATATAAAATAATTTTTTACGTGCACTCTTTATGTGTTGTTATTTTGTGATTACAATATTTAAATTGAGAAATGATTTACACTGAAAAAAAAACTTATTTGGTTTCTGTTCACACTTATACATGAGTTATAGAAACTATAAGAGTCATGATAACATCTGATTGGTTACTCAAATATGGGTTCTTCGTACTCAAATGGATCGCAAATTTAAACCACGTATGAATTAACAAGAAAGTGTTTTTTCAGTGTACTGGTCAGTTAGAAAAAAATATATTGAAATATAGTTCAAGTTTGTAAATCAAGTTTTTTTTTCTTCTTTCTTTATATTCATATCTCTAGATTTAATGATTATCCATTAACTTTATAGATTTTTTTTTAAGAAATCAATTCTAATAAATAATAATAATTTAGTGCTATTAAAGCAATGTTTATAAGACTAAAATATTTTTTATATAATATTATATTTCTGTATTTTTTTAAAATCATTTACATAATATTGTATACAACTTTTTCCCTGCTATACTAGTCAGTAGTATTTAAAAACTGACGATTTAAAAGCAATCGATTTTAAATGCAAATATTTTATCATTTATATTTAAATATTTAAAGAAAATTTTACGAAGCAGAAGCTAAAATTTCTGTATAAAAATTAACGAACCAAAAAACTACCTATTTTAATTGTGTGTCTTATCAAAACGACGCTTCTTTTCAAATACAGATTTTCAAACTCAATTTCAGTTTTCAAAACCAGTAGCATGAAAGCAGTTTTTTTTTACCTTTAAAAATTCTCATTGCATTTTTTTTTTTTTTTTTTTTTTTTGCTCTCCTAATAAGGCTTTGCAAATTAAAACAGAGAGAGAGAGAGAGAGAGAGAGAGAGAGAGAGAGAGAGAGAGAGAGAGAGAGAGAGAGAGAGAGAGAGAGAGAGAGAGAGAGAGAGAGAGAACGCGTACAAAAATAATGAGGCAACGTCTGAGTAAATTTATCCGCAAAGTAAATAAATTCTACATTTTTTTTTCTTCATTTTGAGTAAAAAAAAAAAAGAAGAGCTTAGTAAGACAAAAGTCTAAGGATAAAAATAAGCAAAATATTTGAAAAAACACGATCTTGTAAAGATCTTTATCTCTACTTGAGATGTTCGTATTTGGTAATAATTTTCCTTGTAAGCCTGAGGGTTGTAGACAGTCTTCTTGGTCAACATGAATATAAGGCTCATTTTACGTATATTTTATATGTAAATTTGAGCTTAATTACATGGTTGATAACAATGAAAGTGGTTTATTTGAAAAAAAAAATAATAATAATAATACCACCCGCAACTGTTGTTTGCGTGCAAAAAAAGAATTGTAAAAAGGAATTTTAATTTTATTTTTTAAATCGTTAAAAAGTGTTATTTCAACTTAAGTTTTATTACTGCTGTAATAAGTATATTGAGTTATGTATAATTTTCTAAAAATTACGTCATTTTGAAATAATATTAAGGGGAAAAAAAGTAATTGGCATTTTGTTACTTTCTTGCTAAACTTACGCGTAGCAAATTTTTAAAAATGTTACAATGTAAAATATGGTGAAAAAAACAACTTGTAAATATAACTCATAAAATAATTAAAAAATATATGTATATAGAATATAGATATAGTAAAAGGCTATTTGTAGATGGTTTTTCTCTTTTTAAATGTAAAGATTAATTTAAGGTTATTCCAAAAATTGCGTTGCTATAATTAGAAAATCAGTTTTTTTTTTTTTTTTTTTTTTTTTGTATTAATTATTATGTATGGTCGGTGCAAAAGGCCTCATCTCCAGTGATCAGTTTTTCATACAAGGCCCTATCTCCAGTGCAAACGTTATATGGCATAATCAATGGAGATAGGGCTTTTGTCAATTTGCTGATCACTGGAGATGAGGCGTTTTGCAGCGACCAGGACGATATATCGAGGGCTACGCGGCAATTCGGAACTTGTGCAGCCTCCGCGCGCGCAAGATTGAAACATATGGATTCTCCGCGCACCTACTTTTTGGCACATATGCAGCCTCCGCGGCCGCTAATATTGAAACATGTGTAATCTCCGCGGACGCTACGAATGAAACATATGTACATTCCGCGCGTACGAAAAATGACACATCTGAAGAATGATATTTTGGCACATCTGAAGAAAGCTATACCTACCGATATGAATTGCATTTACAGATAAAATTTACATGGAGGATGATATTATATCATCGGATAATAAAATTAAAATTGTATTTAAAAAAAATTAATAGGTTAATAATAAAAAAAAGCTAATTAAAAATTAAATTATAAATAGACAGATAATTAATAAATAAATAATCATATCAATAAATGAAGCAATAGGTAAATAAATTTATTTATAAATAGGTAAATGAATCAATGAATAAATAAATAAATAAAAAATAAACAAATAAAAAAAATAATAATAAACAAGTAATGAAAAGTAAATGCATATGTTCAAAAGAAATAAAATCATACTTTTAACAGTAAAATTTGAAATGTTTTCCTCATCAAAATATTTTAACACCTTCTCTACTAAAAACTTAAAGAATTTAAATTATCACCTAAAATAACACATAAAGAAACCTACCTTACAATATTAAGACTCTTCTTAAATTTTTTAGTAAAAAATAATCTTATCAAAAAACCGACACTACAATAAAATTACACACTTCACTAATGCTCTGCTTTTTTTTATTCACTGCAATTATTATAATTTAAATTAAATAATTTAATTTTTTGAAAAAATCAATCATAAAATTTAATTTATACGAAATAACTAAAAATACAACTACACTCTCCACAAAGCAGAATGAAAACTGAAACATTTACCGGCAATAGTCAACTAGACAGGATGTTTACAATTTTTACCTTTGAAGTGTATGTATGATAAGAAAATACTCTAGCTGATCATTCATAAGTTGACTTGAGGTAGTTGAGGTAGGGTAGCTTAAAAATTCATAAAATGAATCACAAGAAAATTCTATTATAAAAAAAATCCGAGCTTTGAAAAGTATTTTCCATTTAAAATAAATAAAAACTTTGTTTTAAAAACATTATTAGCATATTAATTTAAAAAAAAGTAATGGTACATAATATATTTTTATTGTAAAATTATCTATTATATCTTATTTAAATTTTATTTACATCATTAAATCATTAAAGCGTTAAGTTTTGCATCAGAGAAATTAAAAAACTTGTGCTTAAAATTTGTAATCATAAAACTCTGCAAATTATTCAGATGTGTCACTTTTCGTACGCGCGGAATGTACATATGTTTCATTCGCAGCGTCCGCGGAGATTACACATGTTTCAATATTAGCGGCCGCGGAGGCTGCATATGTGCCAAAAAGTAGGTGCGCGGAGAATCCATATGTTTCAATCTTGCGCGCGCGGAGGCTGCACAAGTTCCAAATTGCCGCGTAGCCCTCGATATTTTAAATTTATATGGAACCTGTACTCTTAAATTAATAGAATTTGTATAGTATATAGTATATATCTAAATTTTTCAGTACTTTCAACACAATCTTTTTAACTCATTTTTTTTTTAAGAAAAGATTATATCTTAAAAATCTATTATAAATATTAAATAAAAAGAAAGCAATTTTCATTTACAATAATTACCATTTAAACATTTTTCATAAATATTTTCAATATTATTGCAAAAAGAAATGTTTAAAAAAAAATCAATTTAAAATGTAATTATATATACGTATAGTCGTGAAAGTAATTAACGTTTAATATGCCTCCTACAATAAAATCTCATTAGGCATGATTAGTAAACGTGAGTAATTAAGTTTGACGTGAGCTGTCACAAAAATCACACCTTGGCGCATGCGCGACCTACACCATTTTTTTTTTTAAATTACTCTAAAAAAAAATGTAGATTAAATGTTTTTAAGTAGGTGGTTAGATTTGAATATTATAAAATTATATACCAAAGCTTTTTTTATTGTTATTTTTTTTACTGCCAAAGGCTTTTCTAACGTGAAATATTTGATATTTTTTAAGCTTTTTTTTTTATTTATTTCCAAAATATAGATCTTTATAAACATACAGATTGATTTCTACACTGAAAAAACGTACATATACTCACAATTCGGTGCGGGTATTTTTTTGTTGTGATTGGATTGATAAATGTGAAGGGATAAACCACATAAAAGTTAACGTAACTCATATATATATATATATATATATATAGGGTGTATGCGGATGACGTCATATTTAATGCGCTTGGAGGCCATACTGGAGTAGAGCATAACATTGTTCAGCATAGGACAAACTTCGTTTAAGCCCATTTTCTTTGGGAAATCGGTTAATTTTTTGTTATTTGTTATTTTTTTCACATACTAGAGATCTAATTCAACATATTTACAGCATCAATGCTCCCAAAAATATTGCATAGTGTTTTTAAACTGGCAAAATGATTTTATTTCCTATGCCACCCATGTTATCGAGTTATCCAACATGGTGTCGACTTTAACATGAATGCATAGACCCTATACGATAAATCATCATGTTATTCTATATCAAATATTGTATAATTTCTTACTGTGTACAACCAAAAATAAAATACGAAATAATAATGGTTTATAATACTGATATTATGTTCTTTCAGTGTTCAGTATTTTTTTTTCTAAACTGATGTGTTTTTAAAATTACATATTTTTTTACAAAATTTAACTTTTTTTTAAGTGATTTTTATCTAAGAAACGTGGTTTTTGTAGGAAATGATAGTAATTTTCATATCGTTGGTAAATAATATTTTTGACTAATAAAAATTCAAAATACCAGCAATTTTTGTAAATACAGAGCATTGTGTTTATAAAATTAACATAAATGTTTATGGTTATTGTTAATAATAACTCTAATAATAATAAAAAAAAACTTTGTATAAGAAAGAAAAATGTATTTGAGTAAACAGCCTAATATACATTCTTATTCCCATGGAACAATATTTCTGTACTGTACATTAAATACGTACAATAAAATGTTATATCGCGCTTATAATGTTATTATATTTTATATGTTCATAAATATAAAAATCTTAAAGCGCAGGAATACTATCCGACGCCATCCATACTGGAGCACGTGGTTCAGCATACAAAAAAAACGTTGTTTTTTGCGCTATTTTCTTCGGGAAATCTTGTTTTTAGTATTTGTTAACAGTTTTCTTGCATATATACTTGAAAACCTATAGTTAAAGGAATATACCAGAGAAAAACATAAGCATTTATATATCACAAAACACTTGATGGGATTTACATAAATAACTTTAGTTTGGCTCAAAACACAACAGTAGCCCCCTAACAGTGATCAGAAAATTCGATTTATGCAACCCGCACAACAATTTTATACTAGTTTTTGCATGTTTCTGACGTCATAAACATGAATTTTCACGCAAATTGCATACTTTACAGTTTTTTCATGCTCTCTCGTGGAGCTACATTAACATTCTGGTAAAATTTTTTATCAGTTTTGAAGATCCCATTTCATGTTTATTTATTAAAATGCACGTGTTGTTTTATGTGATCTATGGCTTTAAAACTATAAGCAGCATAAATGCTTTCAAAATATAGTAACTATTTTGGCCAAATTAATAATTTTCCCACCGGCTCATGTTATTTAGTGATCACATTTTACGTCGACTTTTAAATGAATGCAACAATCCTACAATGAAAACTTATAACTATGAAAGTCGAAGCTACACATAAATATCTCCGATTTCTATCAGGTACTATAATGTAAAGATTAAATTTTATTGATTGTACACGCGACCATAAGATTAAATTTTTGAAACCAGTTATAAATTCACGCGTTATTTTTCACATAAGAAAAACAATGAAAAATTTAGCTCGATTATTTAAATAGTTAGAAGTTATATCTCGCGCGGTTACATTTAAGAACATGTTTCTACTTTTTTATTTTTTATTATTATTATTTAATCAATGTTTACTACATTCCAGCTAAAATATAACCAATGTTAAAGGAGTGGTATATATCTTTTGTTTCATATTATCTGTAATCTCTATACGTTGCACAAAATTTGATTATTTCAAATGTAAAAATCTGGTTTAATATATTATCAATTTCAGTATACAATATAAAGCATGCGCAATTATATAAACGATCAAAACAATTGAAAAGATTTAAACTTACTTGAAAATTGATATAGAATTTATTATTATTTTTTTTTATCAAAAGATTCAATCACATTCGGTACCGACTTTTATAATTTAAGTTCTTGAAAATGATTTTTATTTTTTATTGTTTCATATAAATAAGAAGCTTTGGGCATTTATTTCCTCGATATTTTATTTCATTTTATAGTTTTCCTAAATTATATATTATTTAAATTCATTCAAGGTTATAAAATTGGTATTTTTTGCATATCACGATTTTTTTTTTTTTTTCAAAAATTTTGGTGAAATATTTTCCAATTTGGTAGTCAAAACGATTTTTCTCCTACACGATGTTTTTGAGAGAGAGAGAGAGAGAGAGAGAGAGAGAGAGAGAGAGAGAGAGAGAGAGAGAGAGAGAGAGAGAGAGAGAGAGAAGCAAAAGTCCTTGGGAATATTTAAAAAATATATTAACACTAATTATATTTAATTACCAGGGAAAATTAAATTAAAAAAACGAAAGATTTATATATTTTTAAACAAAAAATTCTTTTGTATTTTTTTTTTTTTTCTTCCGCGTTTTTTTTTTTTTTTTTTTTATATAATATATTTAAATATTCTGATATTACATACTCGCATATAAAATAAACCATTTTTTTTCTCCCCCTTTGGCTTTTATTCGTACATATTTCATTTAAGAGATTTTTTTTTCTGTTGCTGCTTTTGCGGCCACCCATACGGTCGGCGTAAGTTAAAAGTATGTAGAGTTGATTTGCATTTTATTGCTGTGATCGTAAATATTAATGATTAAAATGAATGAGAGAGAGAGAGAGAAAGATAGATAGAGTACTTATCTTAATTCCACTACCGCACATGAAGAAAAAAACAACATTAGAAAATAAATGGTAATAACTCAAAATAATTGTACAATAGATGCACTATAGTATAGAAAATAAATAATAAATCAAAATAATGTAAAATATATGCTCCCTGATCTTCATAAATATTTTAAACTTGTAGACTTTTTACTGGAAAATTATACTTTTGTTTTATATAAGATATATGATAAACGTAATTGTTATTCAAAACTGCTTTTTATGAATGATTCTAAGAGGTTGATTTTTTTCTCCTTCATTTTTCTTCTTCATTTTTTTTTTCTTCATTTTTTTTTCTCTTTAATTCAATTTTTTTTTTACATTAAAAAGAGGACTATTTCTTCTGCTGTGAATAATCACAGTGAAAAAGTTAATATTATTTAAATTTATTAATTATAATTAAAGGCATTTATCTGTATAATCATATAGCTTGAATTATTGCTATAAAATAATTTATTCAAAATATGATTAAAAAAAAAAAATCAGACGTTTCATGTATTTAAAAAGTAACTCACGACATTAAAAAGCGTTACGTTACGTAAGTATGAAAAAAATCGGGTAATTTAATGTTTTTAATGAAAATTCGTTAATTTAAATTAAAGTTTATGAAAAGAATGCTTTTTTCTTGTAATATTTTTTTTTTAACAAAAAGTAGTAACAAAAGGAGAAATTTATTTCACAATGACTTCAATATATAGAAAAGTAACTCACACCATTTGTACAAATATATTTTTATTTTTTCAATTTTTTAATTTATTATAATACGTATATATAATAGAATCATGTGGTGATATTTTTTAATAAATTAAATCCCTCATTGAATATTACTTTTTTTTTTATCATTTTATTTTTTTTTTTGTGGGACATTCCCCCTGCTCTCTCTGTTTCATCATTCAAGTTATAAATTCAAAATACCATTGCGTTAGATAAGTGATGTACCGTCAAAATGAAAATAAATACAAAATCAACGTGTTCGTGTCTTATTTATGGATAGTTATTATCAATGATAAAAAAGTAAGTTTATCATGTCTTTGATTATTATGATACAAAAGAACAATAACATAATAAAGACGATAATTTTTATTAGTGTGAACTGACGAGATGTCAACATAGAGCAATATTATAAACACAAGATGAACGTTATACTTTTATGACGTCACAGATAGACAAACAAAAAACAATCCCCTGTAGACTCAATAATATTCAAATAGAGCTAACACATGTGTTTTACTATACGTGGCAGGCAGCTTGGTTATACATAACAACAAAATATTTTTAAACCCTTATACATCGAGTCTTATTTAAACTACATATTTGTATTTTTAAATCTATATAAATGACATGACAGCAGGAGAGCGTTTTGAAATGTCTGTCTGTGTGTATACATGCAGTATATCAAAATATAGAGAGTTTCTATGTCATAATTATGTATATTTTAAATGTATTTTACAGGGAACTTATCGGTTTAGCGCGCGGGGTGACGCGGGGAAAGCTAAGGGTCCCCAAATTTAACATTACGCTTATCGCTTATGGTGAAAAACACGTTTTTTTTTTTGCAATTTTTGAGAATACTACTCCACCGATTGGGGAGAAATTTAAATCAGAAATACTAGTCATACTTTTACGTGCTTTAAGCCATAGAAATTATTAAACAATTTTTTAAACCGATAACCTCCATTAAATGTGTGTATTCTACGTAAATTTTATTGCAGTTTTAAATCTCAAGTGCTGGTTTAATTATACTAAAATAATAACCAAAGTAATTCTGTCTATATATATATATATATATATATATATAATTACTTTTTAATTCTTAAACTTAGACTCAAAACTATCTTACTTTATTACTATACGAATATTATAAAAAGAAATGATAGTTTGAGTTCTTTCAATAGCGCAAAATCTTATTGTATATTCGTAAACTCTGTTCTCTATATGTTTCAATGAAAATGTACGATTATTTATTAATGCTTTTGATATTGAATTGAGGGTAATTTTGTTTAGGGTTTTCGTACATTCCTATTGTACTCTCTCTCTCTCTCTCTCTCTCTCTCTCTCTCTCTTCAATGTTGAAATACATTTTTACGAGTTTCAATTTTATGTAGCGAACAGTGATATTTCATTTTATTATACATAAACATACCCTATATGAAAATACATGCATATATGGAGCATGTATGCAATTGAAGTGTCCAGTATATTATATCGCAATACGTATAAATACATAAAAAGTTTATTACATTTAAAATCTTTGAACCGCCTGTAATGTTAAAAAATAAAACCCAAGCATGAACTTTCTTATTAATTTGCATTGTTTAAAATTTTATTATACTATATTTTATACTGTATTTAAAAATTTTAAAATAAAATAATATAATTTAAGACAAAGTTTTATACATATGAAATATTTGTGATTGTACTACATGCATAAATAATAAGATAAAGTAATGATACCATTACTATGAATTAGGCGAAATACAGTGCTATATAATGGGTAATAAAAATAAAACTATTATTATTATCATAATAAAAAAATACAAATTGAATTATTGGTTTCAAATTGTTTTTTTGTGGAACTCATTTATAATGTATTATGCACGAAATATGTTGCAAAATTTTATTTACTAATCAATGCAAAAAAAAAAAATAAAAAATAAAAAAAAATAAAAAAAAAACGTGGATTTACGATTAAAAATCTTAATAAAAAAGTAGTTACGATTTATATATGAATATTTATTTATTTTGCATTCACTTTTGGAATTTATTTCATTTTTAATTGAAAACGAAAATTTTTATGTTAAATTCCAACATGTTGAAATAATTCCACGATTCATACAGTATGTTCTACATTATGATATTATGAAGCATATATATATATGTCTATACGCGGTAATATACGTCTAGTATATGAAAGCCTTATAAAAACAATGAAACCTCGTAAAAATTGTGAATAAACAAAAAGAGTAATTCCATTTAATTTTTCAAAGTCACGATCGCCGTTTATAGTTTTGATGTGGATTTTAATGTATTTTGAAATTTTAATAAGAAAAATGTTTACTATTTTGTTGTTTGTTAAATTGTAACAAGAGGCAGAGAGAGAGAGAGAGAGAGAGAGAGAGAGAGAGAGAGAGAGAGAGAGAGAGAGAGAGAGAGAGAGAGAGAGAATCCCATAAACTCGTTTTTTTCCTTTACTTACTTAATTTTGTTATTTATTCTGCTCTCTTATGGTACGAAAAAAACAAACAATAAGTTAAACTTTTGTATTTTGTAAATCGCTCTCGCAGTTAACGACTTATTTTCGTATACAGAAGTCGTATTCACGTGACCTTGTGGCAAGCTTAATCGCCATCTTTGTGGTAAAAAAAATGTATTGTACATTATCATCAGTATTTCTCAAATCAAATATGAGTGAATTACGTTTATAACTTTTTTGAATATCGTAACAGTGCAGGCATTATATTAATGGTTTATATGGTATCATGCCTACACTAACTTTGCTATAGGAGAAAAATTATCAAAAGACTCAAATGGCTCTAGTTATATGGTATCAGTTTAATAAATATCATCTACGTAAAATTGTTGAGAACCTTTTTTTTTATGGTCCATCCATATGATATTTCTCCTTTAAAACAAAGCAAACAAATATAATTATATTGAGACTATGACAGCTGAATACAGCGCGTGTATCTATTTATCTTTTAAACAATTTTCATCTCTAAAATAATAAATAACTCCATAATGAACAAAAAATATGATCCTACTATAAAGTACCGGAAAACATCACACAATCATGTAGATAATAAAACTTAAAAAAAAGTTAAAAAAAAAATCTTTGAAGTTCACTCATCATTACTTAAACATATTTAAAATCTTTACCTTCTGCAAGAATGAAGAACCACTAACTGGAAAAATTGTCCTATGTTATCTTATGAGATATGTAGCCTAGAGAGGTTTGTCACAAGTTAGATCGATGTACGGGAAGTGTCATCTCCCCCTATATAAGAGGAAACAAACGCGAGGAATATTTTAGCTTACAGAGAAGAGAAGTGTTATATGGAAACTATAAGTGATGATCAGTGATCACAAAAAAGCAACACAGTTTGCAGTGTTGCCATATAATTAAATATTGTCACATGATAGAGAGTAAAGCGTATTCAAATTAAGTATGCAAAAGAGATACGGTGATTGCTTTGTTTGAGGTTTTTTAATTCCTATTTACAAGAAAATTATTATTCATTTTGATTAAAAACAAACTTATATAAAAAAATAAAAAAACTGGCTTTGATTCTTTGATTTCGTCGTGTAAGACAGCAATTATTTTATGATAAAATATTTTTTGCGCTATATTATTTATACTTGAAACATTATAATAATATTTAAAAAATAAGTTTTAAAAGATTGAATGTATGATAAGATTACTATATCCATGGGTTTAGTGTCGAGAGCTTCAACTTAACATGTGGGAGCTTCTCTTTCGATTCCAAGTCGTTATATACCACGTGATATACATATGCCAGATGTGATGATGGTTCGTGACATTCATGATGCATTCGGGAGACATTTGCTTGTTTGCAGTTTTAACTAACACCTGTCGTATAGCAAAATATAGGCAAAGATACTGCCCATAGTTGGAATTTAAATACAGTCCAACAATTTCAACGATTGCAACCCTATTTTTTAGTATGTAGAAATGTATATAGAGTGTATTCGCATGACGTCATACTGAGTGCGCTTTGACGCCATACTGGAGCAATGAATTACATTTCACCGCAGCATAGGAGAAACGTGGCTATTTTTTTTAGAAAATTAGTTTATATTATTATTATTTTTCTCGCATAACTGAAAACCTAAATCAACCTAATATAGCAAATTAAAAATATTTTTAAGTATTTTTAAAATGTGTAATGTTGCCATACCGGTCCATGTTATCTAGTGCTCAGATATGGCACCGACTTTTATATAAGAATGTACCCTCTCTATGGAGAGTCTGCTATTACCATGGCTATGCTAGAATAAACCAATATATAGTTATGTAAGCTGTAACATTAGAAAGAAAGAAAGAAAAAAGTAAAAATTGTCTTTCAATAGCATCAATTATAAATCTAAATTTAAATGTCTGACAGTTCAAAAATTCTCAACGTAAACTGATCGTTGTTTTTTTTCCTCCTATACGCGCAGTTAGTCACATACAAAATTCTTCTATATTATAATTTTGTGTGTAAAATATTTCTTTAGCATTTCATATTTGGCATTCACAATTTTTTTTCATACACTATTCTACATAGCATAGAATAAAAAAAAAAATAGTTAAAATAATTCCCATTGCTATTACTGACCATTATATCATACAGGATATCATACAAGGGGACGAGAGTTATAGAAATTAAGCCAGCAAGTCTAAAGCCAACTTTTTATATTAAAGAAAAAAAATTATGTGCTGAAACAAGCGGAGTAAAGTTTTTATTGTAATGTCTTCTATATAATACTAAAATTTCAAAAATATCATTGTTAATGTGCTCGTTTTTCTAATGATAATTCTATTTTATATCATGGGGGGATTTTATGATTTTTTTTGTTAACTGTTTTATATGAAAAATAAAAATGTGCAGGGTATAAAATGGGTTTATGTTACAAGAAAATTATTATTTAATACATAGAAGAAAATGAAAAGGATTTTTTTTAGTAGTGGATGCTATAAAAACAAACAAACTATATTAATAATCGATTTAAATTTACATAAAATAACATTTTCCTTTTTTATATTTATTTCTTCATTTTTAGAAGAGTGTATTTTTATAGCTAAAGAAATGATGATTCTTATTTGAATTTGTCTTGTGCATTTATATATAGAAAAATTTACATTTTTATGAATATTTTTATTTCAATTTTTGGTAGATTTTCTTTGTTTCATGTTAATATGACTTTAAATGTGAATAAAAAAATAATATTGATTTTAGTTATATGACTTGTGCGATACAGCGTTTTATTTCGTATAGATGAATAATAAATGCTTTTTATAAAATTTATATGGTGCATAGTAATGTAATGAGCTTTTAGAGCATAATATTTTGTTTATTGTTTTAATTTGTGGCATGTTTGTAGAGTATCTTTGCAGCGAAGCTTTTATCATATTTTTGCGTTGAGAAAGTGTATAGCTGCATGAGCCACAATATTTAACTCTTTATAGCAATTTCTCTCTGTGCTTTTTATTTTATCTTTAAAAAACCCAATAAAAACCTCAAGGCAGGGGGTTGAAAAGGATGTGAAAAAAAAAGTATACTTTAATAAAATTAATTCTCTTTATAATTGCAAACTTCATATAATATAATAAAAAAAAGTAATTGAAGTTTTTATCAACTAAAAAATAAAAGTATACACACATTATTTTGTGTCCTTTAATTTTATAAAAATATGATCGTATTTCCCAAGCTACTATACCTTCATGTAGATATCTGAGGCAGGACATGATATCCGTATGAGATAATTACGTAATTAAGTCTCATCACTCTTTTTTTTGTTAATGACTCATCATGGTGTAAAAGATTCATATGAGAAAACTTTGTATAGAAAAACGAGAGTTGTGTGAATTTTCTTCTTTTTTGAAGGTGACGCGATTTCTTATCATATTTATCTCTTTATTTCCGCTGTTGCTGCTGATACAGAGAATGTTTAATCAAATAAGGTCGCTATAAAAAAAGGGCGTATATTTTGTATCTTGTCATAGGTCTATAGTCTCTCTCTCTCTCTCTCTCTCTCTCTCTCGTGATTTGTGTCAAATAAAATTGTTATAATTTTGAGCCAGTTTTTTTTATCAATTAAAAATCGAAACAATCTCTCTCTCTCTTAATTTTGTGTTGTTCTTTTGTATCACAAATTTTGCGCATAATCTGTTTCCCCGTCTATACTAGACATCTTTATACTATAATGTTCCGTGAAAATTTTTAGCCTAGTTTTGACAAAAATTATAAAGATTTTAATTGAGATAGTTTTTTATTTATTTATTTGCACAGTATACCATATAATTTTATACAGATTATCATAGAAGATGTGATATTTTGATAAAAGTTTACTTTATGGGTGATATTTTATTTTTAATGTCATTTTTTTACTGGCATATTTTCTAGCCTAGTTTTTGCTAAAAGTTGGAAACTTTTATGATATTTTATCGATGCTTGAATAAGATAACACAGTTGTCTAATTTTGAAACTTTTTTTTTTCTATTTTTAGGTAAATTTTTAATAAAGTAAATGTAAATTGAATAAAAAATAATGCGACATTCGTATTTCAAATTATCCATTTTTTATAAATCCATATATTAAATATATATATTAATTTGCATCGAACAATGCCTAACATATACTTTTGAAAAAAAAAATTAATAGCATCTAAAAGATATGTATGAAATAATTATAATGATTGAAAAACATGGTTTTAATAAAGATGACAAAAGTCGAGTTTGCGTGTACAAATTTTAATACAAGGCTAAAAAATAAAAAGTATAAAATAACATAGTTCTTGCTCTATATCGTTAAATGTTAAAATTTTGAAATTGTATAGTAATTATTAATTATGCTACATAATTTGAGCCCATGTTTTACTAGCATAATTTATATAAAACTCAATGTAGCATAAAGTATGTTGTTATATAAATACAGTGCCTAAATCGGGCTACAACAGAATTCGTACTGCGTATTTATTTTGTTGTTTTTGTGTGAGATTCATATTGGAGAGACAATTCAAAAAGTACCACAGTTTTACAATGTATTATAATGATCACAATAAAAGCTTGAAAAGGTGCATTTTCGCATCAGACTCTAATATTAATAAGAGACACAGACGAGACATTTTTTTTTTTTTTTTTTTTTTTTTTTTTTGTAACGATGAGAGTTCCAGACAAATGTTTAATTTACGCATACCATGATGTCACCACGACTTTTATCATTGTTCAGTCTCTTTGTTTGTTTTTTTGAAAACTTTGTTCTGTCTGGGACTTAAAAATCAAAGTAACATTTTGTCTCTCCGGGTTATGTACCAGTCTGCATGTCTGGTATGCGTTTTGTAATTTGCCTGTAATCTTTTTTTTTTTTTTTTTTTTTTTTTTTTGCCCTAAAACTTTAACATTAAACTTAATGAGTTTTTTTTTTTCACTTGCAATTTTACTTTTCATTGTTCTTATATATGTATTTATACTCCGTATGATATATATATGACGTAAAAGAATGAGCAGAATATTCATATCATGAAAGTTCATTTTACCAATTATAATAATAAGTTAATTATTTTATACCTTCCATCAATTTCCTTTTACTTATTTCACTACCTATTCATGCAATTGTTGTACATTGTTTCTTAAATATATTTATAATAAGTATACATATGCACGCACAAAAAAAAAAAAAAAAAAAAAAAAAAAAAAAAAAAAAAAAAAAAAAAAAAAAACGTAATAATTATGATAACTCAATCCAGAACATTTATATATAACAAGATAATTTATGCTATATTGTATAGTGATTTGTTAAGATGTTCAGTATACTTATGTTATTACAGAATAGCAATATTTATGCACTAAAATAGCAATTATTCGTTGCAGCATAAATTACGTTAACTATTTTTACGTGTAATGAACAACTTTTTAAAAAACTTAAAATTTTAATTATAAAAATTACATTTTAAAATTTTCATCTTAAAAAAAAGTGATAAAAGTTAAAAATAATTAAAACTTTTTATCTTATACTAACTCACTAATAATGCAAACTTATCTCTATTAATATTTGCAGTAATAAATTTAAAAACTCAGTTAATTTTGCACTCTACTATTAAGTTATAACTTATAACCCTTTTTATTATAATGTTTCCCTAAAGATTTCAAAATAAATTATTTTATGTTGCTGTTTTTTTCTCCCTTCTTTTTTTTATTTGATGTTTTAATCATCGCTAGTGGTTGACTCATGTTTATTAGGACAGTCGATTTATATAGTCGGGAGATTTTCATGTAGATTTAATTTTAGTAATGTATGTTTATTTTTGTTATCATTACTTTTTTTATATTACAGTATATAAAATCTTAAAGTAAAGAGGGAAAATACAATTTCAAGAAATGGAAAGTATCATGACTCTTCTAACTCAAATAAGGGTATGACGATATATACGATGCATTATATTTTATTACTGCTATATAATGTTAAATTAGTTTTTCCATAAGGAAAAAGAATTGAATTTTGAGTTTTGTAGCTTTTTTTGAAATATTTAAACGTTTTGTTTATACTTATAGCTTATAGCATTAATAACAATTTTTTTATTTTATTTTATTTTATTTTATTTTTTTAAGTTTCATGACAATTTTTCTTGTAAAATATAAAATTGTTAAATAAATAAATGCACACAATGTAATGTATTGTATACATTTTGTACTATACATAGTACTATGGTGTAGTGATACAAAATTAGTTACATTTTATTAAAAATAATATTATAAAAAATGAAGGTAATAAAGTGATTTTTTAAAATAATAATAATATAAAATGGTAAAATTGGATTTTGTAAAACTGATAACTTATTCCATTTGTTTATTTATTTTACCTCTAACTGCTATATAATGCATAACAATCATGTCATTTACATAATCAGTATGTATTTTAAATTCAATTTTGCCCCCTTTATTCTAATATTATTGAACAGAATATACAGTAGGGAAACTATACACATTCATAAGAATAGAAGAATTGACCCGAGCAGTTCACAGTAACAGTTATTGACTTTAATAAAGGAACAATGGTTTTGAAGCTGACTATAAGCGATTTAGCTCTCATTTGCTTTCGTTTCGACGTACTGCGCATGCGTAGTAAGTAGAAACGGAAGCGGATGTGACTGAAATCACTTAAAGTCAGCCTCAAATTAGTTGTTCCTTCATTAGTCAATAGTTACAAGGTACAACAAGCATTGTTCTTGTCAAAATAACTTAAAAATAAATTAATAGAATACATCTACATCAGTACTCAGTAGTAAATACTGTATATATAGGGTGTATGCGGATGACGTCATATTTAATGCGCTTGGAGGCCATACTGGAGTAGTGAATAACATTGCTCAGCATAGGACAAACTTCATTTAAGCCAATTTTCTTTGGGAAATCGTTTAATTTTTTTGTTCATCTTATTTTTCTCACATACTTGAGATACTAAATTCAACATATTTACAGCATCAATGCTCTCAAAAATATTGCATAGTGTTTTTAAACTGGCAAAATGATTTATTTTCCTATGCCTACCCATGTTATTGAGTTATCCAACATGGCGTCGACTTTAACATGAATGAATAGACCCTATATGCGATGAATTACCATAATATAAAACATATATAAAATATATAAAAATCATATAAATTAAAATCAATTTATAAAAAAGTATAATTTATACGGATGACATATGACTTATTTAAAAAAACAAGGCACAGTTTTGTATTGTAGTTGTACAAGCGCAAGAAACACCAAAAACAAATTCTAAAAAACATAAAAATGTCCCGAGGACAATATTTTCTAATAAATAAAAAAATAAAATAGAAGCTTTTATGACATAACTAGTTCCCCGTGTCTATTAATCACGCGCGTGTAAAACAAAAAGTATTTGAAATTCAAGTGACATCTTAATGTCAAGATGATGAAATTATAAATTAAAATTTGTCACTTATATACGAAGTTCATAAGATCTAATATTCAATATAAATTACAGTAAATATGAGCTTTATCTACATGGATGCTAGCAATGATTTATATGGATAAAGTCGATGAACTGTAGTAGCACCCACTCGTGATTAAAATAAGGTTCATTTTTGTATTGATATTAATGTAATTTTGAGCTTTAATGTAGAAATAATATGATTCAACCTTTATAAGTCAATTGTTAAAAGTCAAAACAAAGGAAATGATTTTTTTTTTTTTTTTTTTTTTTTTGCTTTCGTGATTTTATTGATTGTTCTATCTCTTTGTTTTGCTTTTTTTTATTTCAATAAAATGAGAAAAACACGAAGTAACCTTTGACAAGGGTAGGTTGATGTTTTTGCACTCGACTTGGAAATATTGAAATGAAAGAGTTGCGCCCAACATTTGAATGAAAATTTATTTAAATTTTTGAATTTTAAATTTTTTCTTATATAATACTTACAAAATTTGATATAGCAGAATAGGATGCAGGATAGGCTTTTGCATTCCAAAATATAAATTCCACAGATTATATAGAATTTTAAGAAACATTTTCAATTAAATATTCAATTAAATTCAACTCTATAGAGGTAAAAAAGTTTTTTGAAAAAGTAAATACTTAAAAAAAAGAAGATATTTATGAGTATTTGTATAAAAGAATCTTTCGAAAAGGTCTTCATAATCTCAAATAGCAAATCTATTAATAGAATACATAAAAAAAGAGAGGAAATAGTAATAATGTAAAAATATACAAAACTCTGATATCAATTGCATTTATTATTTTAATGCAGGAAAAAAAAGAAGGCATATTTGTAGAGCAAAATTAATCTAACACAAACAGAAATTAAAATGCAAAGTGAGAATTGTATAATAATGATAAACTCGTGTTGGAGCATACTATGATAAATATTCAAATTCGTTATCACAATTTCACAGGCGAGTAAATTGCACACATTGATGTGAATGAGTGCAGTTGATTGTATTATGCAGATCTCTGTGACTGTATATGCCTTTGAATCATGTCTGTACCAAAGCAGTATAAATATATAGCAATGCGCTTCATATACATATCATGAGCTCATTAGTTAATTACTCCACATCACGTCGTCGCAATTGCAAACATGATGCTTATACATTATAATAAGAATTATTTTTATATATCGAGGTTGGGATGCAGAAATGCGACCGATGAGAAAAATCATGAGGTTTTTACTCATGATTTTTCTCATCGGTCGCATTTCTGCATCCCAACATCGATATATAGCATTGAATTTTTATAATGAGATATAAAGCTATGGATCTTATCTTTTTGTTTTTCTTTGCATCGCTTTATATATAGAAATTGTGTTGTTTTCTCCGCAGTTCTCTTTGTAATTTATTTATTTATACAATATTTAAATGAGATTGCAATAGGGTAGTGAACGAAAAGTTAGGGAAAAAAATTCAAGGAATTTAGCGTTGGAAAAAGCATTATGGTAAAAGAATAATGCCCGCCAGGAACTATACATCGGAAAGAATTATGTCGTATTTTAAAGCGAGGTTTTGGTCTCTTATTTATGGAAGAAAATAAATACTAATAGAACATAAATCCTGTATATGGCAATGGGTAAACATTATCCTGAAAATAAAATTGAATTCTATTGGCGTATGAAAATAATATGTATTTAAATGGATTGTTGCGAGAACTGAAATCTCCATCTGATCGCATTGTATGACCATATATAATTAAGCCAATAGAATTCAATTTTTTATGAAAGATACTGTACAACACAATATATGATGTAGGTAAAATATACTATAATAAAGGTGAGTATTACCTGACATTTCACCTGAATTAAGTTACTTTGTATTAGTATATAAATACCAGTTTCAGGTTCATATTTACCTGTTACAGTTGACAGGATTCATATACCTGCCATTAGGAGTAATTTCTGTTCCATACGTTCTTTCACCGGCACAGGAGTACAAATTTTGAAAATCCTCTATTGATTCCAAGACTGATCAGTTCACCGGGGTTTAGGATCACTGCGGTAATGACGATTTTTATTTTAAACAATTCTTCTATTTTCAGTATTCAAATTACTAAAAACACCTTAATTAAGATAATTTCATGTTTAATTTAGTGTTACTTTGTACAGGAAATGATAAAAACTTAAAGCTTGAACACTTTTAAAGTAGAACGAATGAGGGAGAGGTTTTTAGTTTTTTTTTAAGGACCGAAAAGTTGTCACGTTGCTATAGAGATAGTTTTTTTAAGTCCATTGAGGTGGAATTTATGGAAATAAAAACAATAATAAAAAAACGTTGCTGGGGGAGAAAAAAAATTCTAAATGTGTCTATACTTGATATAAATAGTAAATAAAAACATGTTCAAAACTGGATGCAGCTGTGCACCATATTATATATTTATTTTTTATACGTGTTAATGTGTACACGGACAAAAATACATTAGTACAGTAATATTTATGCTAGCCCATTTTCAGTAGTTCACTATATACAACATAATTTATGCTATATTGCAAAATAGCTATTTGTCATAGCAATAATATTATCTTGTAAAGTAAAGTAAATTAATTCTTTTTATTTAGATATCTAATAGCATAATAGCATAATAAGTGTAGCATAATTATTTATGCTTTTCCATTATATAACCAAAATTAAGCTATAACGACAAATGTAGTCTAAATTACATGAAACTTTTCTTTCTGTACAAAATTCTACAGCAAAACTACTTATAGAATGATATCTTTCAATTTTCTTTTGTTTCAGGGACAAATATTATATTTACGTGATAATTATATTAGCTTAATTTCCAGCAGTATTTATTCATAGCAACGTAATATCGGAAATATTGAATAATAATTATGCTTCATAGATAATTTATGTTTTATATATTTATACAATAGTGCAATGTAGTGAAACAGCAGCATTTATCCCATGTGATGTAAATCCAGCATAAATTACTAAATTTCTTTTTGCTTTGTTGAAATACTTCTATATTGCATAATATATTAGACTTACGAATTATTTCTGCATAAAATATAAAAAGTACAATAAGAAGTATTATCCCTTCAAGTCCATAATTACAGTAATTTTGTCGCATATACATCAAAGTGCAATTATTTCACTGCACCTCTATATATAATGCATGAGTGCAAACCATTGCATGCATGTAAATTAAATACAATTACATACATAAAGTACAGTCATCGATAATAATTGGTCGTATGTACTATGTATAGTACACTGGAAAATAACTCTTTAATCATATGTATGTATGTGCTTTATAGTTTTGAGTCGGACTTCTACACGGAAAGTTTAAACTTCGTATAATTTATGTAGTATTTATGCCACTTATAGCATAAATGTTGATAAAAAAAAACACACAAATAATTATGCTACAAAATATAATAGTTATGCTTTGTTACATAGTTTTTATGAAGTATAGCATAGATTATGCTGTATTGAATAAATTGTACTAAAAATAAGCTAGCATAATTATTACGTATTTATTTTTGTCCATGTATTATATAAATATAGAGAAATTATGAAAAAGGTGGCAGAAAACATACCTATTTTTTATGAGTTTGCGTCAAGTTTTTATATGGATTCTTCCTAGCATAAGTCAATAATCATAGCCACGCAAACAATAAATATGTTATAATTATGCTAGCCCATTTTTGGAGATTATCGGTTTAAAAAATTGTTAAAAATTTTCTATGGCTTAAAACACGTAAAAGTATGTCTAGTATTTCTCATTTAAATTTCTCCAAAATCGGTGGAGTAGTTTTCTCAAAACTCGCAAAAAAACGTGTTTTCCCCCATAAGCGTAATGTTAAATTAGGGGACCCTTAGCTTTCCCCGCAGCACCCTGCGCGCTAAACCGATAACGTCCATTTATGCTATGTATAATTAAATGATATTTTCTATAGTTTTATTTTTTATGCTGTTCCAATTTAGCAACATTTATAGAATAAATTACGTTCTTTCTTTTTTCCGTTCTCATACATTATATATGCGAGTATTTTTATGTTTTATCAGTGTACATTAAAAATGTCGTGACTTGTATAAATGTGAAAATTACGCGTAATTTTTTTGTCATAATTTTCCATGCTGTACATTTAAATTGTACACTTTTGAATTACATCACCTGTAGAAAATAAATTGTGCGTGAAATTTTTTGAAGTCAAAGTCACACTGAGAGTCACTTTTTTTATAATTATATGAAAATAAATGTACTGTATATATTTTGTACACATAATACGTACGTACTGTGCGATTGGATATTTTTATAATGAACACAGAATAGAATTCGTTACTAATGCTGCATTTATGTTATTATATATATAGCATAAATGCTTTTAAATTAGAACTATACAAATAATTATGCTGTAAACATAATATTTATGCTTTGTTACATAGTTATGATAAATTATGTTGTATTTAATAAATAGTGCTGGAAATTGGCTGACTTCATTTTTACGTAGGTATTTTATTTTCGTCTGTGAATGATAATAAGTTAATAACACATTGTAAATTATATGGACGCTATAGTGAAACATAAAACTGTCAATTAATCCTGAAAAATTCAAACTTTTCCTTTTCCTTTTTTTTTTTTTAGATTGGGTTTATATAGGGGTATAGTGCATATTTTAGCCTAAAATTTCTATTCCAATGATAGTTTTTAGAACCCTCTTTATGAAAAATAAATAATAGAGAAAACTATATATCAAAACTTGGAATATATATCAAAACTAGAATATCAAATTTGATTAAAAAAAAACTGCAATAAATGGACCTATAATGTTTTTTGTTTAAATAAAATCACATTTATTTTAACATCTGACCATGTTAAAGTTTTAAAATGATCATTCTTCATTGAATTACGTAATTCATTAAATCGTCATGCATGTAAAAACCTGTGAATAATAGAAAATATCTCATATTTCCTCTGAAGCCGTACAAGTTACGTAACCTAATATCTAGACTGTTTATACAATCTGTAGACGAGAAAACTGTTTATATTTTCATAAGTGTTATTGACTAATAATATACCAACAATAGAGCAACAATGGCTTATACACCTGTGTCAACAATCTTTTCCTTCTCTCACACTCGATTGTTACCATCAAGACTTCAAGAGTCATAAACTTTAATAATTTAAACACTTTAAACTGTTTCTCAGAATTTTAAACTTTTTTCTCATACATATGGTGTGTGACCCTTAAAAACATATGGACATTTAATTTGAGTTTTTTTTTTTAAGCATACGAATTTAATTTAACAGGAAGGATTTAATTTGATTATAAATGAAGTTTTCTTTTGAATTTTGAACTATTCTTGTTAAAACGTACGTCTTATAGATTAAGATGCTAATTCTATATTATATACAAACTTAAATTTTGCATTTTAAACTTTATAAGTTTATGAATATGAAATTCAACCGTATTGGTATTGATAGTATAAGTAATAATATAGTATAAATTATACTATGGTAATAATAAAAAAAATATATATATTAAATAATACGCAGAAATATTACTACATATTCAAAGGTACTATTAATATAGAAGTATTGTATTAATACAATTATTTATTTATTTGGTTTAGCTACTTTACCGTATAATCTGTTCATTAGACTAACACTTATAGACATAGACGCAACAATGGCTTATACAAGGAAAATTCAAACATTACTTTTCGACCAAAAATGCCAGTTATAATAAAGGCACTAATAGGTCCTAACTGATAAAAGGATGTTCAGGATAGGGATCGATAAAAGTTAAAAACTAGAATTAGGAGGAAGGCGTATGTGTCCTAAAAATAAGGAACTACCCCGGTATTCACCTGAAATGACGAAGGGAAACCACAGAAATCCTTTCGCCTTGGACAACCGAAGAGAGATTCTCTCGTTATACAAATTCAGATTTTAGTACGTTATGGATTGTTATATATATTATATATATACGTGTAGGCTGAAAAATAATTTTATATTGTTGTTTTTTACTTCAATACTCATTTATAAAAATCGATACCATATATATATAAATGAGTTGTGGGTCATCGATATTTTTTATTTACTGTTTTCAAGTTATATATTTGTATTTATATTTATGAGTTACCGTAAATTTTTTATAATGTACTGTGTGTACCGCTAATTTATTGGACGCAAGCCTGTTTTTGGTTGATAAATCAATAAAAAAAAATCAATGATATCTCTTATGGAATTGATGAAAAATTTCGAGATCGGCAAAAAAACAACTTATAAATCATAACAAAATTGATCTATCAACTAAAAAGAGGGAGAAAAAGACTATTTGAAGAGAGAGAGAGAGAGAGAGAGAGAGAGAGAGAGAGAGAGAGAGAGAGAGAGAGAGATCAGGAAGTATTCTTGATACAGATATACTGTAAATAAAATAATGTCACATCATGTTTTCAATTGCAAAAGATGTGATTTTTCACAATTACTTGTCATCTGAAAGTATAGGATAAAAAAAAATTGAAAGTAATAATACCTTTTTGATTTCATAACAATCATATAATAATATCGGAGCTGTGTGCCTTGTAAGGTTACTATGACATAAAAAAAACATGACAACTTTTGCCTAGTGGGATTTAAAAATAATGAAATGTATTTTTATATCTATTATTTATACAGTTCAAACTAATAAAGTATTCATTACACTGAAAAATAAACAACAACATATAAGTATACTTGTATAAATTATTGAATAAGTGGGCGGACTTATAAAATATTTGATAGATTTTTTTTTTTTTTTTTTTTTTTACTAATTTTTACTAATTTTTGTATATCTATTATTTATACAGTTCAAACTAATAAAGTATTTATTACACTGAAAAAAAAAAAACAATCAACATATAAGTATTGTGTAACTTATCGAATGAGTGGTTGGACTTATGAAATATTTGATAGAAAATTTATTTTTTATACACAGTTGAAGTATAGTTTATCAAATAATATCAACGTTAACTTTTTATATGGTTTCTATACTGTATAAGATATGTATACTGTAATAAAGAATTTGAGAAAAAATGTCTAAATTTATATTGTGAAGATAACTTTGAGAGAGAAAATGTTGTTTCTTAATGCTGGACCATGTATCATCTTGTCCAAAGAATGGAGCAAAGAAATAGAATTTTCAGCTCAAAAATATATAATAATAAAAAAATAATAAAAAAAAATCAATTGTTGCCCAAAATTTTTCAACAATCTTTTATAACCGCGGTAAAAAAAAAAAAAAAAAAAAAAAAAAAATTGTTTACTTCAGAATGAAAGTTGTAACTTTTTATTGTATAGTCATTTTTTTGGCCTTCATGGATTCAAAATAACTATTGCTAAAATTATGTATGAAAACTTTTGAATCGAAATAGGGAAAACTCAGTTTATTTATTATTATTATTATTTTAGAAATTAATTCAAAGAATAAAACTTTCTGCTATGGTTTGTGGCTTGATTTCATTTTAAAAAATGGAATCAGTAATGCTATAAAATTGTAATCTTTTTCTTTCGTTCAAGCTTCTACTTTTTTCCTCAATTAAAGATAAACTGATGAATATTTGGCATACAAACAAAGTGAACTATTCATTTCACCCCCTATATAAGTTGAGACACAAAGCAGTACCATTAAAAATAAAGTTTCCTGTATAGAGTATAACTTTGAAGTTCTACCGCTTGTAAAACTAAAAGCTTACTTTTAAAAAACTTGAGACCTTTTTTATATATTGAGTTTTTGCATATCGTGGTGTATGTTATAACGTCGCTCTCAATACAATAACGTCTCTGTTATTACACTTGATATTATGTTCTCATATATATATTTGCATGAGGGTCATGTCATATGTGAAATATCAGCCCTCTGACTTCAGCCTTCACATTGCTTTAAGTGACGTATGTGAGATACCATTGATTGATTTACTATGTTCTTAATTTTTACCATTACATTTTTTTTTCTCTTCAATATTTTGAAAGGAAATATAATATGCAACTGTTAAAGACAGAAAAAAATACGTTCAGTTTTATTATTTTTTTTTTTTTCTCCGCAAGTAAACTTTTTTAAAGTTGCAAATTTAGTGATCACTGATCACCTATATGCTCTGCCTATTTATATATATTGCCACTTACCTCTTGAATTTGCAGCAAAGAAATTTTGAATTTTAGTGAACCAATGTGTAAAATGTATCTTCTTGAATTAATGTTAAGTTTAATACTGCGCTTTATTTTTTTTTTTTCTACATTCGATTGTGATAATATACCATTCACTTATGATATATAACACCATATACCATTCACCATTTACCATTCAAATTCAATAACTGCAGGATTCTCTCACAAGAATAACATTGCAAACTTAACACGAGTTTTTGAGTATATTAAAAAAATATTATCACGCAATCCTGTGTATACATTACGATTTCAAATAATGATTATTTCGTATAATGGCATTTTTTAACTTTTATTTCTTTATTTTAAGTTTTAATTTAGTAAATTTGATATCGAAATTAAAATTTAAAAAAGTGGTCATAAAAGTCGTAATTAAAAAAAAAAAAAAAATTATAAAACATATTAAAGAAATTAATATTTATTTATCAGTTATTCTCCAATTGTGAAAAATCATAATTTTGTTTAACTGATGTTATTCTGAATATAATTCTCCACATTTTCCTTATAAAATCAAAAAGTGAAGATATATTTTTATCATTATTTTTAAATCACAATGGAAATTGTTTGAAAACAATAAGAATCTCATTTTCGATTGTTATATGTACGACTTAAACTAGTTTTATATGTGTGATTGTCATTTTATGCATTCAGTGTGCATATTGAGAGAGAGAGAGAGAGAGAGAGAGAGAAGTGACCAGTATTATCGGCAAGGCTAGCCAGTGTCTGAAAGTACACTTCTCAACAAAAATACTTGACAATTAAAAAAACAAAACAATAGGAACCGTAAAGTTAAAGCTATAGCTGAATGATTCATATTATAACCATACACAGAGGCCGGAAGAAAATTAAACGATGTACTATTTTTTTTTACGTGGTGTAATTTATAGCTTAATTGGGTGACATCTCTATGTATTATTATTTTTTTTTTTTGCATTGTTTCCACTTTATTCAAGGTCAATATGCACGATGTTTTTTTATGAATTAAGTAAAATTATTTTTTTGTATATATCATAAATTTTGTTACATAAAAATATTCTGTTTTTTTATGTATAGCGAATGTAGGAGTTTGCGTAGCATTATATAGGAAGAGAAACACATACTTAAGATTACACTGAAAAAACACTTTGCATTCTTATATTTGGTCCAATAAATACGGGTAGGCGGAAAAGTAATTTTATATTGTTGTTTTTTACTTCAATACTCATTTATAAAAATCGATACCATATATATAAATGAGTTGTGAGTCATCGATGTTTTTTATTTATTTATTTTCAAGTTTACCTTATACTTTTAAGATAAAGTGAAATGGTTCAATCATTTTTTTTTATCACTTTCAATACCTGTATCAACAATGACGAAGTCTACAAAAAATTAGGGGGTGATTTTATTTCACATTCTAAAAGAGGATATAATCCTAAGTCATTGTTGTGAATTTCTAATTTTTGAGTTCATTAAATATTTCTAATTAATGTTTAAAAATCGAAACAATAGCGTCACGGGTGGCTTCGCATGTGAGCATAGGAAAAATTTGCCGCCCGTGACGTCATTTCGTGACTTTAAAAAATTAATTAAAAATAATTATTAAACTCAAAAATTTCAAATTTGCATATCTATATCGATTCAAGATGATGTTAGAAATACAAATATTTTTATTGACTCAGGCGGTTAGTAGTAATATTATACATATTATACAACAAGCATTGGTCTTGTCAAACTTAAATTAAATGAAAAAATACAATAATTAGTAATTTACATAAAACATTGAACTTAATAAAACAAAACAAATAAAGAACATGCAACAACAATAATTCAATAGGCAACAGCACCTATCTAAATAGGTCTTAAATTATCTATCTAACAGAACTAATTCTCTATTAGAATAATGTAATAAAATTATCCCTGAATTTTAGTTTTCTTCTTTTTTTTTTCTTCGGTTTTCTTCATTGGAGTATAGATCTTGAGTTTAACATTTTCATGATATAGTTTTTAAAGAAAGTGTAATCTGTATCTCTATTTTATCTTCTTAAAAATAGTAAAATAAACTCGCTTTTTTTTATTGTTTTAAATAGCACATTTTAATACTGCTGTTTTTATTTTATAAAATAATTTATAGTAAATGGAGCTTAATTTTTTTTATGATTCTGCATGTAAAAATGTTACTTAACATTTTAAACCAAAGACATAAATTATAAATATTATAAAAACTTTATATAATAATTTTTATGTAATATTTATTTCGGAACATAAATTAAAATATTGTATCAGTATCGTCCAATTCAATAAAAATAAACAAAGAGTAAGATAGTGTATAACCATGTATCATTGTATTCAATATTTTACCAATAAAATCCATATAAATCATATCAAAACTGTCACTTTGAAATTTGCATTCAATTTTAGTCCGAAACCTTTTTATTTTATTACTCGAGAGAATACAGTGTATTGAATTTTATTCTTCATAAATCTGAAATATTTTATATGACAAAAGATAAAAATAGCAACGTGCTTTTTATATTAAATATACACTGGGAAAAAATACACATTTTTACATGGTCAGACTTCGGAAGATACATAACTTTAGTTTGTCTCAAAACAAAACCTAACTGTAGCTCCGTAGCAGTGATCAGAAAATTTTGATTTATGCAACCCGCACAACATTATTTTACTAATTTTGCATATTTCTGACTTCATAAACATGAATAGTCACGCAAATTGCATACTTTACAGTATTTTCACGCTCTCTAGTGGGGCTACATTAATATTCTGGTAAAAATTGTCATCAGTTTTGAAGATCCCGTTTCGTGTTTATTCATTAAAAAGCACATGTTGTTTTATGTGGTATATGGCTTTAAAATACCTCACTTTCTTTCTATCTATTTATATCAGTAATAAAAACAACAACGATATGTTTTTTTGCAGTGTAGTTTGACCATGCTATATTTTTGCGTGTTTTATATACAGGTATTGCATGTTCAATTTGGATTAACTTTTGTAAATCCTATTGCTTTGCAATTAGTCGTTACATATAGGAAAAGTTTAGGTCATAGCATACTGTATTATATTGATCTTATTATACTCTTGTTTATGAAGGGGGGAGAGAAAATAGCTTAACAGCACCCAAAAGAGCTCTTTTATGTAATAAAGTAAAACACGAACTTTTTGTTTCATTTCAATGTTATAGTGTATACTACTTTATTATATAGTATGGGATCATTAAGATTATTGTTTTATTGTTTTTATTTTTGTAAAAATAAGCTCTGCCAAGAAATACTTTACTTGGCATGTCTGGAAACTTAGTTCGGAAAAAAAAATTTCAAGTTTATTTATACAAAATGTATTCAGCTATTTTTTTTATGTAATGTTTACAAAAAAGATGAAAAAAAGTTGTGGAAAATGTATGTATACAAACAATGAGACGATTCTCATTGTATAACAATATGATCTGCCAAGAAATCAAGTTATAAGTTATTTAATAATAATAAAGAAAAGAAAAAAAAGATACTTTTGTTAAAGAAGAACTTTTATTTTATATGATAGTGCTATTGAGAACGCCAAAACGTAAATAACATAATATATACCCTAAATTTAAAATAGTGAAGATTACCCTTTGAAACAACCCTAAAACACACCCTTACCCCAGAAAACGTAATCAAAATCTTCTCTCTCTTTTTTTTTTTTTTTTTTTTTTCCTCAAAGGGATTGCTTATTTTTAAACTGCATTAGTTTTAAGTATTTTTAAACGTTTCCGACCATTATTTTTATTTATTTATTTCAAAAATGCTTGAATTTTAATGTCCTAAAAAAATACTATGGTCTTTTCACATGGTGCAATATTTATGCAAGAATTTCGATACCATTACATTTTCATGCTATCCAATTTATTGCTTCATTTAAACTAGTCTTGAAAAAGTCTCCAGCAAACCCCTATATTAGAACCCCTTCTATAGGCACTCTACCCCGTACCTGCTATAAAACATCTCACCACCCTAGAAAACGATATTAAAAGTTTGACTTGTATGTTTCAGCACGCCAACAATGTCCGCAAAGCCGCAAGTGAACACGCACAACGTAGATTGACTCGCTCCATGAGTCGTGGTGCAGGACAACTGTTACAAGAACACAAGTGGCCAGCGATGTCGCCTAAAGACGTACAATACAGGTCTAATGTAAAACCTGGTACATTTTTAGCACGAGATAACGTCAGTAATTTTATTACTTGGTGTCGTCATGATCTTGGAGTTCACGAGTGTCTGCTGTTTGAGACTGATGACTTGATACTGAGGAAGAATGAGAAACATGTCATTCTTTGTCTTATGGAGGTAGGTCACACCTTTTGTTATATAATTATGTTTCAAATAGAAAACTTGATAAAGACTGATGACTTGATACTGAGGAAGAATGAGAAACATGTCATTCTTTGTCTTATGGAGGTATGTCACACCTTTTTGTTATTATATAATGGACGTTATCGGTTTAGCGCGCGGGGTGCTGCGGGGAAAGCTAAGGGTCCCCTAATTTAACATTACGCTTATGGAGAAAAACCCATTTTTTGCGATTTTTGAGAAAACTACTCCACCGATTTTGGAGAAATTTAAATGAGAAATACTAGACATACTTTTACGTGTTTTAAGCCATAGAAAATTTTTAACAATTTTTTTTTTTTTTTTTTTTTTTTTTTTTTTTTTTTTTTTGCTTGCCATATTGTGTTATCGTGCTATACACCAATCCCATTCCCAGTCACCATTATGACCTCCATTATGTTTGAAATAGAAGACTTGACAAAGTAGGTTTAGCGATAAAATCACGTATAAACATACAGAATAGGAAGTTCTTGTTGAAAAAACGATCTTTTAATGTTTGTAGTTCAAATTTTTACCACAACAATAAATCAATGTTACGGTGGCGCCACCATCTCGGGCCAATGGTGTTGACTGAGACGGTGGCGCCAAATATTACATTTTGTTTATTTTCGATTGTTGTGGCGGAAATTTGAACTACAAACAATAAGGGAACGCTTTTTAGATAGGGCAATAACTGAAGCTCAGGAGCCTGGATAAAATAAACAAACTCTCATCCCAACTAACAAAGTGCTAGCAGACGACTTTGTATTCCTTCTCAATTTAACATGTTTTTGTTATGGAGCAATGAAGCAGCTAACTTGAGTGAGAATTATTTCTCGAAACTGAAATTTTTACTATAGCTTACTGAGCCTTAAAGCTTTTGTTTTCTGGGATTTAAAGTCAATTGGATGAAGATAAAATAAAAGTTAGTTAATGTTCATAAAAATATTGGGATTATATAGAAAAATTTAACCTTGATAACCGTCACTAATCATGAATTTTTGGATTTGTGTATGAAAAAGAAAGTTAAGAAATATTAATTTATTTATCTCTGTTATGCGCTGGAAAGATTTTTTTTATTTTATTATTATTATTTTTTTTTTTTTTGGTCGCATGGACTGTATTTTTATATTATTTTGTGTTACGGGAAGTGACTATATTTATACTGTACTGTATATTTTTTCATGTATTATTTTGACTCCACTTATAACTTTTGGTATTCAAGAGTTGTAATCAAAGTTATTTTTCTGGTAAAAAAATATAATACAGTGTCGGTAGCAATATATATATATTTTTCCATAAATACCTTATCAAATATCATCCTAAAAAGTTTTGGTGGCCCTATTTTAGGGCACCGCTTATTTGCTTAAAACAGGAAAATTCGTGAAAATATACCAGCCCGGTAATTGATATGATAACTCAATGATCAATATAGTAAAAATATAAGGTACACCTCACAAGTTAATTAAAATTTGCATCTTTTAATTGTTAATTAGTTAAAAGTTTGAATAAAAAAAAATTAAAAAAAAAAAAACATCGATGAATATTTTTCTTTCAAAAGATAATTTACGTTAAGTTTTTGCATGGCGCTTGTTTCATGCAACTCGCCTAATTTTCATTACATTCACTCCCATACTAAAAAAAAAAGACAAGTTAACCTTTATTTACAATTAATATGCAACTCTTGTAGTGACCAAATCATAAATTAAGTTAACTGTCACTAAACAGTATTAAAAAAATTATGAAAATTTCACTTAAATAATAAACATTAAAAAAAGTGACAATTTTGACATTATTATATACATATAGGTCCATAGAAAAGAAGATTATAAATGATGACAATAATAATAATCATGCATAACAATCGACTACTTTTCCCATTGTTACAATCATTTTTTTTATTTATTTATAATTGAAAGACTTTCACCCTATAAGATATTAAATAATAATCTTTAATATAAAATCATATGATTCATAATAATGTATTGTTGAACTTTAAGAAAAAAACATTTAATCGTGTTTATACTTCGGAACAATAAGTACTAAATTAATATTTAAATTAGGGTTAAGTTATATGTAAATAAAATGTACTCGCATTGATACACTGTTAAAATTTATTAAATAATTTATGTTGCATTATCTTTCATAATATAGCATTAATGTTCACTCTAAAGATTAGTGCATTACTTTAGTTACAAATCCTAACTTATTTAAGATAAACACTTTTAAGTTAGTATGAGTATAGCTAAAATAATGCATTTTAGCAAATTATTAAAAATAGCTAATTTTACTTAAAATAGCTTAAAAAAACTTTAAAAAACTCAAAACAACTTAAATTAGCTATTTTTAGTAACTTGCTAAAATGCATTATTTTAGCTACTCATAATAACTTAAAAGTGTATAATTATCTTAAATAAGTTAGGATTCGTAACTAAAGTAATGCACCAATTTTTAGAGTGTTGTCATTTTGTAGCATAATGTGGAGCATAAATTTTGTTATTTTGTTGGTACATTTATGGTAGCATTATTACTATACGTGTATACTTTTGTCTGTTTATGGTAGATTTTTAGTCGGTTTTGTACTTCGATGAGTTAGAGAGTAGCCACATAAAAGTGACTGATATTTTATGTGTTGGGTTAATTTTTATGCACCCAGAAAAGTTTTTTTTTTTTTTTTTTTTTTTTACGTCAACGCGCACATTAGAAAATATATTTACAAAATATGTTTATACGTCAAAGCACGAGATACACGAGTATCAATTTTTAGTCTGCGATGCGAGTTTATGATGACTACTATAGGGTGGTTTCATTCATGTTAAAATCGACGTCATAAGTGAGTACTAAATAACATTGGCCAGTATAGGAAAATTGCACATTTTGCCAGTTTAAAATTTTTTGGGAGCATTGATGCTGTTAACAGGTTGAATTACTAGCTCAAGTATTCAAGAAAAATAATAATTACGAAAAAAATAGCTAATTTTCCAAAGAAAATAGGCAAAAACTACGTTTGTCCTATGCTGAGCAATGTTATTTATTGCTAAAGAAGAGCATCGAAAAGCACTCAGAATGACGTCATGCGCACACACCCTATACTATAAGGATAGGGTTCTTACTTCCTAAGTATTAGTGGATATAATGGTCTGTATACTAGTGGAGACCCATGCACTGGTATAGTGAATAAATATTTATTTGAATGCTAATTTTTAACATCGAAATTTCAATATAGGTACTTTAAAATTTCAAATCAATGTTTCAACATTGTTCATCAATGTTTAGAGTTTAGAGACAGTGCATCAAATATTTAGTACCATTTTTAACTATTAGACTCATCCATATTGTTTTTTCAGTGTATATGATTTCTCTGTACTCATTCATGATACATGATAAAGTTGAACATAAAAGTACAATATATGTTTTTACTTTGTATTGTACACTACATACTTCTGTTTTTTTTTTTTTTTTCTCAGTGTACTATGAATTAATATTTAAATTATGTTACAGTTAAATAGAGAGATTTTATTTTTCTTCCTTATTCTATTGACACTTTCTTTTTCATTTGGGAAAAAAATTAATTTTTCAGATGATATAGATACATAATTGTGTATTTTTTTCTCATAGTTAATAATAATTCCACTTGTATACATCACATGCGAACATCGTATAATGTGATTGAAATTTCTTTTTTTTTAATAACTTGTTTTTATAGATAACAATAATGATAGTAAATGAAGGTTTACATCAAAATATTTTCACATGTGTTTTAAAGTTATCGCACTGCAATTTTTATTTTAGCGTATGTTTATTATTATTATTTTTTAACTCTGAGTTATACAGAAAAAGATAAATCTTAAAAGTAATCAAATAATAAATTATTGCAGAAAGGATTATAAATTAAAATAAAATTTATTTTTAAAGATATTACAGGATGTACTCGTATTCTTTTGTGGATAAAAAAAAAAATTATAAGCTGTATTACACACCTTTATTTTTATTCCTATACTATATATGTATACTGTAGTATAGAAATTAATTATCAATGAAAAAGATTATTTATTATATCTTTCAATAATTAGAAATTTTCTTACCGCAGCAAAACTTACAACATAAAATAAAAATTGGCATTGTTCCCTTTAATAACCTTGCTTTGAAAATATAAAAATGTTTATTTGAATGATTTTCTATAACTATAATATTTCATGAAAAGAAAATGTGGGAGTCGTTTTCTATGTTATCTTATAGAATCAAAGAAAGTCAATAAATTATAAAGTTAAAAAAATAATAATAATATAAAAAATAAGGAAAACTGATAATTGATCTTTAAGTCATTAATATTTTTGTTTGATTGAAATCGGAGAAATATCGACGTTATTAAGTCCAGTTTATATAGTAATATTTCAACTGTTCTCTCTCTCTCTCTCTCTCTCTTACATCAAGAGTAAATCTTTTAAATTGAGAGGTTGTTCCTATATTACAGAAATTATTGTGTAATATAATTTTAAAGTTCATTGATTTGTTTCTTAGCTTAATTCATTCTTAATAATCTTTCAAAAATATCTTAACTTGCTGTGTGCTGTTTTGTTATACTTTCACAGAGTTATTTAACTTTAAAAGAAAGGTATCATATAGGATCACTTAGGGATCCTGGTCTCAAAATATTAAATTGAAAACGTAAAAATCGTGAGATAGTTATATCAGATCTACATACCTATTATGTCCCTTATTAACCCTTGTGTACCCTAACAAACTGGGGTTAAAAAATTGTAAAGTAGGAAACTTTTGGAATTCATGACGTCACAAAATGCAGGTCTACAATATAGGGAATTCTTTTATTGAGGAAGGATCTCTGAAATAAAATCAAGCACCTTTTTTATAATATAGGAATAAGTGAATAATATGTAATAATAAATAAATAAAAATTAGTAAACATTTTGAAAAATGTACAAAATCAACTTTTAAAAAGATCGAAATAAAAACTCTAAAAAAAAAAATGTTTACATTTTTTTTTTTTTTTTTTTTTTTTTTTTTAGAAAACTAGCCCGCATATTTTTATTAATATCAAAATCATGTTTTAAATAAAAATAGCGTAAAAACTTATTACGGTAAATTCTATTAGCCTACAAATTTCTATAGTTCACATAAACCAGAAAGTAAGAATGAAATATAAAATATAATATTATAAAAATTAACGGTACTATATAATTTGTAATTGTTGATTGAATTGTTACGCGTTAAAAATAAGTTAAACTGGTAATATGTTCATTTCAATATATGATAATAAAAAATAAGTTGCATAATTCAACGCTATACTTTCACCGCAGTGCACGATTCTGTGCATTTCAATCATTCACAAAGCTTGTTATATCATTTGGTATAAATTGTGCATTATTATATTGACCGTAAAATTGAGATATTTCGTAATATTACGAGCCTTATATGAACTAATATTATACGTAGAATAATAATTTTACTTAGTTTCAAAACAGGAAAAATATAGAGAACATGAAATTTGAGTGTTAAATTACGTATTAAAATTGTACCAAAGTTCTAAAATAAATGTTAATATTGTTTGATTTTTTTTAACAAAATTGTGAAATTGTATTTATCTAATTTTATTTTATTTATTGTCAAAATGAGTAAAATATTTTGACTTATTTCTTCTCATTTGTTTGGCTCGGTTAAATTGTCAGATTTGTTAGTGGACGTTTTTTTTACTTGTTTGTTTATTTTATTTATTTATTTAATCATTTATTTATTTATTGACATTTATTTAGATAGACAATTTTGGCATCCAAAGCTCTATATGGCATAGAGTAGAGAAATAAAGTTACAAATTTTAATGTTGACTTATATTAAAAGCTAATTACAGTAATGTCAATCAAGAAGGTAATTATGCATAGAGACAGGCGGACGCGATTGTCTTCATTATGTCCGTGTCTATCACGTAATTATTGTTTACATGACGTTGTCAAGAACACGTCAAATCACGTGCAAGCTCTTGTTCTCTTCTCGATTGTCTATAGAAATAAGTTTAAGTGCTTATATTAATTGAATTGATGTGTTTAAAAATATCGCGTTGTTTAAAACTTAAGTCATTAATTATTTAATGTATATTGAATTTCAAACTTTTCGAGGGAGAATCCTTTTAGCTCCGATACATTTGAGACAGTGAGAATATTTAGTATCTGTTCTTGTAACTAATCTGTCTTTACATAAATCAATAATTGTTCTTGTCGATTCACGCGTTCAAATGCATGGGTATTTATAGTCTTCTGTTCAAATACTTGTCAAAAGTAGTATGGGGTATATATTTATATAATAGTTAAATAATAATAAATAAGTATATCTTCATAGTGTTGACGAAATTGTATATTTTGAATCACAGGTTTTCTTGTAGCTTTTTGTTTTTATTATTATTATATTTGCAAGTGTCAAATTTTCAGTTTTTTTTTTTTTTTTTTTTTTTCTTAACTATAACACCCTGTACAAAGAAAGAATAATTTAAGTAATTTATTCCGCATTTATGATATTGAAGCATGAATGAACCAACAAAATTATACTGTACTGACGATTGTGATTTGTAATAATATATTTTACCATAAGAATAACTTGCAATTTTAGCGCTAATAGTTTTTAAATGGTATATATATCTATATAATACAATGAAAAATAATATTTATGCTTATTATCATAGCTATTATGCAGTAAATTATGCTATATTGAACAAATTCAGCTAAAAATGAGCTATAACTATTTTGTATTTATTTTTTATCTTTTACCTGGAATAATTTTGTGAAAAGTAGTAAAATAATTAAAAATAATAATAATAATGAATATAACTGTATATTATACATAAATATATCATTATAAATTTTAAAATTCAGGTTATCGTTTATGTTTTTTTTATTATTATTATTACATTTGCAAGTGTAAAAATTACAGTTGTGAGTTCCTTAACTATAACCCCCTGTACCTATACCTGTACCTATATACCTGTACCTATACCTGTACCTATATGTTCCAGGTTGCTAGACGTGGAGCTAAGTTCGGTGTTCCTGCACCCATGCTGGTCCAGTTTGAACGTGAGATTGACCGTGAGATCGCTCGTGAACAGAGAGAGCAGCGAGAACGTGCTGGTTCTCAGTGCGAGGGTAGCCAGGGGGTGGGGGAGGCTGAGGCTGTTGAGGAGATTGATGAAGAAGAAGAGGAAGATTATCCTCTGCAATATGGTCCAGTACCACAGATTGTCACCAATGACCTTAAGAGCTTGGATGAAATGGTAAGTCACACTTTTTACTTTTTTCTCGAGAATTTTAAAATTGACATCGTAAAATTTTACGTTTGTTTTTCTATACTTTTGCGATGTGAAATTCCTAAAAAGTAATAGAAAGCATAATTATTATTTTTTCTTGATAGTTTTCTCTCTAAAAAAATATGTACCGAGTACATTTTTCATGTGGATCACATACGTATATATTCTGCATTTATATGAGGTTATGATTGTACTACCTCAGAAAATACATTCGATGCATACTTTTTTTTTAGTTTTGTCATTGCTCACTTAACCCAATTATATTAGTTTGAAAAATGCAATAAAACGCATGCAATAAATTTGGAAAGCGCATTGCGTTGCGCCAAAACTGAAGGAAAAAAAAAAGTGAATAATTACAAACAAGTCTTTTTCGTTTTTTTTTTTTTTTTTTTTTTTTTTTTTCCTGATGCTGTATTACTTTGGTACACTGTTGTATAAGGATATATGAGTTTTATATTACTCTGGTTTTAAATAACAAATTTTCTTCTCTGAAAAAAAAAAAAAAAAAATTTTAACTATTTCCTATTAAAAGCAAAGTTAAATACAGTTGACTTTTTTATTGCTAAAAAACTTGATAAGTATACGACATTATACGTATAACTGAAAATGTAAATGACGACAAAAATATATAAAATATATTCATCTATAGTGACTAAAAAAAATCTCCCTTCAATTTACATGAACGTTAATATAATGTGAATTATTTTGTGAAGAGCTGTTGAAATTAATTATCAACTTGTCTCCAGCGTGAACTCGACATTAAAGTGACTTCATTAGAATTAAAATCTCGTTAACTGTTTTAATTTTAAAAGCGTGTTTAAAACTTTCTGAAGATTTTCACTGGAATAATTTGCTGACACTTTGACAACATAAACTTCAATTTTATTTTCTTCTTTTTATTTAAACTTAATTTTAAAGTTTTTTTTTTTTTTTTTTTTTTTTTTTTTTTAATGTTTTAAATGACGTTATCTTTTATGGATCTTGTTTTTCGCTAGAATTATAGATTTAATTTTTAAATATTAAATTTCATGCTAATATTTGTATAATGTAAGATAGCAACAATTAATTTCGAGCGTCATTTAGAAATTTTATTTCTTCATTTCCGCTTTTCCGAGCGTTTTAATGACAGGAAAAATTCATTTTTTTTTCTTTTAATTTATTTTTTTTACGGTATAAAATTTCATTGATCTAGCAAAATCACAAACGAGGTTAAATCTTTGGCACATGCTTTAAATTATCATAGTTACGTTTGATGTAGGATTACTAACCCTGCGTTTGATTAAGAAAATAATAGATTTTGTTATTACTTAGAGTAGAGTATGTGAAATGACACTATACCCTATATAGGTACACTTGAAATAATAATAAAAAAGGCATAAATTCTACACATTGGTGTCTCTTATGAGAACTGACTTTTTTTACGAGAACAGCTTGAAAAATAAGCAAAATAATATTTTTATAGTCTTCTCGTTTAAATTTATTAACAATATAATAATATGCCCCCAAATGGTTCTTATTATAATAATTATGTTTTATGTAATAACAGTTTTACTGCACATGATTATACTCTACCATTCATTGAATTTATTAACATTTCTTAACAACAATAACTTGATTATTAAAGGTAATTAAATTATTTATGTATATATAAGATACATTTATAGGTCTTCAACGTTTTTTTTTTCTACATAAACATGCTTCATCTTAAATACTTTTTTCTTTATTATTAATTATCTATTTATGTAAGCATTGATTTTCAATTATAAAATATAGAAGAAAACCTTGAAAATAATATGTTAATTTTTGTGACGTCATACATAATATTTACAATAAAAATTAATTAAATTAACAGAGATAATGTTATATAGGAAAGTTAGTTTAACACTGGAAAAACAAATCAATACTTAACTGCGAATTTTAAAGCCTTATTGATATGCATATAGGTAGAGAGTAACCTCATAACTAATAAACTGTATTATATACTTGGATTTCTTTATGGTAACCCATTTATGAATTAATATGGTTCAACTACCCACATTTGAGTTATGAGTACTCATGTATTTCTTTCAGTGTAACTTACATCATTTATATAAGATTCACTTTTTTCTTGTTATGTAATATATTCTATTTTTTTTCCCTTATGTATATATATTTTTTTCTAAACCATATAATTTTCTTTTATAAAATGATTAATAGTAATTTTTGCACTGGACAAAATTGTTTTTTAAATAGTTCGCAAGTGTATTATTACGTAAAAATAGACCACCGTAGTTGATATTATATTATTAGATTTTTGAATGAGTATTTAATATGAAATTATAGAAGAAAAAAATGAAAGTAATTTACGTACACACACGTGTTTAGTTACCTATTAAATAGTTTTTTTCCCAGTACTGAAAGTTAAACTTTTTTCTTTCTTGTCAGTATTTTATTGCTGGGTATTTTAGTATAGCTATATTTAATCTTACAAAAGATTTCACTGATAAATAAATGTCAATTTAGGCAGTTGTTTCAAGATTGATAATCTAAATTATAATATATTGAGGGAAAGTATTAAATATTCAAAAATGTCTTTGTAAGTATGATCTAGACCCAGTTGTTGGTACGTTAATGGCTTTTTACGTGTTATTTAAATGGAAAAGGTTGAGTCCCAATTGTTGATTCTTTGAAAAATATTAATGTGAGAGCATTTTTGATGCCATCATCGAATCCAATCATTTAACCCTGGGTATTCAATTTTCAAGTCACTAACTTTATTGGTTGAGGAGACAATAATTTTTTTAAGTTTTCATTAACATATATCTGGCAATAATTGGAATCTGCCAACAACTGGGTCTGGACCATGTATATATATATATATATATATATATATATATATATATATATAGGGACATCAAAAATGAAGTAAACCTATTTCTATTGTTTACATTTAACTTTTTTTGCGTACATTTCTGTGTACAGTAATTTAAAATACATTAAATAGTTTATTTTATTGTGTTAAACTTTTTAATTGCAGTACTACATATATACACAAAAATTCACAAGAACTATAAATACAATTAACTAAAACATAGGAGAGGAAAAAAAAGTATACTATACACAAAAAAAAAAAAAAAAAGTAAACAACAATAAAAAAAATAGAGGAAAGGAGAATAATTTGTGTTTTAAAATGAACTAACGGAGATTAATTAAAGAAAAAAAATGCTTTTAGCATATACATAAACATTGCCAAAACAACATGAAACGTTATTTCAACCGGAAACACCCCTTTTTTTTTCGGATTTTAATTAACGTAGAACTTGACTGACTTGGGCCGGAAATCGTTGAAAAAAGAACTGCAGAAAAAATATAGATATTTTTACAATAATTTTTTGTACATTATTTATTTCCAACAATACAAGCACTATAATTTTCAGATAAAATCGAGTAAATTTAAAATATATTTTTTTGTTCCGAAAAAGTTTTAATAATAATGCTGTTGGTAAACCCTGTTCTCTGCACCAAAAATGACAATCGCCTATGGTTATTCAAATGGAATGCGCATTTTTTGGTGCAAGAGAACAGGGTTTACGAACAGCATTAATATTGTTAATTTTAAAAAAGTTTATAATTTGACTAAAATTTGCCGATAAAATTTGAATTTCCACATTTACATGTTATTCTTAAAGTGTAATAACTTAAATATTTGATCGTGTTTTCACATGTTTGACATAACTAAATTTTTAGGTACCATTTCTTCTTTGCTTTGTGTTATTATTATTATTCGCAAACGTCTACCGTAGTTTGCGAGATATCAGTCGGTCACCTACCCCCTTAAGTTATATAGGAATAAAATTTAACAAATGAATTTCAATATTAAATTGATAACCAGTAAAATTTTGTTGTGTATCTAGGGATTGTTTAAGAAAAAGTGGTGCATCCTATTGTTAAAATCTTTGATCTTGTTTTAGGCCCAATCTTAGACATTATAGCTTATTAGTAAGAACATACTTAAGTTTTATTGCTAAAAATTGTACATGCTTTTTGTTATGAAATAAAATTGTTAGATATTAATAAATAAAAAAGTTAAATTGAAACTCATGCAATACCATTCTATTGTACTATAAGTACTATAAAAAAAAAGCTCTAATTACGTAATTTTACATTGTAAGAAAAAGTTTTATAAAAAAGATAATAATAAAACATGTCATTTATATTATAAATTACCTATCTACATAAGGAGATGAACCAATTAAAAATATCAATAGATCGTTCTTCCCATGCTTGCAGGCAGATATTGTTACGTAAATAAAAAAAATATATACACATTGTTCAAGTCGCTGCAGGGGGTGCAACCTATAATGAATGAAATTTTAATTCATTCATAATATAACTTCTGGGCCACGCGGTGTATACTGTATATACATAGTGAAAGTTTTCAGGTCTAGCTGCGGCTTCTATCTGAAACATAGTAAAAATAATCCAGTTTTATTTGGTTGTATAATTATCTTGTTATAAATATGATAATCGTATTATTATTATTTTTTAATTTTAATTTATTTTTACGTCTATATATACTTTATATTGAAGTTAATAGTGTCAATTTTTAATGTACTTCATAATTTATTTTTATGTTTTAAAACCTGTTGTTTTTGTTTTTATTATTTTTGGTGATACTATACTATCGATGTTTCGATAAGCGTTTGTCAATAGAAAAATTTGTATGTTTGCAAACTTTTGTCTATATAGAAAGTTATAAGAATAATTGCATAAAATTTTTTATTTAAATGGTTTTTCACAATTTTTTTTGCTACAACCATCAATGCTACTTTATAAAATTTTATTACTTCTTATTTGAATTTATTAAAATTACTGCCCGATATATATATATATATATATATATATATATATATATCAGCCATGCAGAATACGTATGCGTATATATACGTAATATATAAAAATAAATGATTAAAACATTAGTAAAATTTTACATATAACCAGTAATTATTTTTCATGCGTAGGATACGTTAAGACAAATGACGTCTAAATTTTTAAATTATATTTGTTGCTGTGATTGATGTACAGTATTTGATTTTGTAATTAAAAAAAGTATATTTGAATTTGTTACTTACTTTTTATAATAGATTATCTATTATATGCGTGAAATATCGAGACGTTTATTACGAAACTGTAAAATTTGACTTGAAAAATGACAATCGAAAATCAATGAAATTATATATTTGCTGTCATGCTAAATTTTGTAAACATTTGTAATTTTTAAGGTCTTGTTGATAATTGGCTTTTCTAATTAAAAATGCTATAATTACTTCCACTGAAGAAAAAGTTGGATTGCTACGTATAATAAGATTTATGGAAGGATCAAACCATGGTGGATTTTTAAATGGAATTTTCTTATGTAAAAAATCAGTTTAATTGCAAACATCAATTTTCTTAAGTGGAAGTAATTAGCAATTTCACTTATATAAAATCAAATTGTAAACAAGGTTTTACATAAAATCTAAACGATTTATTTTACAATTAAATTAACATCATAAATTCGTTGATAGCACTTAGTTAAAATATGAGTCTCTGACGCCTCTGATGATTGGATTTTATACAATAAATAATCCGTACTTAACAAAATAATATATAAAAAATGAAATATAATGATAAAAAAAATCTATACCTATTGCAACACCGTGTCTTTTTCCCAACAACCAATATGTACGCACATTTAAAATTATATAACGCACTAAAATAGCAGAAACGACAGGTGTTAATTGCTACTTAATCCCCGCTACTGTAATTAAATGAGTTATTACCTTGCGGTCTAATTATACTTGTCATAACTTATACGTTGTTGTTATCAGAAAGGACGTTACTTATCATTTTTACTGATTAAATTTGCGGAGGAGGGTATTAGAGCTGTTTTTTTATCTGTACAAGTTTACAAGAACTATATGTTTACGTTTGACAGATAATAATTATAGATTACTTTATGGTGTTTTATAATATTACGTCATATAGATTATCATTTTCACGAAAATTAATAATAATTTCATGTGTGATACAATTTCTAATTACAAGTTTGTGTAACGGAGTGTATTATTGCTAAAAAAAATTAAATTCGTTTTATAATCAAATACTAACTATTTGTTACTGTAATATGAAATGCTTCTCAAAGGTGTAACATTTTTTCATACGCAGATGTAAGGTTTATACATTCAGTATAATAATTTAGTTACAAACAAAAAGTTTCGTAAAGGAATTATACGTTTCTGAATAATATATACAAAATTCTGTATAATTTGGGTATTTATTTACACCTTTCTTTCCTTCTATAAAATTTTGATATTAAAATAATAAGCTTTATATAAAAGACTGTTAAAACGTTACATGTTTGATAGCTATTAAGAAATGTGCTAAAATTCAATAATTTTAATGAAAGTGAAGATTTTTAACACTTACTGGCTTCAATAAAATTAATTATACTATTAAGTCCTATTCCCATGGTGTAATGTTTTCAAAGTTCATTGCATGTAAATTTAACTCTTTTTTAATGGAGATAGCATGTAGATCAAAATTTATTTCAGATTGAAAACATTGCAACAGGCATTATTAAAGAAAATAAGTAAACAAAATAACCTGAAAAATAAACGGTATTCAAAAGACAGTCAAATTCCAACTTAATTTTTATCAAAAGATCTTACATGGTAACATACTTCCGTATAACAATTACAGCCATGTCTAAATAAACTAATCATCGATATAATGTATATAGTTTAAAAATGTAAATCATTCAACAAAACATTAAATATATACAGTTTTCATAATGGAGTCCATAACAAATGAATTCAAAGTAAAAATATTTACATGAAAATTCAATCTGGGTATATATAACGATTGACAAGTTTTACTTATACAACGAAAGGAAATGTAAATATATATGTAAGAGAGAGAGAGAGAGAGAGAGAGAGAGAGAGAGAGTATACAGTGCAAACTACTTTAAATTATAACAGATTCTAAGAATTCATTAATTACAAAAGTTAACGGTCATATTTAAAGTGCTCATTGTATTGACAAATATTCATAATCAATGTACACTCACAGCTATATAAAAATATCAACTGTCTCTATATGCAAAACCTGGTTACATAATATGTATACATAATAGACTGCAAAGTGTTCATTTGTTTTAGAGTTTAGAGACTGTAAAATATCTGTATATATATTTAAACAATAATTTAATTTTCATAATTTTCTCAAGATTTCTCTCGTTTTGAAGAACTCTTTAAATATTTATTTCTATAATCTCTTTTGAAAAATCTCTATATATAAAAGGAAATGCAAATATATACATTAGCTGCAATGTTATAATATAAGTACTTTTAAAATATAACATTTACTAAGAATTTATTACAATCTAACGGATTTTAAGTGCTCCTTATAATATTTAGCAGATATCTGTATACTGAAAATGTGTTCTTTTTTTATTTACTTACCTAATTTAATTTAAAATTTACTTAAGTCTGACCTAACGTACATGTAAATATTACAAAAATAAACTAAACCAGAGGTGTATATAGTTATTTGGCTTAAAATTATCACCATATATATATATATATATATATATATATATATACACTAATACAAGACAAAATGGGATTAACTCTAAAATTTTACAATATAAAGAAGTTGTTCATTTTTCATGATCTTTCAATTTTATATATCTTAAACTTTATTTCACATTTTACCCAGTTTATTTAAATTCAATATAATAAATGGAAGTTAAAATTATTTGAGCAAATATACGTATTCCAAATTAACAAAATAGGTGCATTATATATAAATTACACTGAAGAAAAAGTTTATACTCATATTATCTAGTAGAACTTGTAGGGAGGAATCATATGATTTATGAAAGTTAAAGTCACAAAATGATCATTTAATTTAACGATCATTTTCTCCATTCTAATAATATATAATTGAAGCCTAAAACAATTATTGTGATTACTTTATTTTTCTCCAGTGTATTATAAACAGGTCAATAATCTACATACAATCTTCAAAAAGTACATATGACAATATTTAAATGTCCTTGTCAGTTATTATTATTACAAAGTGTTGATATCTTATGCAAATTACCCACCTATGTATATACGTAAATAATTTGGTCCCTCATATCAATTATTGCTTAAGAAACATGTATGTATACATGTACATAATATATATTTAAATAATTTGCATACTACATAACAATATTATTTACCTTCTTCTTCATCTTGTCAACCAGTATCGCTAAATGTCAATGTCAACTCTGTATTTTATTTCTTAGCTTTTTAAAGGTCTGTACTAGTTTTAAAATAATGTGGAATAACATTTATGAAGAAAAATGTTATTCACTTCTTTCTCTAGAAGTATATAGGGTAGTTTTTGCCCGCACAAAAAAAAAATTACGAAATTCTATGTTATGAGAGGGGCTAAATTTTACGACTAACTATATTATTATTGTGTTGGTGTTCTATTTAAATTTTTAAAAAAATTGGCAATATACTGTTAATTTTTTTTTTTTTTTTTTTTTTTTCACTCTCAACTGTTTGCCAAAAAAAAAAATAGCGCGCACGATATTTTAGTTTACCCAAAAATTATTTATATACGCATTATAGTATTCTTTATAACAAAAAGAGTAAATTGAAAAACAAAACAAACTCGTATTTTAATTAACATAAACTCTTGAATAGTAATATTTTAAGTTCTGCTGAAATCATTATCGACCTTTTTCCATAGTAAAGAAATATATACATACGTAATGCATAATAAGTTATACTAGTGTAGTCAACGAAAATTTTCAGAGGAAAAAATTCGGATAGTGCTGAATTTTTGATATCATGTAGAGACAGATATTTTTAGCCTCCCACAAAAAATTCCAAAGTTTTCTCCTGGAGCTTCAGCCGCCAGGAGAAAAAAATGAGTGAAAAAGAGGGTTCAGGAAAAAAATTATCACGGAAACCCTAATTAAGCTAGAACTTTTAAATAAACGTTTTTGTGCTGCTGATATATTTAACTATTAGGAAAAAAATTTAAATCGTAGATTAAATAATTAATTTAACCCTTAATCGACGGTTAAAGAAAAACATTGGAACTTTTTTGCCAGGAAAAGGCATTTTTGTATGAGAAATAATTTTTTTCTAAAAAAGTTGTTCAAATAAACGTTGTGTACAATTTAATTGCAATTTTAAAAATAATTTTATTTTTTGTGTAGTACGAAAATTAACAAAGATACAGAGATATAACGAGCGCGAGTGAAGGTGAAGCGGCAGGTGAGGGATGACTTGCGCGTGTGAAACTCACTCGCTCACTCTGTTGTCTTCGCTAGCCAATGTACTGTAGACTCATTTAAGTATATTTTATAATTATTACAACACTTATATGATTATTAAAATTAAAAGTTATTGCAATTGATTTTATTATTTTTGTAATATAACTAATATAATTATAAAGAATTTTATGTTTAGTAGTGTAGTCAACGAAAATTTACAAGGAAAAAAAACGCATAGTCCTGGATTTTTCAGAATACGTAGAGGAAGTCATCTTATAACTCCTGTAAAAAATTCCAAAGTTTTCTCCTGGAGCTTTAGCTGCCAGGAGAAAAAATTGAAATTTCAGGAGAAAATTTATTCCTGAGCAACTATTAACGCTAGAGTTAATTTTAAAAAAGAAAAATGTAGCTTATATATTAGGGCATTAGAAAAAAAATACTAATTACACTTTAACTTACTTTAACTATTTTTAATCGGCAATTATCTCAACAAATAGCAAAAAAACACAACTTTTCCGCCAGGAAAAGTAATTTTGCAATACGAAATAACATTTTTCCACAAAAATGTTTCAAATAAAAGTTTTTACCAATCTACTTGCCATTATAAAACTGTTTTTAGTTTTATTTCACTACAAAAATTAAGAAAGTTATAGCGGTTTAAAGACCGCGAGGTATGGTCAAATCGTAACGCAAACGGCGTATACTGCTATACCATGCAGGTAGTGCGAGCTTTCATTGTCAATTTCTGTCATCTCGTGCAAATAATTCTAGAGCATTTAAACTTGGTACAATATACTTTAGACCCCAATGGTCATTTTAAGCCTCAGTACCTAATTTTTACCCCACCCCTTCCGACCCTAAGGGACCCTTAAAAGTCTAAATGAAGGGTTTTAATGATATAACTGGCTCAAATATTGTAAATTAACAATGCAACAAATTTTAAATTCTTGATATTACATATACTTACTAATTTATAGTCAAAACAACGTCATTAAAATTAAAATAGTAATTAATTTTCTAAAAAAAATCTAAAATTTTCACTTACTGCATGCATTATGTTTTACCATAATAATATGCTAGCATGGTAAAATGATTTTATGTCAAATCTAGGAGAATAAAAGATATGAATGAGATTAAAATTTATCCAAATGAATTTCTTAGGTTCTCTGGCATGATTTGAGAGTGGTGCCCATAGCTAGGGTCAACCCTTGCAACCCTGGCAACCCTGGCATTACTTTAAATAACAGAAATTTTAATGAAAATCGAACTTTATATACTTATAAAAATAAATTATATAGTCTCTGTGCTCCAGTCTGATCCAAAATTACTAACAAACGATATTTAAGTTTTATAGCATTACATGAAGGTTGGTACCTATCGCTGGAGTCATCCCTTGACCTCGTGGCATCAAGTTAAATTAGGGGTGTTTTGATAAAATGCCAACTCTGATGGCTTAAATTAGGAACATGTTGGTGGATGTTCTTCATTTTTACAAATAGCTATGAGCCAGCATTTTTTAGGTCCTTTGAAATCATGTATTAATTGGTACTCATTGCTAGGGACAACCCTTAAGCTTAAGACCCTGGTGACTTTCAAAGAAAGCAAAGTTGAAAATGTTTTAGAATATAATTAATCACATATTATGCCTACAATTTATAATATGTTTTTAAATGTACACTTGCAAATATCGAACACAAAGTTGTTTATAATTAAAAAGTAAGCCCTTCAACCCCTGAGACCCTTGCAAGGGTTTCTCATGATATGGGGACCCTGAAATTGTTAAAACTCACAATAGAGAATTTAATTCTTATGCAAACCCTATCGTATTGACAATTATCATACATCACGCAGTGCAGCATAATTTGATCTACAAGTTTTTGTCTAAATAACCCTTGCAAGGATCTCATGGGTTTAAGGGCTTCTTTTTAATTATAAACAACTTTCTGTTTAATATATGTAATTTTTATTATATATTTTTTATATATATATATTTTTTTTTAAGTAAATAAAGTTCGATTTTCATTAAAATTTCTGTTATTTAAAGTGATGCCAGGGTTGCAAGGGTTGACCCTAGCTATGGGCACCACTCTCAAATCATGCCAGAGAACCTAAGAAATTCATTTGGATAAATTTTAATCTCATTCATATCTTTTATTCTCCTAGATTTGACATAGAATCATTTTACCATGCTAGCATATTATTATGGTAAAACATAATGCATGCAGTAAGTGAAAATTTTAGATTTTTTTTAGAAAATTAATTACTATTTTAATTTTAATGACGTTGTTTTGACTATAAATTAGTAAGTATATGTAATATCAAGAATTTAAAATTTGTTGCATTGTTAATTTACAATATTTGAGCCAGTTATATCATTAAAACCCTTCATTTAGACTTTTAAGGGTCCCTTAGGGTCGGAAGGGGTGGGGTAAAAATTAGGTACTGAGGCTTAAAATGACCATTGGGGTCTAAAGTATATTGTACCAAGTTTAAATGCTCTAGAATTATTTGCACGAGATGACAGAAATTGACAATGAAAGCTCGCACTACCTGCATGGTATAGCAGTATACGCCGTTTGCGTTACGATTTGACCATACCTCGCGGTCTTTAAACCGCTATAACTTTCTTAATTTTTGTAGTGAAATAAAACTAAAAACAGTTTTATAATGGCAAGTAGATTGGTAAAAACTTTTATTTGAAACATTTTTGTGGAAAAATGTTATTTCGTATTGCAAAATTACTTTTCCTGGCGGAAAAGTTGTGTTTTTTTGCTATTTGTTGAGATAATTGCCGATTAAAAATAGTTAAAGTAAGTTAAAGTGTAATTAGTATTTTTTTTCTAATGCCCTAATATATAAGCTACATTTTTCTTTTTTAAAATTAACTCTAGCGTTAATAGTTGCTCAGGAATAAATTTTCTCCTGAAATTTCAATTTTTTCTCCTGGCAGCTAAAGCTCCAGGAGAAAACTTTGAAATTTTTTACAGGAGTTATAAGATGACTTCCTCTACGTATTCTGAAAAATTCAGGACTATCCGAATTTTTTCTTCTGAAAGGCCTTTTTTGGCTTTTGTTGACTACACTATACAGACAAAGGTTTGAGTTGAAAGATAAGTAATTCATGTAAACAGCAAAGACGTCCAGATTAAAACTACTTCTTATCTCTCTCCATGTTTTCTCTCTTATATTTTGTGTCACCTTTATCACAAATCAACGAAATTTTCAAACTAAGATAACAGCTTTCAAAATTTACAGTTAAAAAATAATAATAAAAAAGTAACCGAAAATTTTGTACGTATAATTGGTTCATTAGGTCTGGTAATTCTCTCTCTCTCTGCTTATTTTATTTATTTGTTATTACTCCACGAATGAAACGTAAGTTAAAGTCATATGTAAATTTATAATATATTACAGTTGTCCATACAGTACTAACATGCATGAACATCTGAGGTTGCTTATAATATACAAAACACGTTCAAAAAATTTGACGCTGTTTGTGAAAGCAAAATTCTGTATATACATAAAGAATTATATAATAATGATGATGACATTTATACTCCTCAATGCCAGTGAGTGACTAAAATTATATATAATAGTAACCTAATAAATTGAACGGTAGATAATAATTAAAATAAATGGTGCCGAATATAATTAAGAATGCAAACAGCGTTGATGAACCATATTATAAAGTATAAATAAGTTCGCACTAGTTGAGATACTGCGACAAACTTTATTTATTCAAATATATTCCACTATACTAGAAAAACAAACAAACAAAACTCTTTATGTGCAAATCATGGAATAATGACAAAAAAATATATATATCGAAAAGCTTTCGCTTGTTACACTGTAAAAAAAAGTTATCACACGACGAGTTACTTGAAGTTAATGTAACACTATAAGTTATGTCCACATTTACCTATTTAATGTGTTGGACTTATATATAATCAACCATGTCGTGCTTTTTTTTTCAATGTAATATTTAAAATATTTCACGTCCTCTCTGTATAAAATCGTGAGGTGAAAGCGTAGGCGGTAAATGAGGTACATTTTGAGTTATTTACATTAAATTTTATGTAATGAAGTATATATGAGGACTTTCTATACCGATCGACACTTACTTGTATTAGAATTGATTTGCCAAATATAGGCACAGCGTGTGCTCTATCGTTGTACATTATATTCTTAGAAATAGTATATTATGACGTCAGAAACGAATTGAAATATATATTATCAAAACTGTTGATAAAAATGAAAATCTCTTTATGAAATTTGAAATGTATACTAGAAATAATGGTTGTTATTGGTGGTGTTACGTGCAAGAAAACGATTCCTATAACTTGAGTTATTGTGGGACTCTTATATAGCGATTTTTTGAAGCTATTATAGGAAGTAAAAATTTTAAATGAAGTAGAAATACAGTATTTAGTCTCCCTCTCTCCTTCCTCTCTCTTTTCATTAGAAATTTTACCAAAATTTACTAAAATTGATCCCCAGAAAAAAAAAATAATAAAATGAGGAAAATAGAAAAAAAATGTGTAATTTTATTTCATATTCTAAAAGAGGACATCGTTCTGAATCGATTGATATTTGAATTTTCTATTTTTTTTAGAAAATGAAGTGTAAATTAAATATTTATTTTTTTAAATAAAAAATGGCATTATTACGGTCTGTAACTTTATGAACTTATTGCATATGGACATAGGACAAAAAATACCGACATTGATCATGTCATTTCGCGACTTAAAAAAATAATTAAAAATTCTTAATGAACTAAAAAATTAGAAATTCGCAAATTTATTCATTCAGGACTATGTTTTCCTTTGTAGAATATGCAATAAAATTAGCCCGATTTGGTCTTCCCCATTATTATCAAAAGTTCTTAAAATTATATAAAATATTTATTTGTTTACTGCACGATTCATTCTGAATCAACAAATTCATTTTACAGTAATGAATGTAGAGTTTTATAAAGTTTAATTAAAGTAATTAACAATTAGTTCCAATTAAAAATAAGCAACATTAGTTTAAATGTCAGTCATTGTTATTTTACATTTACTTTCTTTCTTATCTCACTACAAAAAAAAAAAAAAAAAAAAAAAAAAAGTAAACAAATTCTCCTTAAAGATTGTGATCTCAATCGATTATGAGAAAGCCTGGGAAATTGTATGAAACCTGTGACGTCATGTTTAAAAGTTCACTATATTATATACATATAACATAGTCACGAAGTAGAAATCATCCAATTACTTCAAGTTATAATAATATGTCATATTATATATTGTATAGATATCTCTCTATATCGTCATGCTTAAGTGACTTATTATCATATGATTTCAATATGTTTTGTAATATAATATTATTATACTGTATAGTATCTGTATAATAAAGGAATGGATTTATTATGCAATTGAACATATTGATCAGATATTGAGAAAAAAAAAGTATTTAAATGATATAAAATAGCTGTGAATTTAGCTTGCATAACTTTTCATGAGCATACTGTATTATACAATGTTGTTATGTATTTGATACTACTTTATATTTAAATATAGATAGTCATTATAGAATCCATCTGAAATATTATTATAGTTGCTAACTCGTTTAATATTGTAGAACACAGGAACTTTTCTGAGTTTAACGTAGGTAACTATATATATATATAGAAGTTGACCGGCGGTTAAGTTAGCTAAATATTCTTAATTCATTTCTTTTGGAAAAATCGTTATCACTTATACGTTGCAACAATTAAAAACATTTTATTAAAAGTTGTCCATAGGGGTAAGATTTCAAAATTAAAAACATAATTATCCATCTCTTTATCTGATGTATCGGTAAAGTATCAGATCAATATAGCTTTTTTTCAATTTCATTGATATCAAATTTACAATTTAACTAGACAAAAAATAATATTTATAATGTAAAAGTTATAGATGATGCGTAAATATAATAAAAATATATATTTCAAAGAATATAATATATATATAATAAAAAAATATATATAATAAAAAAATATATTTCAAGAATATTTCAAATATTTTAATATATTGCCAGTAGAAGAAACTTTTAAATGTATTTTTATTTGTGATAATTACTTTGAAAACTCTCATGGGATACCTAGAACTCATATATATAGTACTAGAATTGCAGATACAAATCCTCTATATGTTCCAAAAATTGTTAATAGATTCACAGAAAGAACAAAAAAATTCTTATTGCCAAAATTGTGGAATCAAATTCCATTAGAGTTAAAAGATTTCAAAAATAAAAATGAAATGAAAGTAAATATAAAAAAAAATTTCTTTAATAAATTATGATTTAATATTCAATTTTATTTTTTCCATTACAAATTAAATTTTTCAAAATAAGAAAATACTTATGTCTTTTTTTTTTATCAATTATTTTTATTTGCACTTGAAATATAAAATAATTTTCATGACTATATAGTAGTAATGTAATTATTTAATGCATTGTGTATAAAATATTATGAACCAACCGATAAGGCTATGCCTTGGTTGGATTTTGTAAAAATTGTGTGTTTAAAATAAAAAAAATAAAAAAAAAAATAAAAAAAAATATATATATATATATTGTAAATAAGTTAATTGTGATCTCTATACATAGCAAATATTTTAAATATTAAAAATTATAACCATAATTATAATTATAATTATAATCTTAACCAGGCTTTTTTATTTTGTTTATAAAATAGTTTAAAAAAAACTGACTTAAGATTTACGTCAAAATGTTTAATTATTTCTTGCTGAACATAAATTATTTTTTTAAAAGTTATAACATAAAAATGAAAAAAATATTTTACCCTTAAGCTGTAAATAATTATAAGACACGAGAACACAAATTATTATAGAAAACAACCAGAAAAATATTTAATTTTTGACCCATACAGGTATCTTATAATAAACATACAGAGAATATAATTTTTCTTAATTTAATTTTGGCTGCAGGATAGAAAATAATTATAAGGTAGCTATATACATATATAAGATCAGCTCTCAAAACAATAATAATTGATTAATATTTCTATGTGTGTCTTGCATCCCCTTGTTATTTATGTCTATACTACAGTTACACATAAAAAACTTAATAATTAATATTATAGGTCTGTTTCTATAATGTACTGTAGTCGTTCATTACTTTGTAAACTTTTTTTTATCTGTTTGAGGACTAAATATTTATATTTTTGTGGGGTGATTCGTGATTATTTAATTAATTCAAATAAATGCATATTTTCTTGTATTTCTTTTCCAACTTATTTCTTTCAAAGGAAAGAAGTGGATTAAAAATAAGTATTTTTGTAATAAATGAGACAACAAAAAAGTCGTGAAGATATTTTTAATAATTAACTATTAATACTAACTCGGGCTCAAAGGTTATTTATAATTTTTATTTTAAAAAGTTTTTTTTATTATTATTTTTTTACTGACGTTGTACTGCACTGTACTGCGAGAAAAAAAAATAGAAAAAAGATCTTTACACAAAAGTAGAAAAAAATGAAATGAAAAAATAGCCACTCTTTGAAAGAACGTAAGTAAAAAATAAAAAAAATTGTAGCCTACAAATAGTAGTAACAATTAAAATCAACTCATTTAGACAAAGGCTTTATCAATTTTTATTTTATTTTTCAGTGTTTACTGATGTGTATGTGTATATGTATGCATACCTATGAGGCATGGTATGTCTACAATTATAATTTAATTATATAGTTGATATAATATAATAATAAACTAGTAGCACTTGTAAAATATAATTGTTGTTCATTAATTATCATTTTAATTATTGGTTAAGCAAAAACATTAAATCAAATAATTTTTTTATATTAAGATATCGTATTACAAAATGTTTATAATATAATCTTAAAGCTTATATAGTGTATTGCTTTGATGTAAAATAAAATTGCCGAGAATGGTAATTATTTGTTATATATTATTCATTTGCATATAAGAAAAATGTATTATTATTTTATGATATGAGTAATCTACTTGTCAAAATATGAGTAATGTTTTTAAAGTGATTGATTTGATTTAAATATCATGGATTTCTCAACTTATTTTTTCTTATATGTATTATATAATCGATTTTTAATGTTAGATTTACAAATTGTATAAAGAATGTAAAGGTGTTGTGTTCTGCCAAAAAATCTCCTTAAAATTTCTAGGCAATTTTGTAGAAATTCTATATAGAGCATTTCTATATGATGGAAAATAATTCTGCATCGATTTTTGGACAATTTTTTGGCAGAGTATAATTTTGATAAATCCCTTTGATGACAATAATGGTGATCGTAAATTGTGTTTGTGTTTGCAACATGAAAATGTAACAATTGCTTTTCATTTTTTTTTTTTTTTTTTTTTTTTTTTTTTTTTTTTTTTTTTTTTTTTTTTTTTGCAATGATAACAAGCACAAGATTAATAATAATAAAATCAACCATAACAGCAGCAATAAAGCGTTAAAAAAAACTTAAGGGGCCGTGTATGTTGGTAATCCCCATAAACAAAGCACGGGAAATCGTATTTACGCCGTCAAATTGTCAATTTTGTATCTAGAAACTTGAAATTGGAGCATTAAATTGTAAATAAAATTCCGCTTTGAGCGGCGTTAACAAATTTTTTTAAAGATATGCAGGAAAAAAGATATTAATTTTTCAAATAAGCAAATGAAAATTAATAGCTGTAGTAAGAATTTTCATAAGTTGGTACTTTGATTTATTTTCAGGTATAGGTATAGTAAAGTTGCAGTAAAAAGTAAGTGAAAAAATAGAGATAAAAGCAGGACCATTTGCTGATTTGCTGATGACATAAGATCAAGGGTCATCTTTGAACTAATTAGGGACCGCAAGCCCTAAACATGGCTCGATAGCCCATTTGATTACGGGTTAATTGGATTTCTTTCAGCCTACTAGATTATACCTGGAACGACAGTTTTATTGCCCGGATAGGCCCGTCCCTATTTAGAAGGTGCCTGGATAAAAGGGATCAATGCTACCTGACAACACGACCCAATTATCTACGCGTCAATGATTTTGATAACTCGAGAAGTAATTTTCACAGTAAATCAAATTTATTTTAGATGTTAGTTTTATTAAAAATCATGCATATTTCTTTTTTGATCGAAGTTCTAGCGATATTTTGAACTACCGTGATTTAAAAATAATGAGTAGTATGTAATATTTTTTATTTGAATATATTACTTTAATATGAAGCTATAACTTCGATCAAAAAAGAAATATGCATGATTTTTAATAAAACTAACATTTAAAATAAATTTGATTCACTGTGAATGTTACTCCGCAAGTTATCAAAATCATTGACCGTAAGATAATTGGGTCCCGTGTTGTCAGGTAGCAGGTAATCTCTTCTATTGAAAAACTGCTCTTTGTTCACTTACTTTTTACTGCACTTTTTGACTTACAAAGGTGCAGCAGTGCTATTGTATTATATACAGTACGCAGACTTATTGACGACAGTAAATGTTACCACTAAAATAAATATGCAACTTCACTAAAATATTATCAAACTTTGAAATTAATTATAAAAAAATCTATTGATAATATAAAAATTTTATCAACAGGCCTCAAAGCGAAATTTTATGCTGATTACAGCATAATAAATTTCAGTCATAATTACATCATATTCAGAGAGAGAGAACGTAAATACTAAACGTCTCTTTTGCATGCTAATCTTACGGAGACTGTTTCAACATACACGGTCCCTTAAAGTATATATGCAGATACTATTTTATCTTAAAATGCGCCTAGTTATTATTAAGTCATTTCAATACTACTAAAAATAAAAATGGTTTAAATCCTTTTTTTTATATTATTGAGAGAGAGAGAGAGAGAGAGAGAGAGAGAGAGAGAGAGAGAGAGAGAGAGAGAGAGAGGTATTATATTTAATAATTAATAAAAATATATTTAAACTCGGGCTGTTGCTTGCAATTTTTTAAAATGAAAATTTTTATTCTCTAATATAAAAAAGTAACACAAAAACGAGAAATTCTGAATTTAAAACTATACAGAAAATGGAAGGAAAAAAAAAACATGCATATTATTCCAACTATAAACTCACAATTAAAAACCTCTCTCTTTGTTAAAAAAGATAAATTTAACGACATCCGTGGCCAGTAAATCACTGATATAATAGAAAGGCTAATACCGTTGTATATAACTATATGTATGTATAAATATGTTTCGCAATTTAATCCACCTACACCACACCGCACAAAGTGTTTTTTAACTTGAAGAATTTCCATGAAAACCTACACGCTTATACAACAAGGAGCAAACATTGTGTCATATTAATGTTGAGACACTGCGCGAGCAACATAACATTTTCTACTATTTACATTTTAAGTATTTTATATACATACATTATTATTATGTAGGTGTTTGGTACAGCGAGCTTGTGCAGTAATGCGGACATTTTATGCATAATTATTTATTTGATGCACCTGAATGCACTTTGATATATGACGTTGATAACATTTTCTTTAAGTTTGTTATTTGTCGCTTTTTCTTTATTTATATTTATTATTATTATTTATAAACACCGTTTCCAAATTGAATGAAAATTTTCTTTTTAAATTTGAAGTGTTTTTATAATAAACATTTTAAACAGCCAAAATTTACAAATAATAACATAAGTGTTGTATATTAGGATTTGTAAATTCTTTATACAATCGCAAGTACAACAAGTACAATATTTATCACAAATATTTATGCAAGTTGTTAAATGCAAAGATAATATTTTTGTTACAGTAATGCAAATATGCATATATATATTGAAATTAACTCATTAACAAAAAATCTGCAGATCAAGTTATTTTGAATAAAAGTTAAACGCTCGCACAGAAAATTGTGAATATTCTCAAAATATTTATAAAATAGGCGCTTTCTCGATCTAGACCTATTCAAAAAAATGCAAATAATATTTTAACCGATACAATTTAACAAATAATGTTGTGTTTGTTCATTGCACTATTGTCACAAAACTCTATTTAAATACATCTTATTTCATATGCCAATAGAAATATTTTTTTCAGTAAAGAGACTATAATATACAAGATCTTTAACGAAATTTTTAAGTGTGTATCCTATCGCTATATGTATAATTTTCTTAGTTTTTCTATTTTGTTTTAAATAATGTTAATTGTTTTTCTTTCATTACAGTATTTTGCTATACATTCATTAGAGTGTAAACAAATTATAAAAACACGTCTGAATAAGTCTCGTGCTGACAGCCACAAGATGCCGGTGTTGTTTACCTTTCTCTATAAACCACTCTCTCTCTCTCTCTCTCTCTCTCTCTCTCTCTCTCTCTCTCTCTCTCTCTCTCTCTCTCTCTCTCTCTCTCTCTCTCTCTCTCTCTCTCTCTCCTCACTCACACTCGATCACATCACCGTGTTCACAATAATAACATTAATTTCAAGTGACATTTTTCTTGTGGTGAGATCGTTTAAAAAGTATGAGCCACACTTGACGCCACACGTTACGTTTAACCTCGAATCGAATGTCATAACTAATTTGCATATTATATTTATCAAAAAGAAATATAAACATATATATAAAAAGTAATATTATCATGATTAGTCTTATTTTAATACGTTACATATTGTAATTATTTGTAAAAAAAAAAAATTAAATTAAATGCGCATATAGCAAAATAATATAAATGAAGATACGAAATTATAAAATGCAACTCTTATCACAGTAAAATACTTGTATCTTCAGTTATTTATTAAGCTTGTACGAAGTTAATCTTTAAAGCCGTAGAACACGTTGAACCAAAAACATTGTCTGTAATAAAATGCTAACATATCCTAAATATCGCAACGTTGATTTGGTCGGAGTCATTGATTTCTAATTTATTTTCCATTCACAAAATGGCAGATACGGATTTATGACGCCACAGCTCGCCTAATTTCGTGCACATGAACCAGTGAGCTGTGACGTCTTAAACCCGCATCTACCATTTCGTGAATGTAAAATAAATAAGAAATCAATGACTCCGGCCAAATCAACGTTGATATTTAGGTATGTTAGGACATTAGTAATGTTTTTTGTTCAACGAGTTCTTGGACGTTATCGGTTTAGCGCGCGGGGTGCTGCGGGGAAAGCTAAGGATCCCCTAATTTAACATTACGCTTATGGAGAAAAACACGTTTTTTGCGATTTTTGAGAAAACTACTCCACCGATTTTGGAGACATTTAAATGAGAAATACTGTTACTGTTAGCCATAGAAAATTTTTAACAATTTTTTAAACCGATAACAACCTCCATTGCAGAATTCTCTTGCAATAAATATAATTGTTGCGGCAGCTCCGTAGGCAATACAAATTCACGTGTTTCACTTCTCTGTACATATTATACTGTATGGTTTTATCATTAAGGCAGTGTCAAAGACAAGCTCTCAAAAGCACTTCAAGTCTTCTTACGTAAACACTAACTTTGCTGAGTGAGTATGCCTTTCATCTCTTATAATTTTGCTTTCGTTTTACAAAAAAACAGAGGTCATAAGGTGAAGGTCATTGCGGATGCTTTTATTGCGCAAAATTTCTCTGCACCACAATTTTATTTTTATATATAATATCTTGTTATATTAAATTTTTGTTGGATATATCAACGCCAAGAGAAAAGAAGAGAAGAATTTTATAATGTTATGTTAAAAAAAAAATATAGTTAATTAATTTATAAAAACAAAAATTATTTTTTTCATCTGATATTAATTTTAACACACCTTTTTATGAATGTTGTTATTATACCATATAAAATATAGTAAAGATCCAAATACGTATAATAGGATTTTTATCCATTAAAATAATCTTGAGTAATTATTACTATTTTGAAATATGAAGATATGTTAGCAATTTTAAAATTTAGTCACTTCATCTGCAAACATTGACAATGAAATTTCGGATAAAAGAGACATCCGTTGTTGTTGTTGTTTTTAATATATATCTTCCATACAGCACAGCACACTAAATTTAATTATTGGTAATAATCCCAAAATTTATTTTATTATATAACTAAATACCATGCAACATAATAATGCTCTTTAGCAAAAAGATAATATTTTGCCTAAACTAAACGGAAATTACATGCAATATCGCTTTGTACACGGAGAGAAATTTACTAACTAAATCAACTCATTTTATTGAGTTGATTATTTTTAGGTTCATTTGACTCAAGCCACTATTTTCTATAAAGTAACTGACAAAATGTCATTTGTTGTTTTAATTGAAAGTTTTCAGCTAGCAGGTATTTAACTTTTGAGCTATTTTAACAATAAGTTGAGTTATTTCAATTGTTGAGATGATTTTTTTGAATAGCGGGGTTAGTAAATGTGAATCAACTACCTGGCTGTTAGTATTGTCTGAGACGCAGCCAATAAGCAATAGCGTGGGCTGACGTCACGTCACGCGCTGCAGGATCAACGAATCAGCGCGTGCAGCTGCGTATAAAAGCGCTCTGCCACAACCTCAGTCAGTCACTTCACTTTGCTCACTCAGCTCAGTCAGTTAGCAGATGTGGTCTAAGCCATCTCTAGCTGTACAGAGCTCTCTGCGCGGAGCCTTTACTAATAAGTAATAAGTCCCAGGAAAACTTGATGATATTTTGCAATAAAGCTCATATCCTATACCCTCTTACACGAACACCTCCCAACGTTTCCCACCCTTTAAAATGTCTTATAATATGCGGCATACTTTTTTTTTAATATTTATAGCGCGTTTTTCAAGTCATCGATATTTTTACGATATATCGACACTTTCCTTCCATATTTTAAATTCAGTACTTTTGACAATATCTTATATAAAAAGTATCGATGTTTTTCTTAATAAAACTCCCACCCTTAATTAATTTAATTCCCTAGTTCAGTTAATCTAAAGTGGTAGTTCTTTCACTCTCGCCTCGCTGCGCGCGCAGCTTAAAAAAATGAAATACGAAAGAGTGAAGGCGCAAGCATGAGACTAAAAAACTTCAGTTCTGAGAACTAAACTGCAACTCAACTTGTCCCTTCAAATAAATAATGTCATGACTTGAAATAACACAACTTTTTGTAGCTCAAGAAGTTTAGTTGAATCAATCAGTGAGATGCAATGGTTCGTTTTTAAATGCGCTCTTGAGTTAAAAATATGTTGATTCAACATATAATTTTTCTCCGTGTAATAATATGTTCATAGCAACATTATTTGCTATAGAATGTATGCGCATGACGTCATACTGAATGCGCTTTGACACCGTACTGGAGTAATAATTAACATTGCTCAGCGTAGGATAAACGTGGTTTTTGGCTAGTTTCTTTAGAAAATTACATTAAAAAAAAAACTCGCATTTGGAAATCTAGTTTAACCTATTACCTATTATTATTGATCTCAAAAATATTGCTGTAGATATTTATAAACTGGCAAAATGTGTCATTTTACAATACTGGCCCATGTTATTTAGTGCTTACATATGACGTCGACTTTCATGTGAAATATAAAATTAAAAAACATTGCTATTCAACAGATATTAAAAAAACTTTTCTGTTATGAGATATGTAGATAAAAATGCATCATAATCCTGATGGATGAAACCTCCGTTGAATGCATTGCTTATATCTTATGTTATTTTAAAAGATAGATCTTTCTATAGTGTAGACATTTTTATGTCAGATTTACCTTCAAAAAAAAAATTCAAGTCTTTTCAAATGCTAAGTGTAGACAAATTTTGACCCACAATAAGTGACAACCGAGTGTGAGTTACACCCTACTTAAATAAACATACATTTGGATTTTAACTTGAAGGTTTATGTATAATAGAAAAAGTTTCATTTTTACCTTGTAATGCTTTTGTGTAGTCTCTTATAGCTACTATCTTTTGATCCTTTTCAAGTTGGCATTATTTTAACCTTTTGACTCAATCATCGAAGAGAGAGAGAGAGAGAGAGAGAGAGAGAAGGAACAATGCAGCAGTGGATAATTGCTGTGTTTTACATGCACTATAGCATAAATAGTTCTAAATTAATAAAGTATTTATGCTATATCGCTTCTCACAATTCATTAAGGCCATACAGAATCTACTTTTAAAAAAAACAAAAATTGAAACCTGCACTTTACTAGGTTGGGAAATCTACACGAATGCATACAATATAGCGTAATTGGTCTTAAATTAAAGGCAATACAATATTATTTTACAGGAATGTGTTAAAAAAATGTATTGCAAAATTTGACTCCGTTGCAAGGAGAAACGTTTTGCAAAGTCGCAATTTTTACTACAGTGTTAAGAGAGCTCGTTTTTAGCAGGCGATATCTCTATTAATATTAAAGATAAATCCATAGTGTAAGCGAGGAAAATTATCCTCATATCTTCCTATTTATGAATATCAAAGAAAAAAAAATTTAAAATAAAAATTACGGGCGTAATTCAATTAGCTGTAAAAATGTAGCCAAAAACCAACGGCTTAACTTATATGAGTGAAAATGATAATAGAAGCGTAGAAGCGGTAATGAAGAATGTAAAAGACTTTTATTTTGAAAAAGTTGAATTAGAAACCAATTTACAATTTTAAAAAAATTACGCATGTCAAAGTTAGGTAATCATACTATAGATACTCCCCTTACGCCTTGACTCTTCATTTCCCCTCACTTCCAAGCTTGATGCATTTCCCTTTCCGACCGCATGCAAATGTTTTTCTACCTATATAGTAAAGGAGAAAAAAAAAAGTTTTTCTGTCTATACTGCCTATTCTCACATCAATCATTGAAATATTACAAAATATACGTTTATGTTATAATAACTTGCATTTCCTATCACTTTTTTTTTGTATGGTTTATAATAATACAAGTAATTTTTCCTATACTTTTCAATTTTTATAAGCTATTGAATTATTAAAAATGTCATAATTTTTTTCATTACTATACTTGATCACAATACAATATAAATATTCTTATATTGCTTGATTTTTCCCGATATTTATTAATCTTGCTTTTTCTTTCAATAAAACAGTAAAAAAAAAATACTGTTTTGAATTATTTTAGATCATTATCTGTACCAATTATCTGTATTTTTTACATTTTTAAACTTTTAATTTGAAAATAAATTTAAAGGAAAAAAAAAAAAACATTTCTTGATGAATTGCACAATATAATCCATAACTGTGTATATTAATTCATATTTTGCATAAATTGTTTTAAAAAATCTGAGCGAATTACGGTTATTCAAAATAAAAAAAAATACATAGATTCCAAAATAGACACGGTACACTATGTTATTTCGAGTCAATAGTTTAAGTTTTGATTAATTTTTGTAATAGCGGTGGTTGTCATGATGTTTTCATTTCCATGCATGTCACTTGCACGCGTCTCAGGTACATCGCATCAATGTGATATAAAAAAAAAGAGTTTTCGAGTTTCAAAAACAGCTTCTTCCATTTTCAACAAAGGTAAAATCTTACCTGATAGTGATATGAAACTCACCTCTATTAAAAATGGAAGAAGCGGATCTTTGGTCACCATCGCAACATTTTTGTGCGATACGCTCAGTTCGATGCTTTCTCGTCAGCCACTGTTACTTTGCTTCAATAACATTGAAGCTCCACGTCGTGTAACGCAGACACATATAAATATAAAATATATAAATATAAAAATATAAAAAAAAAATTTGAAAAAGAACTATTGAAGTCTAGCTTGATGTTTAAATAATATACGCAAATAAAGAAATTTAAAACAATTCTTGCATCCAATTGAAGCAAATTGCGTTTATATTTTTATATTTATGCAAACAATTAATATGTGAGCTTTGTTTTCGTTCTCTAAATAGAAGTTTTTCTTAAGTATTGTTACTACAAATATTTAATTTCATATAATATGGTGAATTACCATTTATAAATAAGAAAAAATCTAAAAAAATATATGTTTAATTATAATTAATTCCACTGCAATCTATGTGAAAACGTTTAAAATAAAGCTTTGTACTATAGTAAAGAAAAAAAAAATTATTTCATTATTATAATTTAGTTCCTTTCAACTTAAAAATAAATTCTATCTTAATAAATTTCATGTAAATTAAAAGGAAAGAAATTACATAAGAAATGGTTACTGACATTTAATTACAACCCCCCTGCCCCCCCCCCCCCCCCAAAAAAAAAGGAAATATAAAAAGTAATTAACAAATTCAAACAATGAAAAAAAATTACTAATTGTATTGTGGTTTAATCATTAAAAGAAGGTTTATGACATTGTTAATAATTTAATATTTTATACAAATTATAAAGTATATAGGAAAAATTATTTGTATTATTATGAACCATACAAAAAAAAAAGTGATAGGAAATGCAAGTTATTATAACATAAACGTATATTTTGTAATATTTCAATGATTGATGTGAGAATAGGCAGTATAGACAGAAAAACTTTTTTTTTTCTCCTTTACTAGGTAGAAAAACATTTGCATGCGGTCGGAAAGGGAAATGCATCAAGCTTGGAAGTGAGGGGAAATGAAGAGTCAAGGCGTAAGGGGAGTATCTATAGTATGATTACCTAACTTTGACATGCGTAATTTTTTTAAAATTGTAAATTGGTTTCTAATTCAACTTTTTCAAAATAAAAGTCTTTTACATTCTTCATTACCGCTTCTACGCTTCTATTATCATTTTCACTCATATAAGTTAAGCCGTTGGTTTTTGGCTACATTTTTACAGCTAATTGAATTACGCCCGTAATTTTTATTTTAAATTTTTTTTTCTTTGATATTCATAAATAGGAAGATATGAGGATAATTTTCCTCGCTTACACTATGGATTTATCTTTAATATTAATAGAGATATCGCCTGCTAAAAACGAGCTCTCTTAACACTGTAGTAAAAATTGCGACTTTGCAAAACGTTTCTCCTTGCAACGGAGTCAAATTTTGCAATACATTTTTTTAACACATTCCTGTAAAATAATATTGTATTGCCTTTAATTTAAGACCAATTACGCTATATTGTATGCATTCGTGTAGATTTCCCAACCTAGTAAAGTGCAGGTTTCAATTTTTGTTATTTTTTAAAGTAGATTCTGTATGGCCTTAATGAATTGTGAGAAGCGATATGTAACATATAGTTATAGCTACTATATTGATATGGTATAGCATTAAATTGTATGCTAAATTTTTAAGGAGAAAAATGCAATGCTGTTTCTATTCCTTTCTCCTACAATCTTAATATACAGTATATTTACGTGCAGATTATTTTGTCTCATAATTTTATTTTACTAAACATAGCTATATACTGTAAAAATTGCTATAATATATTTATTTGTTTGTTTTTTATAAATATTTTGCGTTACACAAATTTCCATACTGTGTTCGTGTTCAATATAAACTTTATTTTAATTTTTTTGTGAAAATTTGAAAATCATTGCATTCCTAATCCAGTTCAACCATTGGATATAGATGAAATTGTAATTTTTTGACAAGTAAAAATCAAGAATATATAAAAAAAAGTAAAGGATGCGTCTTAATCGATTGCATATTGTTTTATTGCGTTATTATCATCACTAAAAGTGTTAAAGTATTCCAATGGAAAAAAAATTATACAATTAAATTTTAACGAGTCTACCATCAGATATTTTAAAATCACACGGTCCATGCACCACACCTAAGTAAGTATACACATCTCAACAAATACACATTTTAAAAAAGAACTTTTTATGATATTAAAAATGTAAATATATACATAATTGTCCAGTGAGACTATAAGTAAAAGTTACAATGTTTTCACTCAAAAAAATATGTATATATATTTCACACCTTGTTTAAAGATATCATAAAAAATTTACACAAAAAATTTTATGTACCAACATTTTTTACATATTAACAATTATTTTACAAGCTTTGAAAGTGTTTTTTTGCGCAACAATATATTTTTCTACCCAGGTGTTCTTTAGTAAACTTTTATTTTTAATTGTATAAATAAAGTATAATATTTTATATACGGTAATAACCTTTTAACATTATATTGTTTTTTAAATGTTAGCAAGTTATAATAATATGTAATTGCAATTTATATAAGCTAGAATTTTTTTAATTATAGATTTAATAGAAAGCAATTAAGATATAATTAAGTGATAATTGAAGTTTGAACATTTTTACATTATTTGATATTATAACACAATTTTACACATGTTTTTATTAGGAAATATTAAATACTCGTTTAATGTTATGATTTAACTTTTAAATAGTCTGTTTTTACGGTCATTATATAATAAAGATCTTTTTTATCTTTTAAATATTTTCAAGTAAATTGAAAAAAATTTATATGATGTTATAATTTTTAATTGAAAATGATTTTACTTTTATGCATGAATTTTTGACTTTAAAAAAATTATTATAATAATTGCGTAATTTATGTTGCAGTGAATTATTTTTTTAAATGTACTTTAGCATGAATTGGAATTACATCATCAAATTCATCAATTATTCCGTTTATTATTATTATTTTATTATTATTATTATTATTTTTTTTTTTTTTACTTTTAAATATTATAAATTATAAGTAGTGCTTTTAAGCGGTACTCCAAAAAATAAGTATATATTTTAGTTTTCCCCGCACTAAAAACCTCAATTTAATTTTTATTTATTTTTAATGAACACTTACATACATGTTATACAGCGCTAGTATTGTCCCCAACATTGTGTATATTTAACCGTATTTAACTCTATTTTTGCAAGTACAAATAACAATAAAATATTAAACGTTAGTGTTAAATGCCTCAGGGTGTTTTAAATCTCTAATATTTTTGCACGTTTTTCGCCTCAAGATAGTGTAAAAAAAAATCACATCCGTTTTCAAATATTTTAAGCAATGATCGTTTTTTTAAATAAAAATCTAGGCTTGTAAAGAACCCTGTTTTACAAAAAAATAAGGGGGAAAAGAAATCTTTACATTTTTACGGAAACAATAAATGAGCCACTCCACCTTTTGAAGGTTTTTAGAAGAGAATTTATTCACCTTTGTCAAGATTTTCTTGTAAGTTTCTTAGATAAATACAATCAAAAGAACATTTCAAATAAAACCTACATTTCTAGCTACCTGACCTAGGTTTAACTTTAATTAATTAATTCTACAATTAGATAAGATGGACTAAATGTGACTTATGTGTATGATGGTTTTAATAAGGCAGTAATAGTATACCTGATTATGGCGGTAGCCTCAGGGCAATGTTTTGCTTATTATTATTATTTTTTTACCTGAAGCTCCAATCGTGGTCTGGAATTTTAGTTCCGTGACGTCATGAAACTTTTTTTTTTTTTTTTTTTTTTCATTCATTTTTATTGAGAGCAATTCAATTATATTTCAATCAAAAATACTACGTCGTTATATTAAAAACTACACGTGTTTATGGTGTTAAATAATTGAGGAGGAAAAATAAAAACCATGTTCTGTTAAATTAGTAATGATAATGATGGTGATTAACAATTTTTTTACGTACGTTTTTTTCTTCTTAAAATTAAATTTGTTTTAATGCATAATTTCATGAAATTTTGCTGGAAGTGTTTAAACTATTTCCTTATACCAATAACTTGTTGTTTTTAAGACCATTCATGTTCAATTAAGACCATTTAATACTAACAGGCTAAAAATCTATATTCAACTCTTAGTAAAATATGAATAAAAAATGATTATAAAAATTGTTATAATTGATTATTTTGTTGTCAGAAAAATGCAACGAATGAATGTTTTCAGAGCTGTATTATTTATTTTAAAGATTGTATATTTAGATGAATTGTATCTAAAAATCTAAAAGAAAACTTCCAAACTTTATGATGTCATTTGAAAGTTAAAATAGTAATAGTTAATAGTTAGTATATAGTAGTTAATGTATGATAAAATTGTCAAACCCCGTGACCATCACATTATGAGAAGAGAAAATAATTATTGATATTAACATGGGCTCTTACGGGACAATAACTTCAAAAAAATCATCATTGAAAATCTATATAGCATAATGACTTCCAAACTTTTTACAGTTTTGAAGAAAATGTAATCTATGTAAACTGTTATGTGATACTTATGTATAGTAGTGCTGTTCGTAAACCCTTGCTCTCTTGCACCAAAAAATGCGCATTCCATTTGAATAACCAAAGGCGATCGTCATTTTAGGAGCAGAGAACAGGGTTTACGAACAGCATTAATATGCAAAATGTCATGCTCTTCTTGGTTTACAACTTTTCATTCAAATGCCGCAGTTGCTGATTTCCCGCGCAAAAATAAAGTTTATTTCCTTTTATATACATCATTATTATAGATAAAAAAAAAATCTTCAATTGTTATGAATAAAGTTTTTTTTATCTGTACTACAGTTGAATAAACTCATGAGTAAACAATAAATAAATTTTGCTCTTTATATCTCTTTAAAATGTTCTGTTTTAAGTACTGTATCGTATAATACAGTATAAATAATTGCCTCAATAAATAATATAATTGTTATATAGTATACGTAGTGTAATAATATAGCCAACGACTATAAAAATAACTATTCAGTAATACATTGAATTATAGTCATTGAAAAAATTATATCGATCATCAATCAATGAAAAAAATAAACACGTGCTGTTCTTATAAGAAAAGCTTGAAAGTTATTTTTTTCTCTTGAATGGAAATTTTTTCTTAGAATTTTTTATTATTACATAAATAAACGTCATGTCAACTTTATTATAAAATATGACTAAATTTAATGCATTTGTACTCAATTTTTGATTACTGGGCTTGTAGTCAAATAATTATGCAAATAAAAAAAATATAATAATAATAAAAAAAGATTAAGGTTAAACGTCGTGTATTTCATTGTAAATTTATGTAAGGTTTTTGGTGACATCACCCACTATTCAGTGTAATTTCATGTTACGCAGTGAAGTTTTTTTTTTTTTTTTTTTTTTTTTTTTTTCTTGGCTGCAGATTTATATTTTGCCTTTTGATTTCTAATTTGTTTCTACATATAAATAATTTTGTTATGATATAATATAGTATATTATACTTGATCAGTATCATGGAATTTCCCCTTACAAATATTTTTAACACTTCTGTATAATGATTTTAACACTTCTAACTTCTAATGAGAAAAGAGAAAAGCACACGTGGAGTAGGGTTGAAGTAAACACTAGACCAAGTTTTTTTTTTTTTTTTTTTTTTTTTTTATTATAATTATAAATTGCGTGTGTATTTTTTTCACGAAAATTAAAAAAAAAAAAAAATGCCACAAATATCTTAACTGTATAAATTTCCATATTGGTCTAATAAAATGAATACATTTTATCATGGATCATAAAAATATGTGCTAAAATGATGCTAAAATTTTCAAACTTGGTCGCACGTTTTTGCTAAGAGAGCGTGATATTTTTTTAATAAAAATATATAATATTGAAGAGCTATATATTATATAAATTTAAAAACAAAAAGATATAGGTGTAGCTATAATAAACTATACAATATTTGAAGAAAAAAAAAAGTTTTTTTTTTTTAAAATTAGGAAATGCATTAAAATTATAATAAAAGAAAACATTTAAAGCTATTTCTATTTCCATTACGCAACAAATTTTTCGAAAAAATTATAAATACCTTTCTAAAGATATCTATAATTTTTATAACAATAAGCTTCTTATATATTTTTTTTTACTTTCAGTATAATCTATTATTATTTCTCTCTTCATCGTTATTTTATTTATATACACTTGAGAGTGTTGTGCAATTATTACAAGTATATGTAATAAAATAATAATCTTCCACCTTTTTTTACAAGCCTCTTCAACGACAATAAAAACACATTATTCAAAGTAGTTTTTAATCTTATTAAATAGCTATATAATACAAAGTTTACACTGAAAAATCATAAATACTCGTTTCTAGTCTTTTTTTTTTTTTTTTTTTAATAATAAATTAATAGAGAGAAGTGATATAAATACTGCCGTATCTTATAACATGGTACTTCCATTTTTATGTGGTTGATACGTATACTTATTTATGTGTTCTATACATAAATGAACAACGTGCGCTTAAAAATGGAAGGGTTGCTACTATACCCATAAATAGGGTTCTTTTTACTCTAGGTTAAGTTTTTGGCTTATACCTTCAGGCTTTTTTTTTTTTTTTTCTTAAATTAATATTACTAATTTATTTCTACATTTATTTAATTCATTATATAATCTGCCACTTGGCAGTATAATATGCAGTGTGTAGCCATTAACCGATTATTTGATTGCACTGGTTCTATGTGTCTATACAAAGAGTGAGTAACTCAATTTACTATTTAACTATAATAATAAAACAAAAAATTGTTTTAATTAAAGTAGATGTTTTCTTTCACAACTAATTTTAAAATTGAATGGTGATACATAGCGACACATTATGTTGTTCGTACCCTGTTTCCTTACTCTAAAAAATGCGCAATCCCATATTTAAAAAGCAATAGGTGACTGTCATTTTTTAGCGGTTTGGAACACAAGAAAAGAGGGTTTACAACGCCTTATTCATGTCTCCTGCTTTTATGTTTCATGAGGATCCCTCGTTTTTTTCAGTGTAGGCATCAAATGTCATTATTTTCAATATATATTTTTTCCAAGTTCAAGGCTTTATAACTAATAAATTTAATTTATCAGAAAAAAATTCTATCTGGGAAATTTTTTAATAATTTTCACAATATAACAATAAAATATTATATATTTAAATATATATTATTTTGTAATATGTATTATATTATATTCATTCATAATATGTATATCAACTAATTAGTTTATTATGGTGTTTTTTTATTCTCATTCATGTTTATCACCTGTAGATTTATGATGTTGTAGTTTTTCTCAATTACATTCTCTCTGCATTTACGTTATAATATGAAAATTATTTACATGTATAAAAAAGGAAAAAAAAGAACTTGTTTTCCTGTTTATGACGTCAAAGTGTAAAAATTGTAAATTCCTACATATTTCTTGTATAGATTTATTATTATTCTTTTTCCTGTTCAATATAATTTAGCTTTTTTTGCCATTTCAAATTTAATTTTTGTTTTGCTAGTTTGCAAATAATGAACTATTGAAATATATGGAATAAATGCTTAGATCTGTAAAATAAAAAGTTCTGGAACAAAATAATAATAAATAAGTAAAAAAAAAAAAAAAATTAAAATGGGAAAAAAATACCCAATTTTCTAACCGTATACGTAATTTATTTTTTACGTGTAAGATGATTAGGGATCCAATGGTGAGCCCTATGCATGGGTTAAGGTTTAGGTGTAAAAGAACATTTAAATCACATGGTAAAAAATCTGTGCATTATTAAAGCATTTTTCATATACACACGATTGTGATAATATATTTTACCATTTAAATTTAGCGCTTTTATTTCTCATAAGAATATCATTGGAAATTTAGTGTAAGTTTTTGAGTGGTAAAATATATGATCATACAATTACCGTATATACATGTATGAATTTTTAAAATTTAACGTTAATATAATTGTGTAATTTTCATTATTTATGACTCAAACTTCAAAATTTTTGATGGATAGCAATCATTATTACAAAATAAGTAAAATTTGAAAATATTTCGAAACTAGATAAAATAGACTATTATAGAGTATAATTGCAATCATTTTTATATTATTGAGATGAAAATTGATCTATATATTTTTTTCTCTCTCTCTAATAAATTATTGTTATATGATTTGAAAATTACGCCACGACGTATACGTGTGCGTGATTCATTCTTGCTCGGAGATTTTTGCTCGCGGCTCATGATGACATAAGTGGGCTTTACGGAAACTAAACATGTGATAGTACTACTTTTTCCCGCCTTTTTTGGTGCCGCGTATTTTGAATGACAAATGCAGAAATAAGGCTAATGGGACGACTAAAGACCCCAAAGACATGTCAAAATCATCGCTAAAGACGCTAGATAATTTATTGAAGGTATTTCACGCAAGAAAACATCAAATTACGAGGGAAACGTGCAGTAAATTGAAATTATACGTCTCAAAATTTGTATCGTCACTGAATACTTTGGCGCAATTTTATCCATGGCGCGTGACTTAAATAGTGAGAAAGAAAACAGTCCAAAAGGGTTTATTTAGCTACACTCAAACATATTAGTGTAACAAACTAAAGAAACAGACACTGAAATGTATTTATCAACGTAATAAAAACATTTCAGATGAATTTTAGGTGTAATATTATGATTATTGCTGCACAGCTATCGGTTTGCCGAGACGGTCGTGCTTCTCTAAATGGCCGATAGGTGGCAGTAATAAAGTAGAAGCTACAACCATCTATCGGCCATTTAGAGAGGCATTTGATCAAACAGATAGCTGTGCAGCAATAATCATAATATTACACCTAAAATTCATCTTAAATGTTTTTATTTTACGTTGATAAATACATTTCAGTGTCTGTTTCTTTAGTTTGTTACACTAATATGTTTGAGTGTAGCTAAATAAACCCTTCTGGACTGTTTTCTTTCTCACTATTTAAGTCACGCGCCATGGATAAAATTGCGCCAAAGTATTCAGTGACGATACAAATTTTAAGACGTATATTTTCAATTTAATGCACGTTTTTCCTCGTAATTTGATGTTTTCTGGCGTGAAATACCTTCAATAAATTATTTTGCGTCTTCAGTGATGATTCTGATATGTTTTTTAGATCTTTGGTCACCCCAATAGCCTTATTTCTGCCTTACCCATTTAAACTACGCGGCACAAAAAAAAGCGGCAAAAGTTCGCGCCATCTATATGTTTACTTTCCGTAAAGCCCAAAGATGTATTGAGAGAGAGGAAAGAAAGTAGGAAAGTTTTATACTCAAAATATTTGCCAGGTGATCCAATAAATAAAAAAATAAAAATTAAATTTGATCCCCGTTAGCATTGTTGTACACGGAGAGAAATTATTTAATAATGTGCAAGTAAATTGTAAACTGCATCAGGTAAACTTTAGCTTGGAATAGGTATTGATATACTTAAATAATATCTAATACAGGTAAAACATTACAGGTATAATTTATACCTTTAATGTTTTACCTGTATTAAAGGTATTATTTTAGTACATCAGGTATAACACCTAAATGCATTAAAGGTATTTAAGGTGTAACATTAACACCTATATTAGGTAACATTTCACCTGCATTAAGTGACATTGTAGTATATCAATACCTGTTCCAAGTTTATATTTACCTATTGCAATTTACAGGTTTCATGTATAGCAATTTTATCCATATATTTACAAAGGAAAAATAATAAAGTTTGATTGCCAATATAATATACTTAATGTAATGCCTAATCATTTATTTACTGATTTTTATTATTCACAGTAAAAAATAAATAGGTAATAATTATAGTATTATATAATTCAAAGTAACATTGATTGATAACAGCATAATTTATACTATAGCCGTATTTATGTAAGATGTCCACTCATTTAACATTGTAAATAGTTGGGTCTTACCTTAGTTCTACAGGTAACCGGAAATTGACCAGTGGTGAAGTTAAAAAAATAGGGGTGGGTATATACCCCTTTCACATCCTTGCGCTTTGTCGCCATGTTTGTGGTGCCTAATGCATTGTCCAGCATAAGGGCGAAACATCATTTTTCCTAATTTTTCACTTAAAAAGAGTTTATTTCAATTGAACAAATTTTTCTCACATTCTTCGAGCTTATTAGAAGCTCGAAATAAGTCTTTGATTGAGCTTTAAAGCTTCTTTTGCTATTAAAAAATAAAAATGACGTTTTTCCTATGCTGGCCTGTGTATTCCTAACCAGCAAAATGGCGGCTCTTAAATATGAGTGCAACCGGTCTATATCTTCGATGTGAGCATGCGTTACAAAGTATTAACAGTTAGATTTTACATCGCTTAATTATTAATGCAATTCGTATATTAAACCTTCGTTATTATTTACCACACAATGCAGTTAAAATTATGCAATATATTTATGTTTTTTTGGCTATTTAAAATATATTATTATCTTTAATTCAATCAGTGATCAAATTATTCTGCTCTATCAAAAATGGTATTATTTAAGAAAGCAATTGCAAGTAATTTATTTTATTAAAATATAGTATCAATTGAAATGATAATAATAATTAGTAATAATTAGTAATAAAATATATTTAAATAAGGCTCGCATTCAGTTTTTTTTTTTTTTTTTTTTTTTTTTTTTTTACAAACCTATTGCATGAGCCTGTGCCATAAATGTATGCCATAATTTTGTAATTATTACCATAAAATTGCTTTGATAAATTAAATATACAAAACACAATTTTTTTCCCGTGTTGTATGACATCACTCTATATAATCATATTGTTCACCAAGTAAATACAAATCGTATGTATAAGAAATTACATGCCTGAAAGAACTGTAATTTTTTTTTTGGTTGAAATCATGCAAATTAATAGCAGTTGATCTAGATCGGTTCCATATTAAATTGCTTTTGATTTATACTTGCGCTTATTACATGTTTTCAAATTAATAACTTTACATTATATATCATGCACTTTTTCCTATATAGATTTTCTCATAATATGTTTAGTAAGGTATACATTTTTTGTTATATTTTACTCTCGACTAAAATAGTAATCATTTTTAATCTGAACTACGAAAAATATATGACTTTCATGCTCTTTTATTTTTGTTTTTACATAAATTAGTGATCACGATGTTCTTGCTTATTATGAAAAAAATTTGTTAAAGGAATAGACCAGAGAAAAACATAAGCATATTATATCACAAAACACTTGATGGGACTTACATAAATAACTTTAGTTTGTCTCAAAACCAAACTGTAGCTTCGTAGCAGTGATCACAAATTTCGATTTATGAAACCCGCACAACATTTTTATACTAATTTTTGCATGTTTCTGACGTCATAAACATGAATAGTCACTCAAATTGCATACTTTACAGTATTTTCATGCTCTCTTGTGGGGCTACATTAACATTCTGGTAAAAATTATCAACAGTTTTGAAGATCCCATTTTGTGTTTATTTATGAAAAAGCACATGTTGTTTTATGTGGTCTATATGGCTTTAATATGGTAAAAAAAAGCAGTAAAAATTATAACAGACCACTTGCAGTGAATGAACTATTTAAAATTAAATGGAATATTTTTAATGCATTTCTTATGAAAAAATCGTTTTTTTTTTTCCATGTAGCAACAATAAAAATAAAAAATGTCAAGTGGTCCATTGCAAATGTCTATGGACCTCTTGCAATGAACGTTTTTCAATTGTTGTGACGTATATTTATGATAACGATTTTTCAATAAGAAATGCATTCAGAATGTTTAAATCTATTTTAAATAGTTCGTTCATTGCATTGGTCAATCATTAAGAAAAGCAAATTAATTTAAAAAAAATTAATTTACTTTTGAACTGTTATACAAATTTTTAGTATATTGTATATTTACAATTCCTCTGTATACATAATTTTAAAATGATAAAAAGAGGGAAAAAATTGATGTATATAGTAGTTTACGTATTTTTGTAAAAATGGAGTGTTAAATCTTGTAGCTAATTAACTAAGCAGTTTAAAGGAAGATCATTTCAGAGGTGATTAAAGTTAATTATAGCCACGCCCCTCTATATACAAGCAGGAAAATGACAAGGTCTGGACGTCACATGTCGAGTATGCAAAAGTAATTAGCCATCGTGAGAGAAACGCCCCATACATTATGTTGTTCCTGGTTATCATCACGTCTCTCTTTCTTTTGTCTTTCACAGCAAAATATTTGATTATATAGGATTTACGAAATCTGTGTTTTTTAACATGGCCTTGGTGTATCAAAATAATGGTTAAAATCTTGAGTTGCATCAACAAAAAAAAAAGTTAACTTTTTTTTTATACTTTTTTTATGCAAATTCATTTATTTACTTTATTGCTTATTTCATAACTACAATTACGTACAAACACTGGTGATAATTTTTTTTTACTATATTACCTTATTGAAGTACAATGTCATCATATTTAGCAATACCTTAAAGGGTTGTATTCAGATGGCTTGTATTATATCTCAAAATCTATAAAAAGAAAACTTCCAAGCCTTGAGATGCCATTTAAAAGTTGATAGTAACGCATATGATACAAATTTCAGAACCCGTGACCATCAGATTTAAGAGAGGAAATAATTATTGAAATTAGCATGGAACTAAAACTAAAAAAAAAAAAAAAATCCTAATTCAAAATCAAACTTCCAAATTTTGTACATTTTTGTAGCTACCTTATCCTAACGTATCACTGTGCAAAATTTTGGATTTTTTTCTTTCTTTACAACTTTTTAGTCAAATCTCGTAGTAGCTGAATTTTGGCCTTCTTAAAAGTCTCCTTACATTTGCATTGCACTGCCATAAGGCCACTAAGTAAAATTTTATACTAAACTACCTGCACTTTACTCACGTACTTGCTCTAGAATTAATTTATGTATTAAATTCTCTACTTTTTTTTTTCTTCTTGAGACAGAAATAAAAGGTTTCATTATAAAATACTTGTAATACTAAAAGCATTGTAAACTTAATTAACTCTTAATTCAATTATAAAATTACATGAAATAACCTTTTTAATTAAAACTTTTTATAATCAATGCCAAGTAGGATAAAAAATGACATTGGTATAACATTTAAATCACACTTAATTAAAGTTTTATACTTCAACAATGAACTAATATTTACATTGTTGAAAACTTACAGTCATATTGTTTCTCTTATTCCATTGTTATTCTATGTTCATGATTTTCATCGTAAATACAAAAAAATATATATATTAAGAATGCAGTTCATTTATATCTTAACACAAGAGAAATGTTCTATACAGAATCATAAATACAAAAAATAAAATATAAACATGTTTGTTTTTTATATTGTTACTTGGAAAAATAAGATAATTTATGAAAAAAGTAGAAAAACTGGTAAAGAATAATAAGAAAATAATACTATATAATAATTTTAGTGTCATTGAATTTCAAATTGCAATATATATCAACACATCAAAGATATAAGATTTTTAAGAGCAAATTTCTAAAATATTTTGCTTTGCTATTTCTTTTTCTTATTTTATGTTAACTTTATTAAATTTATATTTTAATTAAGAATGTGCGTAAAAATTATTTAAGAAATAATCATGATTTTCAAATCAAACTCGTATTTTGAAACTAGAAAAGATAAAAATCAATAATGATCAATGAAAAAAATGCATAATTTTGTGAAATTTAAAATTTGCATTGACTAATTATTATTTGTCATCAAAATTTGAGGTCTTTGAAAATTATTTCTTTTGCATATTGAAATAGTGGCCGAGGAAGTTTTAAATAAAGCTAAATAAGTCTGAAATAAATATGAAATTTTACAAATAACAATACAATGTAATAAAATAGCTCTATAAATTGACCAAAACGGATATATTTATTTTTCTGGTTCAAATGCTATATAATATAAAAGATGAACTTTATAAAATACAACAATGTTTATGTGGCACCTAAATCTGGGTTTTGTTTCCTATTCACTTAGCAGCAATTTTGTGGTTAACTATACACTGAAAAATAAACTCAAGTTGAATCAAATTTCCAGTGATTTTTTCACATCTTTTATTTTTATTTCTATAATTTGTGGTTTTTGCGTCTTTTTTTAAAAACAAGTATTTAATGATAAACTTTTAAATATTCCTCATTATTATTTACTTTCTTCCATGGAAATTCATTATTATCAGGGTAATAATCAATTATGTTTTCACCTTTATCGTTTTTTATGTTATTTCTGATTTCAATTCTTACACATTAAATGTCAATGAAAATATTTGTAATTTACTGATTTGAATTGGGAGTTTTATCATTTTAATATTAAAATATTGACATTCAATTACGCAATTTTATAGAGAGTAAAATAAGTCGTAAATCTCTTTCTTAATGATTCAAAATGTTTTATCGTTTTTTTTTTTTTTTTTTTTTTTTTTTCTATTGGCTATACAAGTTTAAAGTAAAAGTATCTTTTTGTTATATGAATCATTTAAATTTTCCCGTTTTAACTGCAGAAGGTTTCTTGGTACTCTAATATGTAATAATAATATTGATTTTAAAAAAATGCCTTAAGGATGATCCCGCAAAGCTGAAGTTTATAGGATTAGGACATCAGGACATTAGGGACCCAGTGTCGTTTTCTAGCGCGTATCTGATAGGCCACTCGTAAATACCACCGGTAAAACGCAAAAACCTTAAAAATATGACATGTTTGAAGCCTAAAATTTAAGTTCTTATACTTTAATATGGGATCTAAATAAATTTGGACTGTAAAAGCACCTCTTTTTTTTACCTATAAAATAGAGGAAATTGCTATTTATTTGTTAAGGAAATAAATCTGATAAAAACGTAGATATGTATATAAATAAATTGATCTGAAAATATAATATTTCTGTCCATGTTAAAATTTAATATTCTATCCAACATTGATTGCTTCCTTTATTTTAGAACTCACGTGAAGCAAAAGTAATGAAAAAAAAACAGTGATTTGATTGCCCAAGCTTTTATATTTATAAAAATCAATATCAACAGACGTGTTTTTTGTTTGATTTTTATATTTTACGTGTGCGATATAGCTTGGTGCAGTGCGGTACGTGCACCACTGCAATGAGGAAACTTTGATAACGTAATATGATAATGATAGGACGATTCTCTTACCCGCATTATACCTTTGTGGTTTTATTATAAAGTTTATTTTTTAACTATAACAAAAGTTAAACTAATAAATTATTTTGATGTAAATTGAAACGATTGTATAAAATTTTTAGTTACGAGGTAATTTAATATTTTATAATCGCTTTTTTTTTTTTTTTTTTTTTTTTTTTTCCAAAATTTAAACATCTTATGATGCATTCACATTTTACATATATTCATTTATTTTCTGTAACTTTTGTGCAGCAAATTGTGAAATAGCATTGTTTTATAGGAATAACTATTTTGCTGCGAATATTATGAAAATGTGATTGCACGACAGGAATAAATTACGTAATTTATGCCATAGCAAAAGTGATACTATAAATTAAAATAACAACAATAATTATGCTGTGCAAAATCATAATTAAAGCTATGTAACATATGTTATTGTGCAGTATAGCATAGATTATGCTATATGGAACAAATAATGCTGAAAATGAGCGTGCTTAATTATTACATACCTTACATCAGGTATAAGATTTTAAATAGTCCCAATTTAAACTGCTAACATTAAATTATAAAGCAAGTCCGATATATATATATATATATATTTTTATGTTATTTAATTTTATTTATTTACTTATTTTTTCACTAAAGTTTTATAGTTATTAATTATAAATGTTAGCTATAATACATTTACAATAAATTGTATAAAATAATATTAAATTACAAATTAAAACGAAACTATTTAACAATAATTAATGACGTGTTGAAAAATACTAAATATTTTGTTTCTTTCAACGGTTATTTTTAAAGCAATCTATTACTCAAAATTTAAGAGTTAAAATGTTTTTCTTGTATATAAAAATCAATATGTTCCATGAAAATAAATATAGCTTTGCGTGACTTTTCAAGTTGAATGACTTTTAAAATTTATATAATTAAGATAAAACCACAAGGTCGTCTTATATATACAAGGATTACGATTAAGAGTTTAGAGAGAGGGATGTTACATTATTTATACTTTCAGAACACAAGGAGTGTAAGTTCACTTGTTATCTTTCAATTACAGTGTGTGGTTTATACACAGGACTTTTCGTAATTAATTATTTCATTGTTATTAAAAATTTATTACTGCAATGATCACGCGTAAAAAAACAACATTGTAATTGGCAAATTTGGTACATGAAAAGCTTAATTTCTAAAGCCATGTAATAATGCACATACATGTCTTTACTTACTTTGTTAGTGTATAATATATATATATATATATATATACTAATCTTGTTTGTCAAAGTCTTATGTTCCCAATGCCCCTATATATAAATTTGCAACATATAAAATAGCCTAAGTAAATTATTATAGTTTTTTTTTTTTTTTTTTTTTTTTTTTCCTACTTCTTTTCTGGACCTATTTTTAACAGTGAGAAAGGCGTGTGTGTGTGTGTGTGTGTGTGTGTGTGTGTGTGTGTGTGTGTGTGTGTGTGTGTGTGTGTGTGTGTGTGTGTGTGTGTGTGTGTGTGTGTGAGAGAGAGAGAGAGAGAGAGAGAGAGAGAGAGAAACTGAAATTGCTCAAGTTCATAGGCAAGTAATATCCAATTTACTAATTAATATCCAATTAATATCCAATATCGGTATATTCATAATTACCTTTATTGAATAAAGAATTCTATAAATCATTGCTATTTTGCATATTTCTTGATGCTCATGTTGAAATCTATGTTAAAACCAAATGTTTGCATTAAGATACATTTTTCCACAAATAAAATTGCATTTGTCACCTTTCTACTCACACTTTAAATAATAATAAAATAAACTGTGAAACCTGCTGATATTTTAATAGCTTACTTTTACTACATTTACGACTAATAAAAAATTCATTTGAAATCTCCGAAAAAAGTTGAAAGTTATTATATTAAGACTGATACTATAATATTAAGATATTTAAATGAAATGCAAAAATATCTGTAAATAAAATGTTATATACTCGCAATATTCAAAGTTATAAACATTTTACTGTAAGGTCATAAAAAAAAAGATGAATATGTAAATATAAGATTTAAAATTACGGTAAATTAAATACGGAACTGGTCCTTATTTACATATCACTATTGTGTTAACTAACAATAATAAAAAATACATATATTTACTGTGTGTACATTAATTAACGTAATGAAACAAAAGAAGTGCATGAACGTTGTCGTCGAGTGTTTTAATCAATTGTTGTTCACTCCACTTTATACAAGATAAAATTATACATGAATATTACTATCGATTTTAATTACAAATATTAATGAGATAACAACAGAAATACGCGGAAGAGATTCGCTTCATTTTTGTTTAATTAATTTTTGGTATATTTTGCTTTTTCATTATTTACAATACTACTCGCCTGCCCCCCCTTTTTTTTTTTTTTTTTTTTTTTTTATTTATTTATTATTATTATTTTTTTTTTTGACGTTTAAACTTCCTTACACAACATTTAAATAAAAATACAGAGATAAAGAAAAATATTGTTTCCGCGTCTATAAATTTATTTTCTTTATAAAAAAAAGGCAGTAATATTTTGCATGGTCGTGATTTAATTATATTCTTGGCTATAGTACAAAAAAAAACAAAGCTTTATTATATTTTCATGGTAAACCCTATAAAATAATTCAATTAGATGTAATGGTAGATTTATGAGGTTTTGTGTTTTGCTCATACACAATATGAATTGAATTAAATCTGTTAAATTGTTGCTCATATACTAAAAATTTTAGCAGAAACAAAAATTAAAGTGGTTACAACTCATACACAGAATTACGAATGGTTTTTGGTTAGAATTTTTCAACGAGTAGTGAGAAATCTATGTAATAAAGTTGACAAAATGACATACGTAGAACATACAAGTGGCTTCTAGATAACTTTTTTTTTTTTTTTTTTTTTTTTTTTTTTAATTTAAATGAATAGATAAATTGTTTCCAGTATGTTGACTCTTAGAACTTTTTTCTGTGTAAAAAGATAATTTATTATGATTTAAAAGTATCTTTTGGACCCCCTTTATTACTGAAAGTACAGAAAGGTTTTCTTTTAAAATATGAGGAATTTTCCAATAATTTTTAACAACCATTATTTAAAAATTATAAATTTCAAATTAAATTCATAAATTGATAACAACATGATAAAAACAAAAAATTACGAGTTGGAAACAATTAAAAATTTCAGAATAATATGTACAAAATTTTTGTTTTTGTAACCAACAGACAAATTTCAAAAATTCATCGAAATTGAGCATTTTCAACGTAAGAAATAAGTGTTTAGAACACCAATATTACTGTCGTGTTATAAATTTTGAAACATGTTCTAAGCTTTAATTATTACATAGAACGTCAACTTTAATATTAATATAATATAAAAAATTAATTTAAAATGTATAAGATAACATTTTTAATAGAAAAATAAGAGCACTTTTTTTATAAAAAGAAAAAACGCCAGAATAAAAAAGGGGGAAAAATGTTGAAAACATGTTTGTTTTTTCTCCACGCTTTAAAATTACAAAATCCATATTTATGAAGTCCAGATTATATTTATTATAATATACAAACACATACGTAAAAAAAAGAGACATTTAACTTTTAAAAATAACTGCATTGCCCTTTAAGTACCTATTATACAGTATATATATATTAGTCTAGTAAGCTAAAAATTAAATCCTATACCTAAATAGAAATAATTAGGGACAAGCTGTTTTTTTCACCATTGCTTCCCCATAGTGTAAGCAACCTCCAGTTCAAAGTCCCCTAAAATCCCCCCATTGCATTTTCCGGAAAAGAGGAAAAACGCTTAAAATCTCATGTAATAAAGATATCTAAAAAATTCCAACGAATTATTGATTCTGAGATCAAACTAGAGTAGAAACATATTTTTTGATAATTTTTACTCCAATAACAATAGCGGTAAAAATTTTCCAAGTTTGACTTTTTCCCATTTTTAAAGAAATTTCTCACATTAACTAAATTTTTTCAGAAACTTCTTAATGCAGCTCAAATTGATTTGTTGTGTTTATTGCCATGAGTATAACAAACAAAATGACGCATTCAACATTAAAATCCCTTGGTTAGTTATGAAGGTGTGCCCGGAAAAGCGCGGGCACCTACATCTTGCATTGCATGCATTATAGTACATTGAATGGTCATAGGTACCCGCGCTTTTCCGGGCACACCTTCATAACTAACCAAGGGATTTTAATGTTGAATGCGTCATTTTGTTTGTTATACTCATGGCAATAAACACAACAAATCAATTTGAGCTGCATTAAGAAGTTTCTGAAAAAATTTAGTTAATGTGAGAAATTTCTATAAAAATGGGAAAAAGTCAAACTTGGAAATTTTTTACCGCTATTGTTATTGGAGTAAAAATTATCAAAAAATATGGTTCTACTCTAGTTTGATCTCAGAATCAATAATTCGTTGGAATTTTTTAGATATCTTTATTACAAAAGATTTTAAGCGTTTCTCCTCTTTTCCGGAAAATGCAATGGGGGGATTTTAGGGGACTTTGAACTGGAGGTTGCTTACACTATGGGGAAGCAATGGTGAAAAAATCAGCTTGTCCCTAATTATTTCTATTTAAATATTTTTAAATACTAGACTATATATATATATAGCACCATATTTTTTTCACTTTTCTCTCGCATATAGGCAAGTGTGTTAAAAGTTACAGTACTTGAACATTGTATGGTACATTGCACCCCCTATCATCCCTTAAACTCAATGTCCCATATAGATGAGATATAAGAGTCTCTTTGGCATGTTGCCACCCCCTTCCTCCCCCAACCCCTCTTTGTTCTTCTAAAACTTCATATCCATCGATCTTTTATATGGCTTGAGGCTTCTTCAACTACTTGCTTCTTCTTCTTTTTTTTTATAAACTTTTTAATATATTAGTTGAGATTTTTACACACACCCTTTCAAATATAAAACCTTACGGGCTAAAGTAAGAGAGAGAAGATAATGAAAAAAAAGTGCTTGAGGTTTAATTTTTTGAGATTGTATAATAAAGTTTGAAAAGTAATGTTTGTTGTAATTGTTTTAACACGAACAAGTGTCTTCTTTAATTTAGTTATTTAATTTAGACACAGACTAGAAATATCATATAAATCTTCAAACTAAAAATTTATTCGGTCTCTTTCTCCTTCAATGATATGTATATTATACGCACTATAAGCTAGAGACAGTGGTAAAAATATCGCGTTTTTATTGTGTCTGATTGGCTAGTGGGTTCCCTCTAGCCAATCAGAGAACTAGTTTTCTATCGCTGTCACAATAAAAACGCGTTATTTTTACCACTGTCTCTACCTATAGAAGACAATAAGTATTCAGATCGCGAATTATTTCTATGTAAGTGAAAACCCCACTATAATAAGATGCAGTTAATCGGGCAATCGTGACCTACTCAACAATGAGTTGTGAAAATTATTATTTAATTTTCTTTTAGGGCTAAAATACTTGGGAATATTTAATATACTTTGTCTGCATAGATTCTTTTCAATAATTAGACAATGAGAAGTGAATAAACGAATAAAGAAGCTACACAATTAGTGCTACATTACATATAATAATTTGCAATTTGAGGCGTATGACAATTTTTCTGAATGTTCATCATTATTTTTACAGTGTTAAGCATAAAACTTTATAATGTAGTTATTTATTTACGTATTTTTTTTTTCTCTCTCCGGGGTACATAAGTTCTATTTCTAACACTCGAGTAGAATTCTTTGTATCTTTAAATTATTTCATACGTATTTATTAAATTTAATTCAATATTGTTCTAAAAATAAATAATAACAGATCACATTACAATTATGCACCGACTTTGATTTTTGTACACCCCGTCCTTTATGGAGGTTGTAAAGTTAAATTAAACGCGCATTAGCTTAAAAAAATAATAAACTATATATTAGACACTAATGGTGACTAAAAACCTTGAAAATAGATAAAAAAAAATATATATGCTAATCATCAATCAAATTTGAAGTCACCTCTTAGAAAGCTAATTAGAATAAAAGTAAAACATGAAATTGATAAGCTAAACTAATGGGGAATAAGTCAATTAAAGTAATTAGGTGGGTCCCATATCTTCAGATTTTGGACGACTTTTATTATTCAATTTGGTATCATTTTAAAGCTTATTATATCAACAATCCTTGATAAACATTTCAGGGTAGGTTATCGTAGAAATAAGCGCAATTTTTTTTACTGAACATTAATACTAGAAGAAAATATCAGCATTTAAATAACAAAGCACTTGATGGGACTTCCATAAATAACATTATTTTAACTCAAAATCCAACTTTAGCGCCGTAGAAGTGATCAAAAAAATTTGACTTAAATAGCCCACACAACATTTTCATACTAATTTTTGCCTGTTTCTGACGTCAAAAACAGACAATTTAAAAAAAAACTCAAATAGCATACTTTACAGTATTTTGACGCTCTCTTGTGGGGCCACATTTACATTCTGATATAAATTTCATCAGTTTTGGAGATCCTATTTTGTATTTAATCATTGAAAAGTGCATGGTGGTCTATATGGCTTTAAGGCTTATACGTCTAAAATTTCAAGAGCTAACACCATAATATAATTTTAATATATACGTATAACTGTATTTCTCTTATTGGTCCAAAAATAAATTATTACTTAATAAAAAATAAGGCTCATTTGCATCACTAGCCTCTCTAGGAAGATGAACTTCATCTGATAAAAACGCCTAAATGAATAGATAGATCTTAAATGCAAATAAATTATAAGTTGTAAAAAATTGGCATGCAAATGAAGATAAAAATGGGTAGCTACATAGCGCAACCATGCATGCATTTTAAAAAGTGACCTTTGAGGTGTTTTCCCATGTCACTTTGGTGCTAAAATATTCACAGCGTGACGTGTGCGAGAAAGTGCATCTAAAAAGTGATGAAGCGTGACCAAATCGTGACTTAATGTTGTTACTTTTTTTTTATTTTTTTTTTATTTAGAGAGCGGCAGAGACATCTAATGTGTTTCATTTTGAACTTTTACATCATTGGGCAGCGTGAGAATTTTTACATTTGTAAAATAAATTATTATGAAAGTCTAATTACCCTAATTCTAATGATTTATGTGAACATGGAAGTTATGTATTTTTTTTGTTTTATATACCTTCTCTTATAATTATGTTTAGCATACATACGAGTGTATAAGTAAGGGAAATTGTATGGTATTTACAAAATAATTAATGTAATTAAATTATTTTACGGTTTGCTAATAATAATATAATAATTAGCTTATAATTCTCAAATTGATACGGTAAAAAACTTACTGCCTTCAAGAAGTCTGTACAATCAAAAGTTTAACTTATTTAATACGTGATGTTCGATGTATAATAAACATCTATTTTATGTAAACACAAATTAAAAACTTTCTGCAAACGAAAGTTTTTTTTTTTTTTTTTTTTTTTTAAATACGGCATTTATTTATTATGCAAAATTAAAATCCGTGTAGAATTTTGTGCTTCATTTTTTTTTTTCTTTTTTTTTTTTTTTTTTTAATTTGCGTTAATTATTTTCTCAGTACCCTAGTAAAATTATAAGCTTTCTGTAAACATTAAAGTACCTTTAAACGTGCGTTAAATCAGTCTCCAAACTGTTTCTAACACTTAAAACACACCCTTAGCAACCTTTTTCTCAAATAAAATTGCTTTTATGGAATGGTTAGACACTGTTCCGTACCTATATTTGCGCTTTTTCTAACCTTTTGGTTTTAGCAACCTGTTTCTAACACTTACTTATTACGTTCGTAAGCATTTTAAAAATAAAGTGCTCTTCATTTGTAACATATTCCTAAGCTTTTTCTACGCTGTTAGCAATCTAACCTGTTCCTAACACTTACAAGTAAGGCTCCCGACATGTATACGGCCAAATCGCCTTAAACTTTCAGGGATGGTGTCATTTTGGTCCAAATGCATGGAAAAAAATTTGTAGCGGCAGAACCAAACTTTTACGGCTTTTACGGGCCATTGAAATTTGCCGTAAAATACATGTGTATAAATGGGACGTAAAAAATTATTTTCACAGGACAGTATCTGTGGAGTCAAATTATATGTAAAAAGTGACGCTGTTTCCGAATATCAGGTTTAAAAAATCGTAAATTCAAAAATTAGGGGCCCCAGGGGCCCCAAAGTTTACCTCTACCCAACTTTTTGCTCTTCATACCACTCCATAAATTAAAAAAAAAATTATATCACCTCATCATGAACTTTTTAGTATAATAAATTAAATTTCCAATCGATTGATGTATATTAGGTTGGGTTTTGATGCAGATCTTGGGTCGTAGAGGGCTCGGGAAGCCGAAAAGTATGTATTTTACAGCTGCTAGGCAAGAAATAACATGGGAGTAAATAGGGAAAATACAGACTAATTGATGAAATCAAAGGAAAATTTCTGAACTTATGTGAAAATGTGTGCTGATTACAATAAAATTAGTTTTATTTTTCTAAACTCAAAATTTTGTCCCCCAGGGGCCTTAAACAGGACCCCGAGACAAGTTTTACGCTGATGCGATGCCCATTTATTTCCGTTTAAAATTCAGCAAGTTGCCAAATTTTAATATTGCTTTAATATTTATATAGAAAATTAAATTTCCTATCTATTGATGTGCATAACATGTAGGGATTGTTTGCATGGTGGGCAGCAAATGGTACCAAAGTTGAAATTTTGCTTCGCCGAAAGCATTTTTCTTTGTTGAGCAAAATGTTGACAAAAAATGGCAAAAAAACAGGCCAATTTGACTTGTTTCAAAGAAATTGCTAAATAACTGCAAGGAATTTGTAGGTACAAAAATGATGCCAGCAGATGTTTTGTTTTAGACTAAATTCTGCAAATTTTGGCTATTTTCAAAAATTTATGCAATCATTTTTTAAAGAGGAAAATAGGGGTTCAAAATGGGTCTATATTTTTCTATTTTTCCGTTCTGCCTGCGACCCTGTTTGGGTAAGTTGAACTATCATAGATGAAAATTGTTGCATTTTTAGAGCTGTGATCGGTTATTACCATTAAAAAGCGATCAGACCATTATTTTTATTTTTATTCTAATTTTTTTAATATTTTAGGGTGCCGAGACATAGTACCCCCTTTACATTTTTTTCCTCAAAAAAAATTTTTTCTTAAATTTTTGTGTGATACATGTTTTTAGGTCAAAATTTGACCCAGAAAAACAAAAATCAAGTTATTTTAGCAAAATAATCATTTTTAAGGGTATGAGAGCATTTTTAAAAAATATGCCCCATTTAATTGCATGTTAAATTGAGAGTGGTAATAAGTAACCTGATATTTCTACAGACTTTTGAGTTATCTGTGACAAATTATCCGGATATAAATTATCCGGATAATTTTTTATCCGTTTATCCGGTTCTGTGAAAACTTGTTATCCGGATAACGGATAATTTATATCCGGATTTAAAACGGATAATTTTTATCCGTTTCACAAAGGGATAATTTTTATCCATTTCACAAACGGATAATTTTTATCCGTTTCACAAACGGATAATTTTTATCCGTTTCACAAAAGGATAATTTTTATCCGTTTCACAAAAGGATAATTTTTATCCATTTCTCAAAAGGATAATTATTATCCGTTTTTAAAACGGATAACTTTACCCTTTTCACAAACAGATAATATTTGTCTGTTGCAGTAATGAAATTCTTAATACTTTTGGTTATATTTTTCACAAATGGATAATTTTCATCAGTTTCCTTTGCTTTTCTTCTTAAGTTAAAAATTATTTGGTTATGTAAAATAATAATAATAATATAATTTTTATTTTTATAATTTTTTTATAATTTTTTTTTATAATTTTAAATGTGTTCTATAAACAAAGGCATAAATTTATTATCAATTTTAAATTGTATACAATTCCATTATTAATAATCCACATATCTTTAAAAGAATATATTACATATACGTACTTATAAATATTTTTATATAGGTTTGAAAATATTGATCAAGTGGACAAATATTGGGAGAACAACATAAAAATTCCACCAAAAGTTAATTAATTATAATCTCTTTTCATAATGAAAATAAAAGCAGCAAGATTCAAAATATAATTCAATGATATTATTAAATCATCTAATTTTTAACTGTTTTTAATGCTGGTAAAAATTATCCATTTATCCATTTCATAAACAGATAAATTTTATCCGTTTAAAATTATCCAGATATAAATTATCCGGATAATTTTTTATCCGTTTATCCGGTTCTGATAAAACTTTTATCCGGATAACGAATAATTTTTATCCGTTTAGAAAACGGATAAAAATTATCCGTTTCTGAAACGGATAAAAATTATCCGTTTGTAAAACGGATGAAAATTATCCATTAGTAAAACGGATAAAATTATCTGTTATTCGAATAATGGATAATCGGATAAAAATTATCCGTTTATCCGGATAAAAAATTATCCGGATTTGCCCAGCTCTAAATTTTAAATGATAAGTCAAATTTAGACATTGTACTATATTTATTGTTTAATTTTTTCGTTCATTCTTTCGTTCGATCAACCGCTCATTCCTGCATTCCTTCATTCATTCCTGCATTCCTGCATTCATTCATTCATTCCTGCATTCATTCATTCATTCATTCATTCATTCATTCATTCATTCATTCATTCATTCATTCATTCATTCATTCATTCATTCATTCATTCATTCATTCATTCATTCATTCATTCATTCATTCATTCATTCATTCATTCATTCATTCATTCATTCATTCATTCATTCATTCATTCATTCATTCATTCATTCAATCATTCATTCATTCATTCATTCATTCATTCATTCATTCATTCATTCATTCATTCATTCATTCATTCATTCATTCATTCATTCATTCATTCATTCATTCATTCATTCATTCATTCAATCTTTCATTCATTTATTCATCGCACAGGAAACAATTTCCATGATTTAAGTTCATATGATTATATGTGTAAAAATTACGTCAACATAAGTTAACTTTACTATCACTTATTTTACGGTAATATCTGATAGCAAAAATACATGCAACATAGTAAAATATTATTATTTATTGACATGAAATAATAGTCTACGCTATAATATACATGTTACCTAAATTTCTTATTATATTTGTTTCAATATTTTATTTTATAAGATTAAAAAAAGTAAAAACTTTAATTATTGTTATTTAATAATTTGAAATTATTAAATAAAATATCTTAAATTTTGTAAATATCTTCTTAATAATTATTATATTATAAGATATATTATAAGATATATTATAAGATATATTATAAGATAAGGAAACTAGCGCACTTATACATTTAAATAAAAACTTTGTATACAACATTTTCAATTTGCAGCAATTTTTTCCTTTCTGATTCAGTTACAATTATTAATAATTTACAAAAAATACAGCCTTTTTCCTACGTAAATAAAAAATTGTATTTAAATATATAACAAATTATTTATTTTTATAATGGATGTAAACACTCAAATGGTGTACTTGTATTTCTTTTATGTGTTATGTTTTTCTAACATGTATTAAATTATAGGAAGCATACACTGTATATAGCAATATTTATTGAAGCCATTCATTAAAAACATTTTTATTATTCTTATAATATAAAGCAATATTTATGGTGTAACGCAATTTTAGTTAAAAATATGTCCGGTAGGAGAAATGTGGCAATAATTTTATTTTTCAAATCTTTTTAGTCTTTTGCGATAATACTTATTTTGCTTTAAGTTATGAAGCTCTAAAAATAAAAATATAAAAATCATAGGGTGTATGCATTTATGTTAATGGCAACGTCATAATGGATAACTCAATAACATGGGTGGCATAGAAAAACAGCTTATCATGCAAGTTTAAAAACACTATGCAATATTTTAGGAAACGTTGATGCTGTAAATATGTTGAATTTGAATCTCAAATATGTAAACAACATATCAATAAACAAACATATGTCATACGATGCATTTTAGGATTAGTTTAGATGTATATTTAAGCGTAGATTTCATCTTTCATGTAATTAATATAACATAAATAAATAATAATATATTTTACTATAATGCATGTATTTCCGCTGTCAAATATTACCGTAAAATGTACGTGATAAAAAAATGTGTGATTAAGTAGGTAAAGGATTCATTCATTCATTGAGTGACTGGTTATTTAATATTATGAATGAACAAACGAATGAATGAGTTAATGAATGAATGAACGAACGAATGAACGAATGAACGAACGAACGAACGAACGAACGAACGAACGAACGAACGAACGAACGAACGAACGAACGAACGAACGAACGAACGAACGAACGAACGAACGAACGAACGAACGAACGAACGAACGAACGAACGAACGAACGAACGAACGAACGAACGAACGAACGAACGAACGAACGAACGAAAGAACGAATAAATGAATGAATGAATGAATGAATGAATGAATGAATGAATGAATGAATGAATGAATGAATGAATGAATGAATGAATGAATGAATGAATGAAGGAATGAAGGAATGAAGGAATGAATGAAGGAATGAGCGGTTGAACGAACGAAAGAATGAACTAAAAAAATATAACAAAAAATATAGTACAATGTCTAAATTTGACTTATCATTTCAATTAGAGCTGGGTAAATCCGGATAATTTTATATCCGGATAAACGGATAATTTTCTATCCGATTATCCGTTATCCGGATAACAGATAATTTTATCCGTTTTACTAGTGGATTATTCGTATCCGTTTGTGAAATGGATAAAAATTATCCCTTTGTGAAACGGATAAAAATTATCCGTTTTAAATCCGGATAAAAATTATCCGTTATCCGGATAACAAGTTTTCACAGAACCGGATAAACGGATAAAAAGTTATCCGGATAATTTATATCCGGATAATTTGTCACAGATAACTCAAAAGTCTGTAGAAATATCAGGTTACTTATTACCACTCTCAATTTAACATGCAATTAAATGGGGCATATTTTTTAAAAATGCTCTCATACCCTTAAAAATGATTATTTTGCTAAAATAACTTGATTTTTGTTTTTCTGGGTCAAATTTTGACCTAAAAACATGTATCACACAAAAATTTGAGAAAAAATTTTTTTTGAGGAAAAAAAATGTAAAGGGGGTACTATGTCTCGGCACCCTAAAATATTAATAAAATTAGAATAAAAATAAAAATAATGGTCTGATCGCTTTTTAATGGTAATAACCGATCACAGCTCTAAAAATGCAACAATTTTCATCTATGATAGTTCAACTTACCCAAACAGGGTCGCAGGCAGAACGGAAAAATAGAAAAATATAGACCCATTTTGAACCCCTATTTTCCTCTTTAAAAAATGATTGCATAAATTTTTGAAAATAGCCAAAATTTGCAGAATTTAGTCTAAAACAAAACATCTGCTGGCATCATTTTTGTACCTACAAATTCCTTGCAGTTATTTAGCAATTTCTTTGAAACAAGTCAAATTGGCCTGTTTTTTTGCCATTTTTTGTCAACATTTTGCTCAACAAAGAAAAATGCTTTCGGCGAAGCAAAATTTCAACTTTGGTACCATTTGCTGCCCACCATGCAAACAATCCCTACATGTTATGCACATCAATAGATAGGAAATTTAATTTTCTATATAAATATTAAAGCAATATTAAAATTTGGCAACTTGCTGAATTTTAAACGGAAATAAATGGGCATCGCATCAGCGTAAAACTTGTCTCGGGGCCCTGTTTAAGGCCCCTGGGGGACAAAATTTTGAGTTTAGAAAAATAAAACTAATTTTATTGTAATCAGCACACATTTTTACATAAGTTCAGAAATTTTCCTTTGATTTCATCAATTAGTCTGTATTTTCCCTATTTACTCCCATGTTATTTCTTGCCTAGCAGCTGTAAAATACATACTTTTCGGCTTCCCGAGCCCTCTACGACCCAAGATCTGCATCAAAACCCAACCTAATATACATCAATCGATTAGAAATTTAATTTATTATACTAAAAAGTTCATGATGAGGTGATATAAATTTTTTTTTAATTTATGGAGTGGTATGAAGAGCAAAAAGTTGGGTAGAGGTAAACTTTGGGGCCCCTGGGGCCCCTAATTTTTGAATTTACGATTTTTTAAACCTGATATTCGGAAACAGCGTCACTTTTTACATATAATTTGACTCCACAGACACTGTCCTGTGAAAATAATTTTTTACGTCCCATTTATACACATGTATTTTACGGCAAATTTCAATGGCCCGTAAAAGCCGTAAAAGTTTGGTTCTGCCGCTACAAATTTTTTTCCATGCATTTGGACCAAAATGACACCATCCCTGAAAGTTTAAGGCGATTTGGCCGTATACATGTCGGGAGCCTTACTTGTTAGAATACATATAGCTAAGAATTGACCTTTTTGCTTATAACCCATTCCTAACCTATTTCTAAGCTTTTTATTAACAGTGTAACAGCTAGCCCTTTTCTAACCATTAAAGTTGCATTTGCTAAGAATTTTTTGCACCTTTTCGTAAGCTGTTTCTACGCTTTTACGTACGCTTGCGTACGCTAACTTCTTTCTAGCCTGTAATTTAGCTTTTCCTAGGAAGTTTTCGCGCCGATTTCCAACCTTTACTTATGCTTTATCGTAGCCATATGAAAAGAAGCTGTTCCTGGCCTGTTTTTATACTTTTTGCAACACATTCTTAATTTATTTCTAGCCTTTTTGCAAGCTTTTACTAAAGCGTTTCAGTTAAAAACAAATTTAAGCTTTTACTAACAATTAAAATAGCTTTACGTAAAAATTATTTTGCGTACAGGAAGTGACAGAAAACCGTTGGTAAAATCTTAGAGCGTCATTTTAGTTGTCTCTTGAACTTTGAAGACTGCAGATGTATGTTTGTACGTTATTCAGTGTTTTTAGTTTTGAAGTTTCGTTTTTCCTAATATTATTTGGCGAAGTTACATAATAATACAAAAAAACATGACTGTTTTATAGTGAAGTGCTGTATAAAACATAATACAAATTATCTTACGAAATATGTGCTGAGAAGTGAAATATAACTAATCAAGCCCGCCTTTTATAGTTATTATTAATTTACCTCTATACACCAAACCTAAAATGCAATGCTCAAATAAAAAAAATTAAAAAAAGTTTTGCCCTTAAAAATGCCCTACTTTATCTATTTTTTAATTAATTTAAACAATTTAAAATATCTTGCACAGTATGAATATATATAGTTGGATGTTTGTATATAGCTTACTGGAATATTATAGTGCCGTTTTAATGATAGAAAATAATATAATTGTAAAAGCAGGTTTGATATAAATAATTATTAATTTGATTTCACTAAAAAGCATATTTAAATTGCTGTGAATATATTGCTATTTTATGTTCACAATATATAGTTAGAATTTAGCCTCTCTTCCAGGACTTATAAATTATTTAGGTATAAGCGCGGGAAATTGCTATCTTAACATATAGCTGAAGAATAGATAAAAACATCTTAGAAAACGGTTAGGATATATTAAATAACACACAAGTATAATGCTACAAAAATGCAAGCAAAGAGTACTTTACAGCTTAGCAACAGGGTGCGTATAGCAATATTAAGGGTTACATAATTATTGAAAAGCTTAGATAAAGCAAGAATAAAGGCTACTAATTATTTAAAACAGCCTAGAAAAAGGTTAGCAATAGCAAAGTTAAGGCTCACAGAGCGCAGCTAAATGTTAGATACAGCTACGCTACGGCATGCCTACAGCTTACAAAACAGCTTAGATATGGGTTGGATAAAGGTTGCAAAATGCAGCTGCAGATGATTTATGTCTTTTTAATTATCCACTGTAGCTTTTAACTTGCCTTTTCTAACAGTTAAAGTACCTTTTTTTGTGTCGCAAAAAAAGGTACTTTAACGCTTACAGAAAGGCAAAGTTAATGCTTAGAATTAAAATGTTAGGAAAAGGTTAGGAACATCTTAGATTTTTACTAGGGTACTGATTTTTTAATGAGTATTTGGTATTTCATCTCAGAATATATAATTCTGCTTTTCTCTTTGCTGTAAAAAAAAAAAATATATATATGTGTACTAAAATAATTATTATTATTATTATTTTTTTTTTTAATTCTTCGTTACATTCGTCCAGCCAAGATCCTCACTTGGATCTTGTCGGCTGGTTCGAATTACAGTCTTTTGTTGTTATTATTATATATGCCATCACAAACTTATTATTAGTGATATAAATATTTTTCTAAATAAACATGCATGAATAATCAATAAGATTGATCAGTAAGATTGTATTAAAATTTAAGAAAAAAATATGATGCTATAGACATCAATTTCTTAAACATGCGTAACTAAAAAAAAAAAAAAAAAAAAACTATAACGTGACGCAAGTGATAAATAACTTATTAATTTCTCTTATAAGAATTTGCCCTTTTCTCTAAAGTGGCCTTTTTCCTGCAGTGAAATACCTACATGAGGTCATACATACATCCACACTTCACATCATAGTAAAAACAAAAAGTCAATCATTACTAACTGACTCCTAATCACATTTCAATGACATTTGTATAAAAAAAAAAGTTCTTAACCTTGATGTACTTCAAATATTTAACTTTTCGCACCTGCTGCCCGATCTTAAAATATTTAAATTTGCATATTTATATCTCACACCTATATACTTTTAATTCTGACAGCACGTAATTTATAATCATTGATTAGTAATTCATGATGGTGGGGGGTCTTATAGCAAGTATATAACTTATTGAAACGTATTTAAATAACAATTTGAATTGAATTTACTTTATAGAGCACTATACAAATTATATTGATTTGTTTTGTTCAATTGAATGAATTATATTCATTATTTTGGGTTTTTTATTATTATTTTTAGTTTGTCTAAAATAAAATTTAGCTTTACGTTTTTATTCTTACTTTAGGTATACCTTTCAAAACTATTTAATCATGAAAAATAATAATAATGTTGTTTTCGAAGGGAGATTTTAACCACAACCTTATGGGTTAAAAAAAAATCTAAGTTGAAGTCTTATAGCGAATATGAAGCAGAAAATAATATGAAAATTTGCAAATTTTGGTAAGCTGCATTATATTATTCTCTTCGGTAAAAGTATATCTACATAATTTGAATTGATTATGAAATCTAAATCATAATTTGATTGTTAGATAAAATATCTGGTAAAAAAAAAAAAGAAAAAAAAAGTGAGCTTAAAACCTTATTATTATAATTATTATTTTTTTTTTTTTATAACAAACATTTTATACTGTATTTTTTTTTATCTATATAATATACGTACTTACAGTTTAACCAAACAGGGAAATTAAGACAAAAAAAAAAAAAGAAAAAAAAAAAAAGGGGGGGATTTTCGATTTTCCTGGCCATAAAATTTTTAAGTTTGTTCCGTATAAAAATGTAATATCTGAATTGAACTAAAATAAAACTAGAAATAAAAACTACTTTTTTTGTCTGCATCCCCGCATAACAATAAAGTTATATTATAGTCATATTACAATCTTTGCACGTAAGTATATAGAAATAAAAAATATGTGAAACTTAAGATTCTATGAACGTTACAAAGAAAAATACCTCTAAATTGACTAGCATTTTAGAATAACTAAAATATTTTGCTAATATATAATTTTTTTTTTAATAAAAGATCAGAAGACAAAAGCCGAAATATTTTAATATAATAAAATATCAATTAAAATTCTCTTATCACAAAGCTTACTCAAGGACTTTGTCATATATTATTATCATCATACTTAATAAAAATAATAAAAAAAGTGTTTGTTAAAATTTTAACTACGTTTTTGCTAACTTCCTCAAGTCTTAAGGTTTATTATTTTTATTTTGGCTCTCAGCAAATTTTTTTATTACTTTTTTTTAGCATATTCAAATTTTATTTTACTTTGTTGTTTTTTAACTCATAACTTTATTTATTTATTTTTTTTTTTTTTAAGTTTTATAATATATATTTTTATTACCATACCGCTTATTTAATCTGGTCACTCGTTTTACAATGATATTTCAGATTCATACGAAAGAGAAAATGTAAACAAAATCAACTTAGGCTCATATAGCCTAAACCAGAACTTTTATTTAAATTGTTTATTATTATTTTATTTTATTTTTTTCCCTTTTTACGTGTTTATTTCATTGTAATAATAAAATAGTATTCTTGATTTTTAATGCCGATAAAAATTTAATTTGTTGGCAAATTCTTGTCGGTATGCTATTTTTGAAGGCTAAGAGAAATGACAAGACTTGAAAATATATTTTGAATCCACCAAAATTACAATAAAAAAGTAAACAAATAAAAAGTTGCTGAATTATTTGTAAAAGATGTGACTTTTATGTATAATGTATTATTATACTGCGTATATGTGATACAAATAGTTATCTATATTTTATATTATTTATTTATTTATTGGCGAAATAAAAATTCCATCAACGATATCTTAAACAGTATACATAACTTTCATATCTAAATCATTGGTTCATCTTTATTAAATCGATTACCGAATATTTATTGAGCGATAAAACAATTTATACGTGTGTTGTATTGCTATGGGTTGTAAAGAAAAGGATAAATCAGTAGGGAATAGAACAGGATTCCTGTTAGGATTGGAACAGTTGAAACTTATTTCTAAATCAAATATAGCAAATTAATTCCTCACCCTTTTTTATTAATTTGTAGTGTTTCCAATGGGTCAATATTAAAAAAAAGTTACAAAACCTCACAAAACATTTTATTTGTATAGGAAACAAAATTTTTCAAATGCGTTCACAATAGTGCATAGAGGAAAAAAATCTCACATGCTCTACAAAACGTTTCACAATAAATTTTTTCAAAGATTTTTAAAAACTTTGAATAGATTTATAAGAAAAAAAAGTGAATTTGAACTTTAAGTTTTCTATTAATAATGTTTGAACAAATTAAAGAAAAGAAAGAAAAAAACAACAACTTATTTTTGTATGTTATGAGAAATTTTAAAAAGTTCAAATTGAACTCTTTATAATACGAAGAAGAATTGTTCAAAAAGTAACTATGGACATTCTAATAGTATATAACTTTCTCACCCCTAATGTATAAACGTGCACTGCATCAATTTTCACCATATCAACCACTCTTGCATCCATATGTATATACGTTGCTATCCAGCAAAGCTAATTGCGTATATACAGTAAAGTGGCTCATACAAATGGAATTCTCATCATCAAAAGTAAAGTCAATTTGCACTATACACAATTCGATTTGTATTGATTTTCTCAATAGCAGACAAAAACAAATAATAAATTGCTATACTCTATTCTCGTATAGGGATATATATGGTCCCTGATGCGGTTTAATTATTTAAATATTATATTGACCGCATATATAAAATTTATACCTTCCGTCATCAAATTTTTAGATTTATTTAATTGGTTGAAATCCAAATGAGTGTGATAGAATTAATGCGTTTTTTTGTTTTTTTTTTTTTATAGTGATAAATGATAAGTTTTTGAAAAATATATAATAAATAAAATTAAAAAAAAAAAAGAAGTTTTAATGAGAAATATTATAACTTTCGAAAATATATATAGTGAAATTGAAAAGCGGTATCTTGAAAAAATATCTATACATAAAATTAAGCAGTAAAAAATGTTAGATAAAATTTTAACATCATAGACATTTTAATCCAAAAGCTTTTTACGATGTTAATTTAGAAATATTTTAGTATTTTTTGAGCATAAAAAAATACTTTTGACTATAAAGAAGATGAACAAACGTTCATTCTTTGGCTACAGGGGAAATCTCTCTCTCTCTCTCTCTCTCTTTCTCTTTCTCTTCATTGTATAAATATTGATTAAGCTCCATTTTTAATCTAAAAAACCAATATTCAATATCTAAACTCTAAAATCAAAACAAATGAACTGTAAAAATATTGAAGATATCACAAAAATTCACACGCTTTCAAAAAAAAAATTACACAATGAATATTTTCATATTAATCTGATAACTAGTTTTTTTTTAAACGTGCATTATGGAGAGAAATTTTTTTCTGCAGTAATTTTTTTTTTTTTTTTTTTTTTTTTTTTTTGCATCGCAAAATAGTTCTATTGTTTAGTATAGTAATAGTTCACGATTTATTATAAATATTGATAAGTAACTCTCTCCGTGAGAGAGAAAATGAGAGAGAGAGAGAAAGAGAGAGAGAGAGAGAGAGAGAGAGAGAGAGATTTCTATCACCTTCTTTAAGAGGTCATTTATATTAAAATATTGGCACTCGTTTTAAAAACAACAACAACAACAACATAAAAGTCATAAACTTGTAATTGTATTTTATATTGTCTATTGTAAGAAACAATGCATACAGTACATAAACTTCTCATAAATAAGTTAGAAAATAATTGCTCCCGTTATTATATTTTTAATATTGATCATCTTGTGATAATCGTGGATTTTATATTTATTGAGTGTTATTATATTAGTTGTATTTTATGAAGCAATTAATTTGAAATTGCGTCTATAGAACTGTTTTATCTATAAGTTGTTGTTTTTCTCTCTCACCTATTTTATTTATTTATTGTCCGCACCAAAAACAGTCTTGCGTCCAATACATTGGCGTATAGGGTGTATGCGGATGACGTCATATTTAATGCACTTGAAGCCATACTGGAGTAGTGAACAACATTGCCCATCATAGCAAAAACTTTGTTTTAGGCAATTTTCTTTGAAAAATCTGTTAATTTTTTGTTCCTGTTATTTCTCTCACATATACTTGAGATACTAATTCAACATATTTACAGCATCAATACTCTCAAAAATATCGCAAAGTGTTTTTAAACTGGCAAAATGAGTTATTTTCCTATGCCACCCATGTTATTGAGTGAACCAACATGGCGTCGACTTTAACATGAATGCATAGACCATAATAATAGACCATTATACATATAATCAATTAATTACAGTTAAAGTAAATTTAATACATGCACTGCTTAAATTGAAATTGAATTAAAGATTATGCATAATATCATAGTCATTGGGTTTTATTGTTATTATTATATCAAAACCTTGTTATTGTATTAAAGGAATAATTGAAAATATCAACATTTATGTCATTACATAATGTGATAGCTGCATAATTTATTATTATAGCAATAATTTTTTATGTGTTTTCAAGTGTTTTTTTTTTTTTTTTTTTTTTAGTCTAAATTTTAAATTTTCTAGCTCTCGAGATGTAAAAAAAAAAATTAAATAAAATTTTTTTTTCAAACATTTAAACTAAATAATCATGCTTGTTAAAAAAACATAGAGAGAAAAAATACAAATTTGAAAGAGTGAGGTTAAAGCCTGAGACCACATCTCATGGTCCACTCTTGCACCTCACCCTATATAACCTTTATCATATTTTAAGGGTAAGCTGAAAGGCATAGACCAGAAAAAAATCTGCATTTTATATCACAAAACACTTGATGGGACGTGTATATAAATAACATTAATTTGTCTTTAAAAAAACTGTAGCACCGTATATGTAGTAGTAATCAGAAAATTTCGATTTATGTAACCCGCACAGCATTTTCATACTAATTTTTGCCTGCTTCTGATGTCAGAAACAGACATAGTCACGCAAATAGTATACTTTACAGTATTTTGATGCTCTCTTGTGGTACTAAATTTTGCATTCTGATAAAAATTATCATCAGTTTTGGAGATCCCATTTTGCGTTTAATTATTCAAAAGCACAATACATGTTGTTTCTTGTGGCCTATGACTTTCAGGGTATTATTATATGGCTTGTGTCTGGAAGTTTAACACCAATGTTTATTTGCAATAAGGTTTCAGATTTCAAGAATTTCCGTAAGTGTCGGTAATAAAAAATAACATCTTTATAAAAAGGATAGGAAACAAGTATTTTCAGGCAATTTATTAAAACCTCTTTTTTTTTACGTGAAAAATAGAAAAAGTAGTAAATTACTCAATTTTTTTACTTCCGTGAAATATGTTCTTAATTTCCTCCTAAAAAAAATTCTTGACCTTAAAAGACAATAAAAAATCATCATTCAAGAAAAAAATATATATATACAAAAAAACATATTTTATGATGATAAAAAAACCACATCACTAATGAATCATAAAAGTGTTTCGAGGAACTGCCGAAAAATGTATGATCGTGCAGAGAAAGCGGTATTCGCGTGCTTGTAGTGGCGACCTTGCCTCCCGCGATTTATACTAATGATCTACAGTAAAATCATAATCATCATCATAAACACTTTAAATAATTCGCGCCAAAACATCACGAAAAAACAAAACAAAAAAGACAATCCTCAATAAGGAGAGAAAGTAGCTCGAACATAAGAAAATTTGTCTCTCTCTCTCTCTCTCTCTCTCTCTCTCTCTCTCTCTCTCTCTCTCTCTCTCTCTCAATAATGTTAGAGGGTCAATCGTGATTGCCCGATATAAATAATGATTGATTTGTGTTTAAAATAAGTTTATTATTGTCAGATACAAAAATATTTTTGAGATTTGTAGGTAGTTTTTTTTTTTTGGTTAAAATATAATCATTATTTTGTTGGCCTAATATCTTTAAATTCTATATTTTATAATTTAATCGTTTATGCAATTATTATTATTATTATTTATCGCAATGCAGTTCCGTGTTTTATTTTTACGCAATGAAGAAATACTAAAATATGAATAGTTTTGAAATGAGAAAATGTACTGTACCAACAAAAATTTTGCTATATTATTTATTTTTATGCGCACTAAAAAGCTATTATTCTTAAAGTAACATAATAAAATATTAATATATTCAATAATTTATAATACACAGTATAATATATTGAAGCACATTGCATTATTAATTGATGCGCAAACTCTATAAGTAAATAAAACAAAATAAACGAACCATTCATAACACCAATTGGAGAAAATCAGTGACGCTTAATAAGCGTTAGGGGAAGAAGACAACTTTTGGTGTTAAGTTTCCCAACTTCAAATTTGTAATTTAAATGTTACAAATTCTTGCCTTTCTGTTGTGTTTAATTCAATTTAAAAGATTTTTCAAACAGAAAATATTGTTCAGTTGGTTGATTTTACAAGAATAACTTAATTAAGTCTTAATTTTTTGCTGCGGGACTTTCAATAGCCCACATTGCCACAATCAATTTGAAATTTTAATTAATATTATAGGGACAAATTTAGGATTATGCTTGGTTTTCTAGTATTGATAATATGTAAGTTGGGGTAAGAAATTGGGGTTTAGGTAGTTTGAAAATATTGTTAACAAATCATGAAATATCATTAGGAAAGACAGGAAAATTAACGATATGTATATGTTTTTATAACTTACAATCAAATGTGTTAATTGATCACTTAAAATATATAATTATGAAAACTCGTGGTATTATGCAATGAGTCATGAACTTAAATTACTCAGATAATATTTCCGTATATAATAATACTCTGAATTACCTTGCATGTAATACTAAATCATTTTTCTGATGAAATTACACTGAACTGCATTGCATGTAACCTACTTTACAGGGGAGGGAAAAACCTCCCTTTTTATTTTCTTCTGGTTATAAATATATAGCAATATATAAATAGAGCAATGTCAAAACAATTATTATTTTTAATGTTACTGACACGAAGTACAATAAAATATGCATTGAAGTATCTTTCAAATGTCCTTTACTGTAGCTTATTTTATGACAATTAAATTTAGCTTCTTTTTTTAATGCTCTCGATTAATAATCACAATCACTGCATAGTAAAATTTGGTGCCAATTTCCATCATACTTCCAGTTTTTTTTTTTTTTTTTTTTTTTTTTTTTTTTTTTTTGATGAAAATTTTAATTTTAATTAGTTTTATGAAATAGAGAACTTAGTTTTTCTAATTATTCATCAGCAAATCTAACTTACTATGACTATAAAAAATTGAGTGTGTGAAATTGGTGAAATTGAACCACCAGAATCAAATTTGCATTTATAATATTCAATTTTTAATATTAAGAAATGCATTGGTTTTATTTAGAGGCCACCAAAAGTACAAACCCACTTACATGGTCCTCTAACTTCTTTGAAACAATATTTTTAAGTCGTAGTATTTCATTGTTGTAATTATTACTTAAATTTTAATTGATAATTTTGTTTTATTAACAGTTTAGTATAATGAATGGTATTTTGTTTCATGTTTTAGGTCCGTGACTTGGTGGAGAGATGCACATGTCCCACACAGTTCCCCATGATCCGTGTCAGCGAGGGTAAATACCGTATTGGAGACACCAAGGTTCTCATCTTCGTCAGGGTAAGTTTTTTTGTCAAATATTTCTTGATCAAATCATTGAAATTGAGTTTGCTTCTCTTGGCTGCAGGCTATTTGTACAGAAACAAGAAATAATGTAAGTTATGCTGTATTTATGTCATGATTACATATTATAGCATAATTGTTACTGTTATGGAATTCCATAAATAATTATTACTCTGAGTAGCGCTTGTTTTGATGTGCAGCATATAATTATGTTTCAATAATGCGGAAATCTGCTGAAATTTGGCTTTATGGTGCTTTCTTTTTTTTTTTTTTTTTTTTTTTTTTGGCAGTCTGAAAAGTTAGAATAGACTGGAATCAGCAAGGAATTAACTTCAGTCCTGCGGTAATATCGAAATATCTCAAAAATCCTTTGATATTTTTTCTTTGGGTTGGGGGGGGGGGGGGGGCAGGGGGGCTAGAAAAATGATAATATACGTTCTACAGTTCGCATGAATATTCAACTTAACATTGTGATAAGAGATAATTGGTGTTATTTCGGGTCATAGGCTTTATAATGATTTTTTTTTCAATATCTATTATCTTTTACTATTTCTATGCTAATATTTTGCAATTAAAACTAATGATTTTTAATTTTGTTTGATAGATTCTACGTAAACACGTAATGGTTCGTGTTGGTGGAGGCTGGGACACCCTCTCCCACTACTTGGACAAGCATGACCCTTGCCGCTGCCGTGCAGGTATGTCAACCAACCCTTATTATTTCACCCTCAATAAGGAAATTTTAAAGACCGGATTTAACACATTAGGTTTTATTTCCCAACTGTTTTTTTTTTTTTTTTTTTTTTTTTTTCGTGATATTCTTACATTATATTTGCTATCGTATTTCAGTTATATTATAAAAGAAAGACTCATGCAGTTACGTTTTTACTGGAGTTAAGATAAGTTCGTGCTATATGGAGTAAAACGGATATCTTAGAAACAAAGAAAAAATTCATGAAAAAATTTGTTATAACAAAACACATGCAAACATAATTTTATTACGTAGTGTGAAGCTACGCTTTGAAGTAAGTGACTCGAAGGGTGGATGAATTCATATAAAAAGTTGACGCCATACGGAGCATTCAATAAAATGGACCAGTAGGAAAATGACACTTTTTACCTGCAGTTTAAAAATACTTACTGTTATCAATATTTTTGAGAGCATTGATGCTAGTTTGAATTAGGTTTTCAAATATGCAAAAAAAAAAATTAAATGCTTTTCAAAAAAAAAAAAAAACAAAAAAAAAAAAAAAAAACAACGACATTTCTTTTATGCTGAGCAATGGTATTCCTTGGCGTCGAAGCGCATTTAGAATGACAGCATGCGCATACACTCTATACTAATAGAGATATATTATTGATGTGGCCTGCTCACACAAAGCAACAAATTTTATTGAATTGTATGGACATTTAATAGAGATTGCATGCAATAAAATTTATTGCACAATGAATAAATTGCACTGATTGAACATAGCCGCAGTATATGAACGACTGAACGTACACGCATTATACAAAAATATTAATAATAAAGGCGAGGTTTGAATCTATTTTTTCCTTCAATTTTCTTCATTTTCATATAGAACGTTTATTAAAAAGAAATGTTAAAAAGCAATATAAAAAATGTTCAATTTTCAATAAAATGATACGAGACATCGTTTCTATAAAGAGACAATATTTATTTGTTATGTTTACAATAAACGAAACTGATGGTTTTTCTCGATTCTCTCCATTTTTTTTTTTTTTTTTTTTTTTTTTTTTACTGTTTTGTTTTACTAGCTTTCGTATAAACGTAAACATAAATCTTAAAATCATAAGAAAGAAAGCTTTTTCTATACTATATATATAAAAATAAATTGTAGTTGAAATTTTCCCCCTCACTTATTTTTTTATATTTGTTCAGAACTATTTTTTTTTTCCCTATTATATTGATTTTGATCTAAAATAACCATAGTATAGAATTATTTTTATAGTTTGCGTGATTCTAGTGATAATTCAAAACAAAACTTTCCCCTATATATAACATTTAAATGTGTATGTACACTGATAATATTATGTTTTTTTCATGAATAATTTTGATGGAATGCGTGTACGTATATATACGTGGAAACGTTTGTCTTTTTTTTTTAAGCACGCATGTTTTGAGATTTACTATAGTATAATTTATGATGTCAATTATTTATATCTTGGCAACATTCTTAATTCACTTGTCTTTCTTGTGAAATATAATGCAAGATAAATACTATAAGAGAGAATTATAGTATTGTATAACTCTTCAAAATTTATATAAGATTTTTTAATGTGATTTTTAGAATTTTCTTTCATTCATGATATAAATTAGGTTGTAGCATTTTTTCCTTCCTTTTAATTTATTACATTTTATTTTAATATAAAGCTTCTTTTTTAAAAAATTTGCAGTTAAAAATTGCCTGTATGTAATTTAGTTTGGATATCTGAAAGAAAACAAAAATCTCATAGAAAATATATCCACTAATAAAAGTTTAAAGATTGGAAATAGCAAACAATGAATTAGAAACAATAACCTCTTCAAAAAAATAATAATAATAATAATAATAATTAAAAAAAAAAAAGTTTCATTATTTACAGTATTATACTAATTTCACTAATTTGCAGTACTTTTTACACTTTTTATTCTACCGGAAATCTACGTATTTTAATGTAGAATATAATATGTATACTAAATGCGCTTCGACGCCATACTGGAGCAATTAATAACATTGCTCAGCATAGGACAAACGTGGTTTTTGGTTATTTTCTTTGAAAAAGAAAAAAAAAAAATATATATATATATATATATATATATATATATATATATATATATATTATATATATATATATATATATATTATATATATATATATATATATATATATATATATATATATATATATATATATATATATATATATATATATATATATATTTTATTATCATTTTTCTCGCATACTTGAAAAGTTAATTCAACCTGTTAACAGCATCAATGCTCTCAAAAATATTGCTAAGTATTTTTAAACTATCAAAATGTAATTTTCCCATACTAGCCCATGTTATTTAGTGCTAACATATGGCTTCGACTTTTATATGAATGCAACCACCCTATATCAATACGTAGAATAGTACGTCTATTATGAAAGCTATACTTAAAGTTTGTATGGAACTAATTCTCTTATACGATAGCTTACCGGTAATCATAGCAAATAATAGTAAGCGAACAAAAGCATCAATCATTCAATAGTATACAATTTCGATACATGTAATTTACGATTGTGCAATTGCAGTAGTTATATTAAGTACCGATTGAAAGATATTTATTATCAATTTTACACGCATTATTATTTTGTTATTGCAATTGAATTATAATATTTGCAATGTTTTCTTATATAGAAATTGTCTATGCTTTCTAATGTTTAAGAAATATATACTTATATTTATCATTTCGTAAAGTGTTCATACCACTAGGTTGAAATCTAGGTTTAAATTAATATAGTCTTTATGACGAACGATCTGTAAATAAAGGCAGTGTGATAGATTCTGTAATTTTAATGGTAACCAACTGTTTAGTCAAGCTAATAAGCAAAGTTAATCAAATGCGTATATTTAATAGAGCCAATTTATTTTATTTTTATTATTATGAAACGCTTCTCAAAAATTCAATTACTGAACTTCTAATGGCTTGTTCAAAATGACGCGTAAATTCGCATAACTTTTACGTAAGAATCCAAATAACATTGATTGTTGTATACACGTAAGAGTTACGTGAATTTGCACGTCATTGTGAAGAGAATATAAGGGTACGATTCATACAAGCACTTGGTCACCGAAAAGCCCTATTATAGTCTTTGCTTGTTGGGTCTTGGAATTTGTAAGGCCTTTAAGTGACCTGTGTTTTGATGAAATGCACCCGAAATAATCTAAATGTTTTGGGAATATGAAACGATGAACCCATTTTTTTATGCAAATTAATCCCCACGAATTGTAATTGTAAACAAAACTGAAGAAAGAAAAGAATAAATAAATAAAACGAAAAAAAAAAAATTCCCCAATTATTTTACGACCATCATGCAGTAAACATGATTTTGTCCACGACTTTACTTATTTTTAACATTTGTCTTGATATTCTGATTGACAGGTCACCGTACATTGATGGCCTCTCGCTTGGTCACCAAGACAGGTCAACAGGTTGACCTCAACAATGGCGCACAGGTGCATTATGATCGGTAAGTACACCTGATACCATGAACACTCTCTATCTCTATACTATACCTATCGCATTACTAATCTATATTAAACTTTTCTATTTCCATATATAGCTATCATTACATATTTATGGATCCACGGTAATTTTATCAATAAAAAATAATAAAGTGTGACACATTATAGCTGCATGGTTTTTGCATGAAACGCACGTTCATTTGAAAATAATGTAGTATAAATGAATTTAATGCCATTTTTTGAAAGTAATATTAAATATGCACATTTATTAATTGAAACTGAAATAATTAAAACATTTTTTAAGAAAAGTTGAACTTTGCATTACAAATGTGGAAATAATAAGCTAATAAGTTTGGTAAAAAGAAAAAAAAAAAAGTACTTGTTCTCATAAATTTAGTGTTATATTAAGTTAAATCATCCCTTTTACGTAAATTGATTTTGGAAATTTTCATTAGTGTGGCTGTGGACTTTTTAAGTGTGGCTGTGGACTGTATAATATTATATAATTGTAATTGGTTAACAATTATATATACATAACCGTATAATAATACTAATTATAGGTTAATATTGGAATTTTTTGTGAGTATACGGATAAAACGTATTTAATAAGTGTATATAGAATAATTATAATGATAATTTTTATACATCCAAGTAACCTATTTTTAAACGCTCTATAAAGATATAAAAATATTTGAATCATTATGACATGTTTTTTATTTCTCGTATTATAATTAGGAAGAGTACTTTAAGTCGATATGACATGCAATAGTAAAACACAATGCGTTGTGTTTGCATGTTAGCCTACTTTACAGGGGAAATACATCGCATCATCTCTCTCTCTCTCTCTCTCTCTCTCTCTCTCTCTCTCTCTATTTTATATATATTTTTTAATTAACATTTTGTAGAGCACTTTTTTTTTTCTCTTCATTTGATATGACAAATAAAAATTCTGTCATATTTTAGTTAAGAATTTTTTTTCCGGAAAATAATAATTATCTGTTTTGAAGAGTAATAAATGTATGTTTTTTTCTTCAGCTCATGCCTTTTATTATTATTATTATATTTTAACTCTAAAATATTATTATAAATTACTCACTGAAGCAAAATTTATATTTTATATACACATAACAAAATGCAAGAAAATGCGATTTTTTTTTTTTTTTTACTATTATTATAAGTTTTCTTGTCACATACATTGCAGTAACAAAATAGTTTCTATTATCAAATTTATTGTGACAAGTGCAGTTTTGTGACTTCTAAAAAGTGATATAAGATTATATTAAAAGTAGGCCAAAGTACTCCACAAAACAACTTGCAAGTCAAGTTATGCAGTATGTATACTTAACGTCAAATGCATTTTACACTGATAAAAAAATAGCCCATATATGTGCAGTGGGTATAGTTTTTTATATCAGACTTTTAGTAAGAGAGAAACCATATAAAAGTTAAGTTAACATAATGTTGATGGTTACGGCAACTTCAATGTGGGTTCTTTCAATGAGTCTTGACTATTATATGAGTTATAGGTACTTTTTCTTTCAGTGTATTAATTTGATTTGTAATACTAAAGACACTGTATGGGAAGTTTATTTTTTATCATTATTTTTCCTTTCTTCTCTCTCTCTCTCTCTCTCTCTCTCTCTCTCTCTCTCTCTCTCTCTCTCTCTCTCTCTCTCTCTCTCTCTCTCTCTCTCTCTCTACTAGTGATGCAGATAAAATATTGTCCACTTAAACACGAACTTAAACTCAACAGATCAATTTTTGTCACCGTAAAGTTTTTTTTTTTTTTTTTTTTTATAACAAACTTTGTCGTTTTTATTTTTTCTGGCGTATTGCTGCACCATTTTTTTTAAGTATCACAAAGATTTTGAAAAAAAAAAAGTCAGTATTTTTATGATTGTATACATATTTTATAATTAAGTGAATGATGTTGCAAGTGGCTGTCATATATTTATATATATTATGTTCAATTAACAACCCACTATTATAATAATGTAATAAAATAATAAATATTATATTGTTTTTCTATTTAATGTTTTATTAATTGAAAAAAAAAAAAGGAAGAAAAAAGAATAATAATAAAATAACTTAAAAAGTAATAAAAAAAAAGTCCTTACTTTTCCTCACATAAAAAGTCCAATTGTTTCATATTTACAATTTAGATTTTGCATGAAAATCTTATTTTTCCCCTCCATGAAATTGTGATTAAGGTTATACAAGCGATGCATGATATTATTTGTGTATTTATCTTTATGCATGACAATAATTATATTCACAATTCTCTTATATTACATAATGTTAAAATGTATAGTATAGGTATAATAAAATTGCATGTTAAAATATTACGTAACTTAAAATTAGCATAAGTTGACCCCTCTCTCTCTCTCTTACTGCAGTATAAGTAACGTTTTTATTATTGAATTATTTATAAGGCAATGAATCAAAGATAACGACCTTACCAAAGTTCTCGATGTTTTGTTTACATATTGATTTTTATTGTATAACTATTTCGTTGTTTTGGTGAACGGAAGGAGGAAGAGTTGCTTTGTTTCTTGTTTAAGCGAAGATTAACAAAATATCGATAAATCATTACAGTTATTTATTGATTGTATAATGATTATTGATTGATAAAGTAAAATGTCCAATATACTGTTTTGTAATGAATTACATGAAATTTGTTATGTTTTTAACGGGGACTTTTTTAATTAGCATTGTAAAAATCTATAATTATAAATTTCAAACCATGGAAATGTGTAATTGTATGCATGCTGTTTATTCTCTCTCTCTCTCTCTCTCTCTCTCTCTCTCTCTCTCTCGTTTACCTGCTATAGAAGCATGCAAAATTATCAAAATGTAAAATACCCTGAACCTAAAAATCTGTGCCTAACATTTTTATTTCAATAGCTATTTTCTGTTTATTTTGCATTCTAAACCAGCTATAACTTAGAAACTCAAAACATTTTGCTTCTTATGTCTACAGCACCCCCGCTTCACCACCCCGCACTCGTCGCTCCAGCACCTCCAGTGTAGGCAGTGGACACAACGTGGCTCCCGCCACCCTGATCCCAGCTAGCCCAGCTCGAGGTGCACGTCAACGCAGCCGTTCTCCACGTGCAGTGGGACCACGTCAACGAAGCCGGTCTCCACGTCCCCCTGCGGTGACCCACACTAATGCCTCGGACTCCGGATCTGAGGTGTCTGATGAAGGATATCGTAGTCTGGGAAATAAGTTACAGTTACCTGGCGCATGTGTACATGATGCAGAGCTAGAAATTGCAGGTAAGAACTCGCAAATATTTTATATCTCGTCTTTTCAATTTAAAATATTTATTATAGTAAGGGGATGGATCAGAATTACAGTATCTCCTATATAGTATTTATAACCTATTTCCATTCAATTTAGTTTCATTTTAAGTTACTTTATAATTATTTTACTTATAAGTTAAAATTACTTGATTTATGTTTTGTTTATGTTATATAGCGTATATTTTGCTAAAGTAAACTACATTAATAATTATGCTGTAAAATATAATATTCGTGCTATATAACATAGCCACTATATACCACTATACAATGTAGCATTGTTGTGAATAAGTGTTTTCCTAACATTCATATATTGCATACTTATAACCTTTTTTTTTTTTTTTTTTTTTTTTTTTGCTGTTGTCAGCTATACTCCTGATAAAAACTTTAAGGTATAGATTAATATTTCAGTAAGAATGATACAATTTGTTGAAATTATTATTGGTTCCTGAGGGGTCTAAAATTTAAAAACACTAAAATTCAATCTTTTGGTTCGTTTTTTTTTTTTTTTTTTTTTTTTTAAGGTTCCTTAGTATTTAAAGTACCAATTTGATAAAAATAAAAAATAAATAAATAAAAAGGTCCAGTTAACTAATAATTTTTTGATTAGGTGATATTCATTTCTAATTCCTCCTTTTAAAGAGTTTTATTACTTATTTTTATTCGTATCCTTAAAAATTTTGCAATACTGGAAATGAAATAAATACTTTTTGAGAAAATAAAAATACTGCATTTAAAACAGCAATAAAATATAAAATTTATCAATTAAAGACCTACTTTATGCAACTACGAGTCAAGTATCATAACAATATCTTAAGCTTTGTACACAGGTAGCCATAGAAAAATTATTGACAAATCTCATTATATACAATTACTTATATATAGGTGCATAGCTTAGCTGCCTTAAAAGTGTCATTATATGAATTGGCTGTTTAGAGGATATATAAGAATAACACCGTGCTAAAATATAATTTTAAAAATACGTACTGTATAATATGATATGGGTTCAATTTTAAATAGTACGTGCGTATATCTGATTGCTTTGTCTTATGAAATTGTGCATTCACCTGTTCAAATCAAAGCATCATTAAAATTGTGTAGTCAACCGTGAAGTAAAATCCATATTGATTCTAAATTCAACGAGCAAGCGTATGCTGTTAAAATTTGTACGAGTATAGAAATACTGTTATTTTTTTATTCATTCATAATGCAAAATCGTGTTATCAAAATAATGTCTTAAAAAAAAAGATGACCCCTATATATGCATAAATTTAATGAATCCTATCGCTCTCATTAAATTGTAATTCAAGAATTAAATGTGTCAGGATCTCACTTTACTTTACTTTCAATGAAAAAAACATAACACACACACAAAAAATCGTCCTAGAAAAAGTTCTTAAGTTACGTATGCCCATGTTGAGATGCAACGGTTTACACCGCAATGTAGTGAAGGCGTGCTGATACGGCGCGCGCGATTAGCAAACGTAATTAATAACTGCATCATCGTATGTCCGGATGTCGCCTAGCTGCCGTTGTGACGTCACACAAGCCATATTTGTACATAGCACTTAAATAAAATAAATGTGGGGGAGATTCAGAGAGACACTATTTTATTTGAATATAGATATATATACTTTCTATTTACATAGTGTACTTAATACTTAATTGTATGCAAATTTATTTATTTATAGATTTTAATTTGCATATTTTTTTATAATGATAAAATTGTTTCTTCTAAAAATAACTATGGATCTATTTGTCTCACTCGCACTCCTTTTTTTCATGGGCTCTTAATGATTTGCGACACCGTAAAAAAGAAAGAAAAAAAAGAGTATATTAACTTCAATAATTTACAATGTTCTGGCAAATGTTTCAGTTTTTCAATCACTATCATAGCCAAGAAAATTGAGGCACATATCAAGTGTCATCAAAACATTCAGCGGTTGCGGTTTAGATTTATTTTAATAGTTTTTTTTTTTTCTAATACATATTATATTATGTATAATAAACAATTAATAGATGGGAAAAAGAAATTAAGTAACTCGTGCTGAATTAATGTCATAATGCATAGGAGGTTATCGGTTTAAAAAAATGCTTAAAAATGACTATGGCTTAAAACACGTAAAAGTATGTCTAGTATTTCTCATTGAAATTTCTCAAAAATCGGTGGAGTAGTTTTCTCAAAAATCGAAAAAAACGTGTTTTTCCCCATAAGCGTAATGTTAAATTAGGGGACCCTTGGCTTTCCCCGCGTCTCCCCGCGCGCTAAACCGATAACCTCCCAAAAATTGCTATTCTAAAGACAACATAATATTTATGCTATGTGACATAGTTATTATGCAGTATAGCATAGATTATGTTAAATAACATAATTATTACGAATTTATTTTTATATACGTGATTTTGTATGGTTCCTATAATTCTGTATATCTTATATAAATCTGCTTTAGATAAATTAGATATACTGTAGAAGATAGTTATCCCAATATCCTATATGGATATGAATTACAGAAAACGGGTAGTTGTATATTTTAATTGTATATCATTGTAGTAAATTTATCTTCGCGCATTTTTTTTTTTTTTTTTAACGAATGAGGCCCCACGCACGCCGCATTCAGTAACGGACATCCATATAGGTTTTAATATCATTAAATTTTTTTTATTCAAATACAGTAATTTTTTTATCGTTATTATTATAAAGTTCTTTTTATAGAAAACAATATTTTCAAATTGCATCAATAAATTAAATGCGGCATACACAGAAAAAAAAAACTAATGCCAGGTACATGAATCCTGCAATATATAGGTTAATATTAACTTGTAGCAGGTATTAATTTACTATAATATCATTTAATCTAATTAAGTGGGCCACAACTTAATTGTAGTAGTTTACTTGCATTAGGTATTATTGTAATATATCAATGCCAACTGTTTACCCATTGCAATTTACGCAGGGTTTATATAGATGGAATAAGTACTACTTATTTTCCCGTTAGCAATTTTCATTTAAAAATACTAAAATTTCATGCAATCAGATTTATTACGCAATTTACAAATATTACTTTCGTGTGAACAGGTCATAAGGTTGAAAAAAGATGTTTTTATAATTGAAAAATGAGCTATTCATAAAATAGATAGTCAATAAATAACAAAGAAAAAGTAAATTTAAAATTTCTGAATATTGTTTTATTCCATTAAAATGCAATATAAGAATGATTTATTTTCTGAATCGTATAGTTTTAACAATAATAAATTATTGAGAAATACATACATATGGCTATGTCGGGTCTTAAGGGGGTAGGTGACCGACTGATATCTCGCAAACTAGGACGGTTGCGAATAATAATAATAACACAAAGTATTATAAAGAAGAAATGTTACTTAAAAATTTAGTTATGTCAAACATGTGGAAACAAGATCAAATATTTAAGTTATCACACTTTAAAGATAACATGTAGATATGGAAATTTAAATTTGAGCTGGAAATTATAGTCAAAATAGAAAATTTTTTACAATTAAAAATACCATTAAAATTTTTTTTGGTATAAAAAAATATATTTTAAATTTACTTAAGTTTATTTGAAAATTATAGTGTTTGTTTTATTGGAATTAAATCATGTATACAAAAAATTATTGGGAAAATATAGTTCTTCTTTTAGCGATTTCCGGTCCAAGTCGTTCCCCCACCGCCTTAAACAGAATATTACAACTTGGGTTCACAAAGCAAGTAATCAATATACTATTACTAAAATGATAATATTGTACAAAAATATGAAAATAAAATGGCAAAATATGGTTATCTAAAAATTGTTAATGATGTTACAAGGGAGGAATGTACAATACTAGGAAATTATTCAGCTACTTGTATTGATCATATTTTTGTTAAATTAAATAATTTGTTTGAAATTGATAATAGTTTTATAATTAAAAGTAAAATCACCGATCATTATATGACTGGTTGTATATTGAGTACTAATTTAATTAATAATAATTGTAATGAAAAAGTAAAAATTAAAAATTTAAAAAAATTCAGAAATATGATTTGTAATTATGATTGGAGTATATGTAATAATATTAATTGTCCAAATGAATTATATAATCATATTGTAACAGTTTTTCGAAATATAAGTGATAAATGTGAAAGTGAAAAATTATTAAATAGCAAGAATAGAAGATTAAATAATGTGTGGTGTACTGATGAAATAAAATTTCTTATGAAAGATAGAGACAAATATTTTCAAAAATTTAAAAACTCATTACATATGCCTGAATATAGAATTAGATATAAAAAATTAAGAAACAAAATAAATTTTTTAATAAATAAAGAAAAAAATAATTATTATCATTCTAAATTTGTTGAAATTGCTGGTGATATAAGAAAATCTTGGTGTTTTATTAATCAAATATTAGGGAAAGAAAATCTTAATATTGATAATATTATTATTAAATATATGTCTGATGTAAGTTCTATCAAAGATATTGCTAATAATTTTGTAAATCATTTTGTAAATTCAATTGAAGATGTAAAGATTAATTGTAATTTAATATTAAGTGAAAATTCGCTTAAATTTAATAGTAATTTACAATCAATGTATCTACAAAAATTAAATGAGAAACGAGCAGTTTATATTATTAATTTATTAAGTAAGAAAAAAGGACCAGGTCATGATAATATAGGTGTTCAGGATATTTTATTTGGTGGCGAATCATTAATTCAATATTTAATAAGATTAACAAATATGTGTATTGAAAGCTCAGTATATCCTGATAATCTAAAATTATCATTGATAAGGCCAATTTATAAAGGTGGGGATCATAAACTATATAATAATTTTAGACCAGTTGCTGTATCTGCTTTTGTTGATAAATTTATACAAAAACATATTGAATTATTATTGTCTGATTATTTAGAAGAATTCAATATTATAAATAAAAATCAATATGCCTATCAAAAAAAAAAGGGTACAGCAAAATGTCTATATGATGTTTCCAATTTTATAAATGAAGAATTAGAAAAAGGGCATCATGTTCTTTGTTTATTTGTTGATTATTCCAAAGCATTTGACACTATAGACCATGACTTATTGTTAAAAGATTTAGAAGAAATTGGAATACGAGGACCAACATTAATGTTAATTGCGAATATTATAAAAAATAGACAAGTTGCTGTCAAAATTAAAAATATTGTAAGTGAAATTAAAATAATAAAATGCGGTATAATACAAGGAGGGGTCTTAAGTGCTAAATTCTTTATAATTTATGTTAACAAAATTTTTAATTTACTAAAATATTGTAAAGCAAAAATGTTTGCCGATGATTTACTTATGATAGCGGCTCATAGTAACTTTGAAGTTGCAAATAAAATGTTACAAAATGATTTTGATTCAGTTTTGGAATGGTCGCATGATAGGAAAATATTAATTAATAGGAAAAAAACAAAAGTTATGCACATTTTTAATAAGTATACATATACTATGCAAAATATTCAATTAAGAGCTCATACTAATAAGTGTTTACATAATTTTACTTTAAATTGTAATTGTGAGTTTGTAGAACAAGTAAATAATTATAATTACTTAGGAGCTATTATTGATCAAACATTTGATTGGGATTTGCATATTATGCAACTGTTAAATAAATTGAGATCTGCAATTTTTAAATTAAAAACAGTAAGATCGTATGTGAATGAACAGACGATGAGACAATTATATTTTTCTTTTGTACATCCACATATATTATACGGTTTATTATCTTATGGTTGTACTAAATCAGGTAAATTATGGGAATTGAAAAAAATGCAAATAAGAATATTAAAAATTTTAAAAAAAGGAAATAAGCTAAAAAGTGATCTTGAATATTTTAAGTACTTTAAGATATTGCCAATAGAAGAAATGTTTAAATGTTCTTTTATTTGTGAAAATTATTTTGAAAATTCTCATGGTATACCGAGAACTCATATTTATAGTACCAGAACAGCAGTGACCAATCCTTTATTTGTACCAAAAATTGTAAATAGATTCACTGAAAGGACAAAAAAATTTTTACTTCCTAAATTATGGAATCAAATTCCATCAGAATTAAAAAGTTTTGCAAATAAAAATGAAACGAAATTTAATATGAAAAAATTCTTTCTTGATAATTTATAAAATGTTGAACAATTTTTTGCTGTTTGTATTGATTAATGATGATTAATTTTTGCTTCTTGTATTATAAAAATACTTCTCTTAAATGAAAAAAAAAAAAAAAAAAAAAAAAAAAAAAAAAAAAAAAATGTTTTTGTGTAAATACGTACTTTATTTGCTTTTGAAATATATATAATAAAAAATATGTATATGTAGTAATATAATATAATAAGACACGATTGTGTAACAATAAATGAACCAACCGATAAGGCTATGCCTTGGTTGGACTTTGTATATTTGTGTGTTTGAAAAAATAAAAAAAAAAAAAAAAAAAAAAAAAAATTATTAATTGAGTGTAACGCTGTGATTACTGATCATATTAGCACATTGAACCAAAATACATATACTGTACGTCCAATTTATTTATATCATATTCAGATTAAACTATATTATAACATCATGATTTTTTATTATTATTATTCAAAATCCAGATCTTTTGATGTGTTTTTTTAATGCATTCCTTATAAGAAAAATGTGCAGTGTGCGTAAAAAAAAAATATACTGCATTGAATAATTCATATATCCCAAGAGCATAAATGTTGCTATTTTGAAATAGCATAAGTAATTATGCTGAGCATCTTAACTATTATAATCTCAAGTATAATAATATAATATAACACGGAGAGAATTACTCGAGTTAAAGTAACTCCAGTGTGAACCAACTCAAGATTTTTAATTATCATAACTAAAACTTGAGTAAAACCAACTCAAATTTCAGTTATGATAATTCAAAAATTTGAGTTGGTTCACACTTGGGTTATTTCAATGGAGGTTATCGGTTTAAAAAATTGTTAAAAATTTTCTATGGCTTAAAACACGTAAAAGTATGTCTAGTATTTCTCATTTAAATTTCTCCAAAATCGGTGGAGTAGTTTTCTCAAAAATCGCAAAAAACGTGTTTTCCCCCATAAGCGTATATAATGTTAAATTAGGGGACCCTTAGCTTTCCCCGCAGCACCCCGCGCGCTAAACCGATAACGTCCATCTCCGTGTACGTTTTTGTTTTTGATCGTGTTTACGGGATATATAATATTATATATATATATATATATATATATATATAGCTATATACAATATTGACTATATAACATGATGTATAATATAAAGAACAATACGTAATTATATCAATACAATGTAATACTTATAGTGAACACTTAATATTTAAAGTTGTCCACGTGTAAAATTTACATTATCGTTGTATAGTAAAGACAAGGTCAAGTATAACATTGGGTGAAAAGTGGACCCACCACCACTACACTATAATATAATATAGAAAGAGACTTAACTCTGATGCAGCATTAAAATGTTTTGCAAATATTATTTTGAAACCAAGGCTGACGACTTTTTATTAAACAAAAGCTACCGGGTTTGACCACTTCATACTTTTAAAATACATAAAATTTAAGTTTTATCTATACACATTGCAGTCATGTGCAAAAACTTCTTGTTAAAAAAAAATCTGTCTGAAAAAAAAATGTCATTTTTGTAAAATATAAATAATGGCCACGTAAAGAAATACAAAGATTTTGTCCCAAAAAACTTGCACAAATAATTTAGAGAAACTTTTTAAGAAAAAAATGTCTTTTCAGTTGAGTTGTTAATTTTGATTTTTACTTACAAAATAGACCCATAATGATTATGCAAACTCGATATCAGCAACTTCTTATTCATAAATATGTTATTATACATAATAGCATGAATATTATGTTATACAGCAGAATTATTGATATGCAATTCCAATATATCAATATATATGTTACGTGGCATAAATGAAGCATAAATTTTGTGTTTTCTTCTGTCCTTGATTTTTAGTTGATCCAGCAAGAATTTTACATATTTTAAATCATGGGATTTTATCTATTTAGAGCATTTTTTTTAATGATATTTTTTTAGTCAACTTTATCTTAATTTTAATATACGACGATGATTCGTCTTCCTGTGCATATAATGACAAGTTTGCATGCTTATATTTATTTGATCATGTTTATTGATCACTTTGATCGTGTCTTCCCGTATAAATTAGGCATGTTTCACCTTAATATTTTAATAATCAAAATAAAAATTGTAATGCATCAAATCTAGTGAGCTTAAAATTAGTTATGTGCAGTATAAGTTTCAATAGACATTTTATTACTCCTATAGTCAAATTTCATTCATTCATTCATTCATTCATTCATTCACTTCTCCATAATGATTTAAGCTTTATGCTTACTTAATTTCGTCTGTATTTCAACGTTACAATAAATTGTAGTTTAATTATTATTTAGACTCACAATTAAAAAACATTTTGCTCCTCTTACAATCAACTTTAATTAATGATATCAAATTTATGGAGCAAAATTAACATTTAAAATAAATAAAGAAAAAAAAAAGACCATGTTTATTTTGCATGGAAATAAATTCATTAAAATAAACCACAAAACAAACTATATAATTAAAAAAAAGGACCTTAATTCATTTGCTAATATTTCCAGTCTTGTATTTAAAAAAAGTTCGTTAATGTTCTGGTCAGTTGTGTTTAGTAAATGACCAATGTCAAGACCAATGCCGAATTTAGTCGTGATATTTCAAAACTTAGATTACACTTATAGATTATTATTATATATATATAAGAGTTGTATATTATATGTGTGTATATGTATATATGTGTTTGTAGCGACTAACCTTGTCAAAGAAACATTAAGTTGATAACTTTGAATTAATTGATGTTTAAAATGTTTTAATTTGTGCCATGTATGGTACAGAGTTATACTTTTAGTACAAGGAAACTGTTACCATTTAATTTAATAACGTAATATGTTATAATAATGTTCCTGTCGTCTATATTATAAATATGTACCAAGTGCCAATGTAATTAACTATACAAGTTTAAGATTTTAATTTTGTTTTTTCTCTTCGTCTGGTATTTAAGTGATTCTTTTATTACAGTTTGTAAGTTTGTTCTTTCATTCGTTTGTTCATTAATTCATGCATTCATTAATTCATTCAATTTAATTCCCTTTTACGTCATAATATTTTCTCTCCCCCTCCTTTTTTTCAATTAAAAAAGTCTTACTTTTTATCTTTTAAGCATAAAGCTCAACAGTTTCAAAATTTTCAAAAAAATATTCATAAAAATCGAAAAAAAACATTACATAGCTCTTTTACAAAATATTATATTAAAAAATAGATGTTATGAGAAATTGTATGTATTGCATCGGCTAACTGCCGACAAAAATATTAACGGATACCATCAGCTAAAGATTAACTTTATTTATTTAAAGGCGTAAACATCTTGATCAAAAAAGTTGTGTAATATTCTAACAAACCTGAAAATCAACGTTAATTTGGCCAAAGTCATTGATTTCTTATTTATTTTCCATTCACAAAATGGTGCGAGCGGTCACTGACGTCACAGCTCGCCTGTTTTACGCGCACGTGCCTTTATGGCCCATACACGTTTTTTTCAACCGTATTTTATAAACTTTGACCAGAAGTATACATTTTTAATTTACAAATTTACACACATATTACTTTTGACAATAATTATATTGCATTATCATAGAGGAGACGCTTTTTATGCTATATTGAGATACAAAGCACATTGAATGTCATATTTACACATGCTATTTTCTGAACTATAATTATTGCATAAGAAAAGTGTGTGTTTTTGTTATTAGTGGGAGCTATTTTTTCAACAGCAAATGCTGTATTTGTACTAATTTATTAGATTGTATAAATACGCCTACCTATTTTATTAATTTAATTAACGCACGTATGTATTTCTTATGTTTCAGAACGCCCTGAATCCGCTATGACACACCGCTCTAATACATCTGATTGTAGTAGTTCCACCCCCGATGAAGCAATTCCACCCCCACGTCGCCACCCTAACTCCCGCCGTAGTGCCAGCCCATGTGTTAGAAAAGACACCCCTGATAGTCCTTCACGACGTCTTACCCCTAACAGAAACACCCCAATGCCAAGAAGTCGTTCTGTATCTGGAGAACCTACTGGTAATAATTTACGTGCAACAACACCACAAAGAAATGGTGTTGGATATCGTAGCGTACGTACTAAATCCTCCGTCACTCCACCTACCACACAACAACAAAATACATGGAATGCACCTAGAAATAAACCTAGACCCAGTATCAATAGTGATACCTTCCAAAATCCATTTGGACCTCCAAGTACTAGAAGATCTTTACCAACACGAGAACCAATTAGTTCTACACATTCAACACCTACTAGAAAACCTAGTAATAAAAATCAAAATAAAGCTTTAAATTCATTACCAACTTCACCTACTAAAAATATGTCACCTATTTTACAACAAATTTTAGCTACTTCTGAACAAACTAAAGATGATGCAGCATTTTTACAGAATTTACGTGATATAATTAACCAATACGAAACAAAAGTTCAACCTACAGTAGATTCTGAAGCTTTAACAAGAGAATGGGTTGCAGAACATGGTATTGAAATTAAGGCAAGTCCAAGACGTTCTAGCCAACCAAGTAATGATACTAGAATCCCTGTACCAACTTTTTATAAAAGATCAAGTAATAATTCATTAATTGATGCTAATGTTGGGGATGTATCTTCTAATGAGCCTTCTGATGTGACTTGTTGTTTGTAAATTACAACTTTACTCTCGAAAGTTGAGTAAGTGACTCTTTAAAAAAAAAATGCAATGATTTTTCTTTTTAAAATTGTGGGCTCATTAACGTAGAAAAAAAATATATGGAACTCGTTTTTTATTACTATTTTGAGCTAAAATTTCAAATTATTTTAAATTTTTGAGTGTTCCTAAAATAAAAATAAAAATTCCAGGATATTAAAGTCTTTAATACTATAGTGCACGTGTGAGCATATAAAATCTTATATGTTTGTTTATGTCCTGAAAACCAAAACCAAGGAAATCTTAAAAACTTTTTTTTTTTTTTTTTTTTTTTTTTTTTTGCGTAAAAATATAAGTCCACAATTTTAAAAAGAAAAAAATGTATATTTTGAAGATAAATGTCACCGTAAATAGCTGGGATAAAGTTAGTATACTTTATAATAATATTATTATTATAGTCGATCAAAGTAAAAAAAAAACTAAAATGTATTGATTGATTTGATTTTTTTTTTTTTTTTTTTTTTTTTTGCAAGAAATATTAAAATAAATTTTAATATAAAATCATTTCAAATAAATAAATTAAAAAGACTTTTTATAGTCATATCAATAATAAAAAAAAGACAAAATAAAATAAAAAAAAAGTAAACATTCCTCTTATTAAGTCTGATGTATTCAAAAAATGAATGTTGTTATGAAAATGCGTGTAATGCATTTTAATCAACTTATTGACATTGAATATGTACTTTGATTGCTATATTTACATTGTATAGAAGAATTATATTACCATATAAAATTTTAGGCGGGCCTAGAAGAAGAAAAAAAAATGAATATTCAATTTCTTTTTTTTATTGTACGTCAATCAAAAATTATTAATTTGATTATTTTTTTCTTTTCATTTGATAACATTGAAATTTTCAAGGATTTTTTTTTTCTATCGATATAAAAGGTATATTAACTCCAAATGTAAATTATTGTAAATTTTATTATTTTTTTTTTGTTCTAGTTTTTAATTAGTATATTATGATCAAAATATTAATAATGAAAAAAAAAATCAGGGTATTATATAGAAAAATATAACTTTTTTTTTCTTTAAAAGACTTGAAATGCACCCTGATTATATAATGCACATTAAAATATATAAATACGGTTTAAAATAATGTTTTACTAATCTAATGCTGTTTATGATTACTGTAGAATTTGTTGTATTTTCACGATTATGCTACACTGAAAAATACAATATGAGTTCTCAAGATTGTGTGATTTTTTTGGTTGGATTAAAAGAGGTAACGAGTAAACGCTGCAATTTGCTATAGTTCTATAATACCAATAAAGCAAAGTTTTTAATTAAAAATTACGATCATTAATAATTTCTTTTTAAGTTAAGAGTGTTTGTGGGTTTTTAAGCGTGTGTAGAACAGGGGCGGATCCAGGGGGGGGGCGGTGGGGGCGACCGCCCCCCCCCAAACGGCCCACGTGGGTGGAAAAAAATGAGCAAAAGTTGAAAAAAATTTAGTCGAAAAAAATTTTTTTTGCGCCTTCGGCGCAACTTTTATTGCTGGATAAGCGTTTGAATCCTGACGACAGTAAATACAGTATAACAAAAAATAATTTTTTTAACATCCCGTAGTTGTCATGTCATCAGGGTAATATATCAGAGATGTAGTTCTGTTAATAATTGGACATCCACGAAATATTTTGCTCGCGATAAGAACTAAAAAAAAAAAATAATAATAAACTTTAATGTAAATTTTATAATTTTTATCTCAAAATATTTTTCCATCCAAATATAAGTTTTATGTTTTACAATATCGATAATAGTTTGAAAAATTGCAAAACAATTTTTAGTAAATTGGTGTATAAAAAAAAAATAATAAAAAATAAATTAATAATAATAAAATAATACACAATATTAATAATTTATTTAAATTTTGCTCTCTTTTTTTTTCAAGTTTTTTTTTTTTTTTTTTTTTTTTTTTTTTCAGTGAAATAACATTAATAATTTTACAAAGAGATGAAAATAGAAAATATTTCAGAAATCATTTGTCCAACTTTTACTTTTTTCTTTTTGCTTACATAAAAAAAAAAAAAAAAAAAAAAAAACTACCAAATCAAAAATTTTGCAATTCAAGAATATTTTTTCAAAGGCATACTAATTTTGCAATATTTTCCAAAAAGGGGCGTGGCCAAATAAAATTTTTCGCCTGCGGCGCGCTAACCCCCCCCCCCCCCCCCCCCCCGGTCCTACATTGTTAATTTTCTAGGAGATCGCCCCCCCAAAACACAATTCCTGGATCCGCCCCTGGTGTAGAATCAAAATTGTTAAGTTCCTGATTTAATCCAAATTTTGAAAATAATTGTTCGTTTTAGATAAAAAAAAATGAATAATGCAGTAATTTTGACTTAAAATTCATATTAAGCTCGCAGTTTTAAAAGAAAGTCTTAATATAATTATTATTTAAACTGCCCGAGAATATTTTTAATCATCTCCAATCAAAATCAACTACATAAATATGATGAGTAATGAGAACAATTTTTTTTTCAGTGTAATAATTTAATTGGCTTAATTATATTTTTCTCTTACTTATTGATAAAAATTACTTGAGCCGAATAAAAAATCGTAAATTACCAGAAAAAAAAAGCGCAAAAAAAATGATGAGTTAATAATATTATTTTAAAAAATATTAACCACTTTTAATTATAGTAATATCTAACAAAGACTAATCATTTTGCTACCAAATATTTATAAGTTTTTTTTCTCTTTTTCATTATTTCATGTTTAAACGCTTATTTAATTATGTAAATATTTTGTTTAATTTTAATTAATTAATAAGAAATTAATATTAAGTTTTTAAATTGTATAATAAAAAATATATATTTACTTATTATGTCTTAATTATAATTTTTAGATTATATTTTAAAAATATATTATTATTAAAATAAAAAAATTGGTGCTAGTTTTTAAATATTTGTAAATTTTAATTATATTAAAAAAATAATAATGAATAATTTTTCTTTTTTTCTTTTTAAAAGTACTTTAAAAAAATATTATAATTATTATTGATTAACAAAAAAAAATTCTATTAATGTATGTTACTAATATTTTTTAAAAATAAAATAAAATGTTATTAACAAATAATTTAAAAATATATTATGTATAAAATAATAATAAAAATGGCCTATTTACACACAAAATGCATTCCCTTTATATAGCACAGCTCAAAAAATATATATATTATATATATAAATAAAATTGCAACTTTTAGAAATTTTATACCCTTGGATAAATACTGTAAAACATATTTATGTATACTCGTGTGATTTGTTTTTAATGTAACTCATAATTGGATAGAGAGAAACCAAAGAAAGTTTGGCGTGTAACAAATAAAATAATATTTCGATACGTTACATTTTACATGGTTTCTATCTACTCACTTATGAGTTCAATCAAAACTAAACCATAAATGAGTTATGTTGTTTTCAGCGTAAAAAAAAGTGAGTAATAATAGTTAGTAAATTTGTACGCTTTTTTTATGATAGCATAGCTTGAAAAGAAAAAAAAATGCAAATTTTAGGAATAAAAAATTCTATAGAATACAGAAAACCCATTTTTATATAAAAATAATAATGGAAAAAAATAATAATGCTATTTTTGTAGAAATACACGAAATAAAAGAATTCATGTTTTTTTAGTGATAAAAAAATTGTGTGATGCTTGTATGCTGAAAGTGGTGTGTAATTGTTAAAAAGATATAATATATAAAAAATCTTGCTTAACAAATAAATTTTGTGGTCAAAATTGAGTTGGTTTCATTCAAATTTATTTAATTTTTAAGTTTATTTTAAGAGTTTATTTATTGGGAAATGAAATAAATACAGATTAAAACATTGAAATCTGATGGTAAAAATACATATTTCATTTTAATTAAAACTTTAAATTTGTATGTCAGAAGATATAGAAATATTTAAAATTAAGGTTGTTTAGGGCTAAATTTAAAAAGGGGGCTATCAATTTAGGTATAACCATAGTACACTATGGTAGAACTTAATTTAGAAGCAGTGAATTAAAATTACCTATTCAATTTTTTTATGTTACATATTTTTTTTAAATGATTTTAAAGAGCTTAAAATAAAAGTCAATTAAAGGCATTATAACAAAAATAATAATAATTAAGGCAAAGGCAATACAAAGGAGTTGGCTTTCATAGTTGCATAAAAAAGTATTAGGAAGAAACTAAATAGTAAATAACATTTTTTTTTTTTTTTTTTTTTTTTTTACTGAAATAGTAAGATGAGATTTACCATAAATATTATTGTTTTTTTAATATGTTGTTTTTCAGTGTAAGAAATTAAAAATATTATGTATAAATTAAGCGAACAAAAGTTATATAATATAAATTTGACCCCCCCCCCTCTCTCTCTCTCTCTCTCTCTCTCTCTCTCTCTCTCTCTCTCTCTCGCACATAATATATTTTCACATAATATCAATAAACAATTGCATTATTACATATAAATGTGCTATATTATATTATAACATTGGTACAATTTAATCGTGAGTATACACATGTCCACATTATTTTTATTCCAAGGTCAAAAGTATGACGTCATATTAGGTGACCAATACGTGACCTTGTAAAGGTCATGAGCTTTATGCCATATAAAACACCATATGTTTACATTTTCTGTCTCAATGGAAGTTTCTTGACATAAAAAAAAAATTACTATAAAGGTCTGTGTTTGAACTGAAAGAACCAAATATAGAAATAAAATTTATTATTTAGCATTGATTTTATTGCTAAACTAATCTTTGGATTTGAAATATGATAAAATAGATGATTAAAATTACCATTTAATTGACGCAACTTCTAAATTTTAAAAAAAAAAAAAAAAATGACAGAAAAGTTATTTGACATTATGTATGCAACGAATGAATTTCTTTCGAATTTTATTCAAAATCCATAGAAACTGTTTTTAAGGAAAATAACATTTTCTCCCCATAGAAGTTCCCTAGAAGATATTTTTATAAAGAATATTTGCCATAGAGAAAAAAAAATACACTTAACAGAGATGTAGTGGCTGGCCAGCCAATTCTACAGAGCATGCTCTGTACAATTTCTTTGGTTCCCTATAGGAGAAAATTTTGTTACTTAGGAAAAAAATTTCAAAAGGTAAACAATGCTTAGAAAACGCTGGAAGCATTTCTCGGAGCAATAGCTTCCAAAAATCGCAATCGTCTTACGTTAAAGGGAGGGGGGGGGTGTTTGTGCTGATGAAGATTACTTTAATTTAGGGAAGGGGGGGGGGGGACACTAGCCAAACCCAGTTGTCGCGGGAAACTTGCTGCACCCAGGGCCGATAAAAGTAAGATATACTGTAGATACACTTTTACGTGTTTTAGCCATGTAAATAAATTTAAAAATATTTCTGTTTATCATCGGTAACGCCCAGTGATATTATCATTCAAATTTATACACTTAAAAAAGAATTCGGTATCCACAACTCATATGGTTGTTTTTTTGGTCGTGTTTACATATAGACAAGAAGAAAACGTATTTTACATCATATGTGTACAAACTAAACTTTTACATGGTATATATCTAACTTATTATCAGTATAGGGATTTTGCGACAGGAGGGGTCCAGTCTATATTGAGGGTGGGGGTCAACAACACTCCTCTTTACTCGCATGCTTTTTCTAGAACTGACGGTGGCAGTCAGGTTGGTCCTTACCTTAATTTAACTAGAAATAAGTAATAAAATAAAAAAATAAAAAATAAAAAATTGACAGTATTGATACGTTTTTTCACAGTGTTCTAATTTCAATGGCATTATATTGTTACACGTAAAATTATAGTTTAATAATTACTTATAAATATATTTAACGTATTTATACGATCAAAAATATTGAGAGGGCAAAAATCAGTAGAACTATAGTGTTCTTATTTTTCTTAGATAACTTTTACCTTGATATTTAAAGAAGCAAAAAAAAAGTAGTTACCTTTCTTTCAGCGTATAAACAAAAAAAAAATTAATATTTATAGCATTAAAACGCCTTTAATTAAAATTTATGTATTTAAATCGTAAATAAGATTACTATATGAATATTAATATCAAATCAATGTATATAAGAGTAATTATGAAATTGTAAATGGAGTTGCATGTTTTATTACTTTACATATGAGTGGACATGCCAAGAGATTTATTCGTGTTACTTTTTTATATATCATCCTACACACGCATTTCCAGACCCTTTTTTTTTTTTTTTTTTTTTTTTTTTTTTTTTTTTTTTTTTTCATATTGAGTAAGAGAGAGAGAGAGATTTCGAAATCTCTTTTGCAAATATAACCACTAGAAAAAAAATCTTTTCAAACATTTTTAGACATTTTCTATATTAAAAAAATATGAATATATATACAATCACAATTTACAAAAGTTACGCCTACCTTTTTAAATTAAAATTATTAGAATAGAGTGAGTAAAATGTGATATAAATTAATTTCAATATTAATGATGTTTTTTATTTACTTTTTTTAACAAAACATTTAAATGATAGTGGGAAATCTTAAAAAAATAAGTACTAAAACGTTGTCATTTGTGATAGATACAAATTTATATAAAATAAAAAAATTGAAATATAAATATGATTATACATTATATATATTTTCAACAATTAAAATACTTATTAGAAAAAAATGTAGAATTTATGTTTAGTTTCTGTAAGGCTGCTACATTGAAGGAATAAATTACGTAATTTATGCTGTATTTGTGTCATAGCATAAATGATGCTATGCTAATGATTAGAACAACATGCAACATAATATTTATGTTTTGTAGCATAGTTATTATGAAGTTTAGCATAAATTATGCTGTATTGAAAAAATTGTGCTGAAAATGAGCTAGCATAATTATTATTATTTTTGTCCTTGTCATAAAATTTGACTCAAAACACGTGTTATTTAATCAACTCTTCCGTGGTTTCATTTTAATCATTTCTGAATGTAACCTAACTCAATAATTGAATGTGTATAGACATAATAAGTATTCCAATAAAATTTTCTATATATTCTTAACAATTCAAGTTATCGTAAAAAAAGAAACTATAAAATTTTAAATTATGAATGAAACCAATAAAATTTACCTATAGTATATTTATATATATATATATATATATAAAAAAAAATCAGGAATAATAATATTTTACATGTCATTGTAGAAAAGACACACTTGCATGCGATCAAGTTTTCTGATCTAATATGGAAGCTTGTTTTGTGTAAAGATATATAGACTCTATATTATTTATTATATCGTTGTTCAGTTTTTATTATTATTATTATATTATAATGTTTTAGCAAAACCTACACTAAAAAACAAGCTTCCTTTCATAGCATCTTGCATATTTATAAAAATCTAATTATACTTCAGCACTATATACACTGAAAAAAATTATATGAACTTAAATTTAATGTATTTATTTTAAATTTTTAGTCTTACGGAGAAAAACATGAAGGCTGTATGGTATGAATAAATTATGTAATTTATGCTACAGTTATAAATAAATAAATAAATAAATAAATAAATAAATAAATAAATAAATAAATAAATAAATAAATAAATAAATAAATAAATAAATAAATAAAGTCTTTATTGCATAATAGGCAAATGGTGCAGTCAGGGCAGAACAAAGGCCCTATCACTGAACCAACATTGGACAGCAGTAACAAACAAAAACAAAATATACCATATTTAGGATTAATAAGCATATTAAGACATATTATTTAATATAGTTATGTCATAGCATAAACGTTGCTATAAATTGAATACCTACACTACACCGTAATACACCGTAATACACCGTAATACACCGTAATACACCGTAATACACCGTAGTACACCGTAGTACACCGTAATACACCGTAATACACCGTAGTACACCGTAATACACCGTAATACACCGTAGTACACCGTAGTATTGAAGCAATGTTAGTAACATTGTTATTACTCGTATTTAGTATTATAGCATAAATTACACCCAAGAAACATTTTAGTTTGCATGATCGCCCAAAGATATCGCCCATTTCAAATGACAGTTTTTGGTTAAATAAACGATTATTTAAGAAATATCGAACATCCTTACATGGCGTGGACTTTATGTTGTAGTGAATAAATGTTGCTTTAAAAATAAACTAGCATAATTATTATACGTAAAACTTATTTTTGTAAGTAACTTATTAAGTAAGTAAATTGTTATTCAATTTATTGCCTTATATGGAAATATAATTTTTTTGTATACATTTTTTGAAACTTAATTTTTAATGTGATTGCATTGTGTTTCTACATTACATATAAAGCAAAACAGAATAAAATTATATAAATTAAAAATTTACATGCCGATATTGATGTGTTAAGTCAGCTTATACTGACCTATGTCACTATATAATATTTCACAGATCACGCCATGTTAATGGTGACATAAGCCTTCATATAATCAATTTTGTTTTATTATTAAAGAAAAACGTAATATAACTCCACTCAGTTCTTAAATAATCAAAATTGAGAACCTCAGAAAATTTAGAGAAACCTTTAATTTTTTTTTTTCATTTTTTTTTTTTTTTTTTTAAGTTATGTTATAAATTACTCCCAGTTCATTTACCACCACAAATATGACATTAGTTATTTTAATAACCACATGAGTTACTTTAAAATCTACCACAATTTTATTGTAAGTACTCGTGTTTTTTTGTTTTTTTCCAGTGTATAAAAGTGCTAGCAAGAAAAATTACCTTTGCACGTGCGTATTATATATACATATAAAAATTATAATAATTAAAATAAATTACTTTTTATTCATGAATGAATTTGTTTTTATTAAAAAATGAAGACTGCTCTTACAAATTAGGTTCTTGCATATTTAAATGATTTTTTAATAGGTGTAAATTTTTATATTATAGTTTTTTTTTTTTTTTTTTTTTGCATACTTTTTTTTTTAATAAATACAAGAAGAGTGATGTTAAAAACAAAACAAAACCTGATTCCTTTGTTGCATATTTATTATTTAAACGATTTATTTGAACTTGTATTAATAACCATTATGTACTGTACTATAGAGGCGATTTTTTTTCTTAAAAAAAATGCTCACTATATGTATCTCTGTTCTTAATTTACTTGTTCAAAATACCTTTTAAAAAGTGCTGCTTATAATAATAATAATAAAAAAAAAAATGTTTTTGAGAGGGAGGAAAAAAACTATACGAAAATATATACCTAAAATTGTCCGGAATATTTAAGTCCATTTTATGTAATACCCCGAGTAAAATTTTAACGATGACACAACGATGAAATAAGAATGACAAATAAATGCGACACAAAGATGAAATAACGATGAAACGTGTCCCATTTCATCGTTATTTCATCGTTAGCCCCATGTTATTTATATGGAGTTAAAAAATAGAAATATTAGCAAAATGAGCAAAATATTTTCGATGAAATTTCAATGACATAAGTATGAAACAACGATGACATAAGTATGACACAACGATGACATAAATGAGAAATAATGACGACAAAATTATACTACTAGAAATTATCGATGAAATTTCAATGACATACCCACACAGCACGGTTTATCCAATAGATATTCATTGGATATCCCAATATCCAAAATATATCCCGTCCATTTTATATGAACCTTGAATGTCTATGGGATATTTAGCTTGGATATAAAAAAACAAATCCAAAATTAATTATCTACTTATTTTCAACCCGTTTTTCTCATGAGCTGACAATTATATTATGTTTTATTTATAATTTTAATCAATAAATATATTTTAGGGCAATTTTTTTACATCCACTGGTATATCCATAGAATATGCAAGAGTGGATATATAAAATTTCACTCACAAAATTAGTTTTATTGAGAGATTTTATGATATATGTTATGAATTTATTTACCTAAAAGTAATATTTCATGCTATTTGATTTTTTTAGTCACTTTAATATTTTAAATTCTTTATATCTATTAGATATCCCAAAAACATCCAAATATCCATAGGTATATCCACCAGGGGGCAGCGTTTATTTGTGAATTTTAAATGATGCTAATTTTTTTATATCGTGCTAAATAATTAATTTTAAAATAGTATAAAGTATGGGTTTTGTGCATTTAATTATAAGCAAACAATTCAAATCATAAAACAACTACAATTTTAATAATTAATTAACTTAATTTAATTTTGAAAATCGATCTCTAACTTTTTAAGTCAGACTGAAAAGTTGTGGTAATAATATCCCCCGAATATCCATGTTATATCCTTCAATTTCGTGTCTCAGTGGAAGACACACAACTTTAAGTCATGAATATTTTCTGACTTGGGCAAAAACCAAAAGACCTTCCCCGACCTGGGGGGGGGGGGAGGGTTGGGGGTTTGCCCATGTTAAATGAAATCACACAACTTTGACAAGTCATTAATATTTTCGGACTTGGGCACGCACACCGCACACCAATAGCACTTCCCCGGACCTGGGGGGGGGGGGGGAGTTGGGGTTTATTATTTGCCCATGTAAAATTGGGAAAATACTGAAAACAAAATTAAAAAATACATTGCCTATATACCCCCCACCCCCCAAAACCCCCAAATTTTTTCTATCATATCGCATTTAATTTAACATTAAATGTACTTTTTTTAATATATCCCATAGATCTACATGGTATATTCCAGCGGGCGGGACATTTGGATTTTCTGTGGACCTTCAGCGGAGATAAATGGGATATATTTTGGGATATACGTAGGATATCTAAAGGTCATTCAGTGCTGTGTGGGATATGTATGAAATAAAGATGACAAAAATTTTCAAGATAATTTTAATAATGTAAAAATATGAAATATCGACGACAAACTTTCAAAGTACACCGCGCGACCACCTCGGAGACCTGCCTGTTAATAAAATCTAGTGCCTGCCTATATACCAAATGCTACCTGCCTAACATGAAATTTTATACGTATACGGGGGTTGGAGTTTTCTTCTTTAGTGTAGAGTCGCTCGCATTATATTATATAAAAAAGCTTTCCAAACTCAGTAACCCAGCATTTTTTGAGTCTCAACTGAAACTTGTTTTGCAGATTTCTTAATTAATTTGTAATCAAGTGAATACTTTTATACAAATCTAAGTCAGAAAACACAATAAATCGTCATTTTTGTAGTAAATTAAATATTTTATAAATAATTAAAACTTTTATTACCTGCCCTAAAAAGTATTAAAACCTCCGAAACAAACGAAAAAATAGGTATTAATTCTTGACTTTGAATATTTTTTTTTTCAAGTCTGAGAGTCACCGGGAAAAGCTACTATATTACATTGCACTACCACAAAGATTTTGTACAGGATTCTAATCATAATATTCATAATATATATTTATCAAATATATTGCTTGTATTGAATATTAATTAAACGCAACAATGTATTTGCAATATTTATTATATTTTTTTATGCATTATTTTATGCATTAAATAAAAGCTAAGTGATTGTCAGTTTTTTGGCACTAAAAATTACTTTTCCATATATTTATGCAATACTAAAATTTGAATTGTTTGAAGCATATTTATAATATATTTTTTTATATTTTCTTTTAATGCTTGCAATTAATTTGCCTTATCGTACGCGTGTTAAGAAATATATAACAATAAAAATACAATCAATTTAACAATTTTTGTTACGCTTTTCTAGAGTTAATAAGCACATTGACTATATTTAAAGCTGATTTAAATAATAAGCATAATTTTTAGCAAAAGATTAAATTTCGTTACACTAATAACTAATATAATATAAAATAATTATTTTGTATTTTTTGACTATTTTTACAATATTGAAAAATACACACTCCGAAACCGTTTAGCATGCATTTTTGCACATAGGGAAAAAAAATCTAACCATGTCAGTAGTAATTTTAATCAAACACGTTATATTAATATAAAATAATTATTTAATTATATATAATGATATTTTTCTATCAATCTACCAGCTAAAATAGAAAATTCGATGACTTAAAGATGACACAACGGCGACATGAAAATTTTTATTTTTGTAAATATGAAATAAGTATGACAATAAAAACTTATTGATGAAATAACGATGGCAGCTTTAATTTTCAAAAAATCTAAATGCGACACAACGATGACATGATTAAAAATTCAATATTCATGTAAAAAGCCAATAAATTATTATTTCTTCGTGTCATCGTTATTTCATACATATTGAATTTTAATCGTTGTCGTCGTTGTGTCGCATTTAGGTTTTTGAAAAATAAAACTGCCATCGTTATTTCATCAATAATTTTTTGCTGTCATACTTATTTCATTTTTGTAAAAACAAAAAATTTCATGTCGTTGTTGTGTCGGATTTAGATTTTTGAAAAATAAAAATTGCCATCGTTATTTCATCAATAATTTTTTGCTGTCATACTTATTTCATTTTTGTAAAAACAAAAAATTTCATGTCGTCGTTGTGTCGTCTTTTTGTCATCGAAATTTCATTGTTAGACATTTTAAAAAAATTATTTTTGTGACTTTGTCATACTTTGTCTTCATTAAATCGCAGTTGTGTCATCGTTATGGGACATTTCATTGAAATTTCATTGAAAAATCATAGAAATGTCATACTTAGCGTTCTACTCGGGACATAAAAATTAATTATAATAATTGTATAGTAATTTGTATATTGATATGATTTTTGTAAGATTTACTAGAGATTTCAGATTAGTAATTTATGAAAAAATTATGAAAAGTACGGAATATATATGCCAATGGTTAAGGCGGATTCAATCGGCGATTTATTATTTTTTAATTTGATTACAATACAAAACACAAGATTGCAAAAAAGTCTAAAATGCTTATACTTTTCTTATAGCTTTTTGAAGAACTTTCATTTTGATTTGAAAATAATAATAAATAAAATAGTATGGCAAAAAACAAGGATATTTTTAGTATCCAAACTTGTTGAATGACTCCCCCCCCCCCCACCCCACCCCCAAACAATTGCATAAATCGCCATATATGTGAATGTTTTTTTAATGTCTAAATAATTTTAAATATTGGTTTTGATTATTACTGTACACGGGAGCTTAAATTGTTGTGCTAAAAATTGAAGTCTGAATCTTTGTCTTAAAATGTAGCAAGAAAAAAAGACACACATTACACTGTTGTTTTATATAGGCCAGCTATGTAGAGTAGCTAACATTGTCTAACATTATATCGTATGTCTGTATATTTTAATTTTTAGTTTGCAACTAAATATTTCAAGTAATATTTAGTTGTGTTTTATTCTATCCTTCCGTTTCAATTTACTATTTTGCCAATAGAAAAACAGCAACAAACAACATATAAGCCCATATTCATATACTAAATCAAGAATTATTATTTTTTTTTTTTAATTTTTTTTTTTTTTTTTTTTTTTTTTTTTTTTTGCATTTACACAAACGAGTAAATACAAATTTTCAATAAGTTTTAGCAATACTTTATAATTATAGTTTTTATCCCATTATCATTTTAATTATTTTCATAATGATATTATAGAAACATTAAAAGCTTGTAGTATTTAATTGCATCCTTCAAAATGTTCATTTTTTATATTATATATAATTGCATATTTTACATTTCCGCAAATAAAAACATAATAAAAAAAAAGTTTAAAATTCTAAATATTTGACTTTTTTAATTTTTATTAAAAATTTTTAGTACAATATTTCAGGATTTTTATAATTTTCTTATGGAAGTTTGAAAAAAAGAAATGTAAAAATAAAAAAATAATAAAAATGCTGTACGAATCGGATGACATTCTTCAGTGTTTACTGTATTATTTATATTTATTTTGTTTCTTTGTGGATTTCCAAATGGATTGATGCCAGAAATTTGACAAGAAAGAGTGAAAAGGTATACGTAAACAACTGATTTTTCAAAATGTTTTCTCCATTGACTTAATGTATGAAAATTTATTCCCTTACATTATTGCAGCCTTGCTATCTAGCAACGTTCATCGATTTTTTGCTTCTTGCGGGTTTTCCCATCCTCCCACAACTGCTACTCTATATTATTAGGTATATAGATAGAAACTGTTTTTGTTCGTACTTCCGATTTCACTGTTGTTGTTTTTTATATCTCAATGAATATGTTGTTTTGTAGTTATATAGAGTATAATATTAGAAGTTGTGTCAGAAATCATGTAAATTAGGTTCTATGTACATAGTATATTATATAATTATAACCATATTAATAATATAAGCACAGCCTTATCGCGTTGTCTGAACCGGTTCCCGTTGGATCACCGAAGTTGAACAATGTCGAGCGTGGTCAATACTTGGATGGGTAAAACCGTACAAAGACAGGCGGCGTGGCTGTGCTGGCAGTTTGACCACTGCTTGCACCACTGCTTGAGAGTGCTGTCAACTCTTGATAGTCCGAGAGTCAGTAGTCCGGGTTGCACAGATCTGGTAGTCGAGCCCAGAAGGGTGTGATAACGGTTTGAGCCTGAGGTCTAGTAAACCTCAGATCATACATCAAAGCCCATACTTAAAAAAGTTTAATCCTTGCCTACACCGAAAGGTATTGTGGCATCATGATACTTAATATATCGATGTTGGGATGCAGAAATGCGACCGATGAGAAAAATCATGAGGTTTTTACTCATGATTTTTCTCATCGGTCGCATTTCTGCATCCCAACATCGATATTATACTATATATACCCGAGTGGCACAGAAACTATGAACTTACAAACCTTTTACTATGAATAATCTGCGCGAAGCCCTTTTATTATAGACTTTACTATGAACTTGCTTGTAACAACTATGAACGATTTTATTTCGTCGAGCTAGCTCAGTTTTATTTGGGCTGAATTTCCTATGAACTGGGTTGAATTTGCTATGAACGCAAAATTGTGACCTGAACTTTCTATGAACGAAAAGGTTTTCTTAGAATTTTCTATGAACTAAAAAAAAGGTCCCGCTATGAATTACCTATGAACTGGGTTGAATTTGCTATGAACGCAAAATTGTGACCTGAACTTACTATGAACGAAAAGGTTTCTTAGAATTTTCTATGAACTAAAAAAAAGGTTTGCTATGAATTTAACCTGACCATTTTTTATGCGATTACATTTTAAGAAAGTTAAGAAGGTTCATAGCAAATTCATATCAGAATTTTAAAGATGGAATTTTTCTAACCAAATAGAGAGTTGGGGACTTCAATTTTTTTCACAATTTTGCTAGCGTATGTTGTGCTTGCAGTTGAAGAAAAACTTTGAAGAGTGAAGACATACAAGTGAGGCTGCGCGTTTCTGGAGTTTCTAATTAATATATATTTGATGCACTTATGCAACGAAAATGACTGATGGAGTGTAAAAGACTACCAATTACGGGAAGTACATTTTTTTTTATTAATATATTGATTGTTGAGATTGAGTGTACTTTGTGAATAATTATGTTTGTTTTTTTATTTCAGATCATTAAATAACTGCAGCGGCCAAGTACAGCCACGACTCTGACTGACTGTTCGACGGATATGGATCACGCGGCGCGGACTGCACACGTGTAAAGATGATATACCGCACTTGCAACGATGATTTTTTTTTATATGAATATTTAATAAAATTTACTATGTTAATAAATACAATTAATGCAAAACCTATAACATTTCCTGAAGTATGGCAACCATGTTTTGCCAGCAAAATAAAAAAGGGGAAGAGGAGGGGGTAGGGGTGGAATGCGAAAAAAAGGTTGCCGGTTCATAGCAAATTCATAGCAAGTTTATAGCAAATTCATATTAGGTGTTCATAGTTGATTCAGGTTAGGAATATAGAAAATTCATACCAGATTTTTTTTATACAATTTTTTGAATAAATTAAAGTGTCCCATTTCATGGTAAATTCAGAGTTAAATATAGTATAGATTTATATGTTAAATTCATAGTAAAGTCTTACTCTTTTGTGCCACTCGGGACATGCTGCAATATACACACCAAGTGAACATCATGGTTTATTATAGTTTAAATAAGTATTCCCGAAAAGTGTCATCTTTGGTGGTTTACAGTGTTGTTCGTATTTTAAGTTCATATACAAGGACAAAAATAAATAATAATAACTCAATAAATTTACCATTTTCAGCACAATTTGTTCAATACAGCATAATTTATGCTATACTTCATAATGACTGCTTCATAGCATAAATGTATATTCTATTCTAATTTAGCATCATTTGTGCTATATTGACATACATGATAAATTCGCGTGATTGATTTTTTCCTTCTCCTTCTCCTTCTCCTTTTTTTTTTTTTTTTTTTTTTTTTTGTTCTTTCATAATTTTATTTTTGATTTTAAATTCATATTGTTTAATGTTGTTGGTATAATATTTAAGTATAAGAGTTCATAAACTACAAAACTAATTGGCACTATCCGTGTTTCATGAAATACGATTATACCGAATCACATATTATAAAATGTATATTTATGTTAAAATTTAAGAATGCAGATGACTTCTTATATTTAAAGCAGTTTCATAAGTAAATAAAAATACAAAGTAAATATTATTATTATTTTGTAACCATTAAATTTTTGAAATACATAACGAATGGATAATATCCTAAAATATTGTTAATTATGGGAAAAAATTTAATTTATATCCTCTTTTCCTTTAGAAATTGATAAAAAAATAATATATGTTAAAAAAAAAGTTTACACTATAGGCTATAAAACTATGTTGAAGTAAAAAAAAATAGCACTAAAATAATGCATGAAATAGTTTTGAAAGCAAAGAGTTGAAAGAGTTTTTTCTTTAATATTTTTGCATGTACAAAATGACAGCATTTAAACATAAAATACTAATAAAAAGTAAACCTAATTTACATTTCTATCTAAAATATATAAAAACTTAAACGAAAATAACACATCCTTGATTTTTGTTTCTAAATAGTTCAAAACAATTACTAGTATTTAAAAATAAATTACAGTTCAATTTTTAATTATATACATATTTTAATACTTGTGATGACGTAAACTCAAGACCACCTATAGTGAAATACCATCAATTATTGTTCCTTTTTCAGTCGAATACAACAATGGTAATAATTAGAAATGCAAATACATTGTTGAGAATTGACGTCACAAGTGCACGAGAGTTAGATATTAACTTAATTTTAATTACTCGTGCGTACACGTGGTAAATTATATAGAAAATAAAATGTTAATTTTACAAAAAAGTAGTAACTTGAGTGCGGGAATATAATGGATAATTGAAAGTTTTAGCCGTTTGGTTAAAAATTGTAAGAGTCAAATAGATTTGCAAATGGCATAACCTCGCTTTAGTCCCAGACACTTTTAAACAATATTTCAGTGTCGTAAATTTTAACCACGTTTTTGTGAGGCTATCAGAATGACAAAAATATGCATCTTTTGTCGATTTTTTTTTTTTTTTACCCACTCTCAAAATAGCTTTAAAAAACGCGAAATTTTACTGGCTTTTTTTTTTTTTTTTTTTTTTTTTTTTTTGCACAATTTACATATTTTTATCTCGATTTTTTCGATTTTTTTCGATTGTTTAAAGAATTTTTGTCAAGTTTTTTGATGTACAACTCATTGTATATTGGGACTGAAGAGGACAAAGTTAAAAAAACAAACTCAGAAAGAAGCCAACAATACTAACAAAAAGAGAACTTTATTAAAGTTCTCTACTAACAAAGTGCAAGCAGGCACAAGATGACTTTATGTTCTTTCGCGTGCTTTCTTATCAACCAGCTGAATTTCTTTTTCTCAATGTTGAGATTTTTAATATTGTTTATTTCAAAGCTATCGTTTTAATAAATTTTAAAATATTTGAACTAATAAATAATTGTAACGAAAGTGATTGAAATTCAGGAAAACAAAACCTTTGAGGATCAGTACGCAGAGCAGACTGTACGCTACAGTAAAAGTTTTATTATAAAGAAAAACTTGCTACTGTACTTCTCCATAAGAAAATGAAAAATGTTAAATATAAAGACAGAAACAGTACATAATATTACGTAGTAGTATAGTACATAATATTGGTCATATAGTTGGGCTTTGATTTTTTTTTTTTTTTTTTTTTTTACTAATACAACATTTGAAGGTATTCTATTAAATGAAGGCACTTTTTAAAATTCAATTTATATTTGAAAAAATTAAAAGGATTATTATTATTCTGGATAATAGGAAACATTAATATGACATACAAGAATACTTTCTCTCTCTCTCTCTCTCTCTCCTTTGATTTTGCATAGTAGTCATTGAATTTAGAAAATGTTATAATTTATAATATATAAACTATGAATTATCACTAACTAATCAGGTATTCAGATACCGTACGATAATTGGGAGGGGGGGGGGGGGGAAGCTGTGACCCTAATATATTTTTATTTTATTTTCAATTTAAAAATACTTGTGATTGCAGTAATCACAAAATTCAAATCCATATTTCAATATATTATAATAAATCTGAAATTCCGAAACAACATAGTATCCTGCTTCTATATAAAAGTTTAATTGAGATATTATTTTATTGGTTTATAAGTATCTATCTTACAGCAGGTAGCGCGGCTCTGGGTAATCACTGATATTATTGCGGCAAATGGAGCAGCAAAATGTACGTGTGCTTATATAGGAACTGCAAATTATCTCTCGAAATTTAACAAGCCGTAACTACTTTCCTCTATTTATAGTTGAAAATTAACTTGTCTTAAATAAATATTTACTTCAGAACATGGTTCAGTACGTGATTATAATATTGATCTAATTGAAATAATTTTTGTAAAGGGAACATTTTAATTTGCTACGCGGCTAATGTGATCATCAGAACATCTCGCGCGCACACACAATCTGACTATCAGACTTTCTCGCGATTTTGATGTGAAAAATGAAGTTAAATAAGTTGTAATGAAAAAAAAAAAAAAAAAAAAATTAAATGTCTTTTAAATTTTAAAATTTATGTCATTGCAAACAAATATTATTCGCTACAATAATAATAAATAATTAATATTTCTTGAAAATTGAAAAACTAATTTGTTATACGGATTATATTATAAATGATTACGATGATATTTTATAAATCATTTACATATTATCTTTTATAATTTTTTTTATTTTTTATACCAATTTTTTTTAATTAGATTTGTTTTTTCCTAAAAAAAATTATTTTAATAAAATAAAAAATTACAATTTGAATTTTTCAGAGACTAAAGATTTAATATATTGCCAAAATTAATTCTAAATTACTACTTAAATAATTATGCTCTCTAATTGATAAATTAATATAAATATTAAATAATTTATGGAAAATAGTTTTATATACCTACAGCGACATTATTAGTTAATAACGTAGTATTTTACGTAAACAAGACAAACTTCTCTTTCAATCAAACAGGGCACAGTCAAAAATATAAATATAAGAGGTAATAGTACAAAGTCTAATATCTCTATTTTATATGCAAAATAAGCGTTTCATTCAGTTGAGGTCTGTTCATCAGTCAGTGCAGTTCTAGTAAAGCTGTTCTTTTAGCTTTAAAGTTTGTTTTTTTTTAATACCAGTTTAATATTAAATTAAATTCTGTGACATATGAATATTAATTAATGATATAATAATAAAGAATAAAATCAAAAATACATATTACAAAATTAATTGTGTTACTTTATGTAACTTGTGAACTAAGTGTTAAAATGTAATATTATTATTTAACTGCTACTATTTACACAAGTTATCAAACAACATTATTCGGGACCTTCATGGGGTAAGTCATCATAAAAATTTCTGATAGTCACTTTGTGTAAAACGACGTAGGCAAATTGTGCGAATCGCGAGAAAGTCTGATAGTCAGATCAGATTGTGTGGCGCGGCGAGAAAGTCTGATAGTCAGATCAGATTGTGTGTACGCGCGAGATGTTCTGATGATCACATTAGCCACGTAGCCGTCGATATATCATTTACTTAAATTTTATACATATTGTGTTAATACTCTAACAATTGAAAACATTTCATTGCAAGTGGTCCATTGTACAAAAAAAAAAAAAAAAAAAAAAAGACATTATAATTATATTATATCCATTATTTTTGTCGCACTCATTCACCAACTGTAGTATAATAACATACTAGTACATAGTATACAATTTCACAAAACAAACATAATTATAAGTACAAAACCCAGGTAGAATATTAATGGACAAAAATCCTTGCACTAAATATATATATATATAATATAATGATATAATTGCATTCAATATAGTTAAGAATATTATATATAAAACAAACTTAAATTTGCATACATTAATTATAATTATAAAAGATAATTATGCATTACCTTAAATAGTAATATAGTATTATTTTATTATTAGATATATATATAATAATAAAGGCTCAAGTTGGGTGGAGTTTACTTTACGGTACATTGATTGAAGTATATAAGTATGTGTTGCATATCTTATTGCATACTAACTTGTCAATTATATTGTTTTATGTAAGTAAGTGAAACTTGAGAAGTAAATGTCAAAATAATAAGAACATTTACAACGTGAGAAAAATAAATATCGCATTTTCTTCGCTTCATGTTTTTCACTTTTTTTAAAAACTTTATTATTATTATTTTTTTTTTTTTAATATTTTTTAAGTTAGGTTCTAGGAGCAAAGCAGTAAAAATCACTTTTCAATACTTGCAATGGATGTAAGAAATACCAAATTTTACAATGATATTCAAAATAGTAAAATTATAAAATTCTGAAGAAAAAAAAAATTATATTATATAATATAGATAAAATAATAAAAAAGAACTCTTAATGAATAGGCTATTTTCTATAAGAAATATGCAATATTTTATTGTATAAGCTTTTAAGCTTTAAACTACTTAGGTACTTTTTTATATTATATATATATTGCAAAGTGATAATTATAAAATATAGATGGATAATAATTTTTATTGAGGCCACAAAAGGTACAAAACCCACTGAAGTGGTCCTCTGATATTCTTGCTGTCAGAGGTTTATAGTTTGACAATTTTTATTACATAGTTTTCAAAAACGATAGCTAAAGGAGAGTACATCACAATTATATAAACAAAATATTAATTTTCAACTCATAACAGCAATTGTTTTCTGATATTTTATAGAATTCAAGATAACACAATTAATTATTAGAATTCAAATTCAAAATATATTTATTCATTTCTTTCATCCTACAATCAAAATACACAAAAGTGTATCCGCTTAGGTTATTGTACATTATATATACATATATATAAACACAATTAGAAATGATTGTCAATAAAACACATTCAAACATTACACAACATATTAAAGAAAATATTAGATACAAAAAATATTAGAGTTGGTCCTGTAAATATTCATCCACTGAGTAATATTGTTTATTTTGAATGATAATCATAATAAAATAGTGAGAAAGTCATTATGGGTATACAAATATAAATAATAGCTTGTTCTGTAAAGTATCGTGAATCTCATTTACAGTGATTTGATTGGCTGACCAACAAAATAAGACACATTCTTGGTTGATTTTTTTTTTTTTGATCCGATAAAAGTGAGTCGCATTGAGAATGTAACTTTTTTTTTTTATAAATTTTCGTTCATTCTTATCAAGTTCAAAGTTATAAACGAAGAAATAACAATGATCAACCATATATATAAACGTAGTAAACAGGTAATGACGTCATGATCAGATGTTTTTATCGAAGGAAAATTTTCAAAGCTGGCTCAAAAGTTGTGTGTAGTTTATAGAACGAGCTATTATTTACTAACTTAAAAACCATGTTTTATTATTATTATTATTTTTTAATTTTCTTGTATTTTTTCATGTTAAAAAATATTTGTTAGAAAAGTTAAAAGTTTTGCCCATTTTGAAGTTGTTTAATTCTAAATTGATTGATTTTTAAAAGCAATAGAAATCTATTAATTGTTACTATATTTTTTAAACATAGTTGCAATACAATTATTTTTTCAATATCAGTTAAATACTAAATAAATAAATAAAATAAATTTTATTATTTATGGAAACTTCTACTTGAAACTATAAAGTATAGTCAAGTGAAAAAAAAATGTAGTACTTTAAAAAAACATGTAATGGAATAAGTGAATAAAAATAATAAATAATTATTTATTTACTATAATGCAACACTTATTTATTTTATTACAAAATTTATTGAAATATATTAGTATAATAAAATTACATCGTTTTAAAAAAACAAACATATTATATTAATCTGATTTAAATTTATGGAGAGGATTTTTATAAAAAATCAAATAAGGATTTATGAGTTCAAAAAGCCTTGTAACATGTAACCGATTTCTCTCCCTCTCTCTCTCTTTCTCTATGATTCATCTATTCGACCAGTATGATGGCTATTTTGCCATTTTAGGCGAGCAACGAGGCCCACACGACACGACTTTTTTTACACTCGGATACGTTTTCTTTATGTTTATGCAGATTATATCCATACACGTCCTGAAAAAGAGCTTGATGATGATGATGATGATGGGCGTTAGCGTTAATCCTTACTGCACTCTATAATACAATAATTAATTATTATGCATTTTATATTGCCTGATTTGTATAGCTGGTATATGCAATCATTTTTCTGTAAATAGTTAGGATGTTGTTTCAATAAGTATTTTAAATAATTCAATAAAGGCTATGCGTATAGTCTTATTTGGATTTCTATAACTTAAAGAGTTACTCATTGCAATAACAATTGCAATACAAGGATTTTTTTTTTTTTTTTTTTTTTTTTTTGTGCCCATAATACAGTATTATATACTATTTAACATTGTTTAATTCCCTATAATAAATAAGGGAAATTTAGGAAGAAGGACTTCTTCATTTTTTTTACTAATTGATTTTAATTTTAAAGCTCTCAAACTTTACCACTTAGGCAAATTTCACTAATTCTTTATAATTTTTTTTTTTGACAAATTCAAATGAGAGAAAGATAGTTTATTAAAGTATGTGATATTTTAAACAGTTTATCATAAGAATATAATTGAAAAAGTTAATTACATATATTAGTCTCAAAATCCTATAAAAACTGAAATAACTATTATGGTGCATAATTTTAGTTTTTTTAGTACTATTAAGATAATTAAATATAACATCTTAATTTTTAATGTATTATTAACTATAATAGCTGTTTTAATATAAAAATTGACATTTCGCAAACGGTCTTTTGATTTTCAATAAAACTATAAAAGTTACGATTAATCCCTTGGAAAGTAGAACTGAAAATTTATTTCATTTGATATTAAAGTTTACAAATTTGCAGAAACAGGAAATGATTATGTTATTACTATTCATACTTCAATAAAAAACAAATCAAGATATTATAATATAAAAGGAACACATAATTAAATTACTTCAAAATTGCAGAGAAATTTATTACTGAACTACTTCCATATTACAATGAAGAATACTTGAAAATCGTAAGTAATTTTCTGTATAAAAAAAAAATGATAATAATAAAAAAAAAAAACTTCTTTCAATTTTTTACATAAAAAACAACATAATTTCAATTCCATATATATAATAATAAAACCATAATTCAATAAAAGTAATCAATAAATAAACAATAATCGATATGATTTTCACTTATATATTGTAAACCACATACACATCTATAGATATATGAGAAAGGAAAAGTTAATGATAATATATTTTTGTGGTTACTTATATTAAGTTAGAAAAATAAGCTTACTGACTTGGAAAGAAAAAAGAGAGATATTATAATATAATTTATATTTATATAAAAATGTTCCCGTGTTATGTAGGAATGTTGGGATTGTCACTTTCGATTTCACACCTTCTCTCGTCGCTGTTGCCGCTTGGTTGTTGTTGTTGTTGCATTGTTTTCTATACATACGCAATGTCGTAAATAATCAACACTACTTCACTGCAGCTACTGGATGAAATTATACATGCATGAAAAATCTCGCATTCATTCACTAAATTATGTTTTTACCTTCTTCCTTTGACTTTATTTATTTATTTATTCATTCATTCATTCATTCATTCATTCATTCATTCATTCATTCATTCATTCATTCATTCATTCATTCATTCATTCATTCATTCATTCATTCATTCATTCATTCATTCATTCATTCATTCATTCATTCATTCATTCATTCATTCACTCACTCAATCATTTACTAAATATCCGCATTTTTTTTTTTTTTTTTTTTTTTCATTGTGTGATTTACGCTACCTCTTTCGTAGTTATGTTATAATAAAGTAATACATACTTTACTTTTTCAAATAAAACTAAATAACCTGCACGCTTGCAAATCCTGACATTTTATAAACAGGTTAAATATAAATTTATATAAGTATAGATAACATAAAACTTTCTTAAACCAAGCGGTCAAGTGAATGATTTTATAAATTTTTATTTTAAGGTTTCAGGTTAAATGAATAAAAATAATTTTTTAAATCGATTTTGTAACAGTTTTTTTCATGATAAAATCACATTTATTAAGTTTAAAATCGATTTCAAAAAATAATATCGATATAATTGACATTACATTTAATAAGAATAGACATTTTTAGAACTTTTATTTTTTTTGCAAGGACAATTTTCATTGTGGTCTTAATTAAATATAAAGTCGCGCGTATTTGACATTGTATTAATTATTTATTAAATTAGATTAAACTTTAATGCCAAATATTTTTTCATATAACCTTCAATTTTTGCTGGACATCTTCCAAAAAAAATATATATATATATATATTATAATTTTTATTTATTATTTTTATTTTATATGAATCATACTTTGTACCATGACCGAATTATTTATAAATAAAATAATAAATATGTTTGAAGGTGTGGGATCAAAATGGCAAATTAAATTGCTCTTTTAACTTTTTATTGACTTTCCTTTATAGAAATATATAGGATAAACAGATTGCGTGATATTTTTTATAGTGACGATCACAAACAGAATAAATAAATTGAATAATAAGAATTTTTTCTCTTCTAGACTCGAATGAATTGATATTATAGTCCTTTTCATACTGTATACGAAAAGAATAAATTGATGACTTTATTTATGTCTTACATGATGCTTAATTAGAATAAGATAAATAATTATGCCTATACAACATAATATGTATGCTTTGTAATACAGTTATAATACATTATAACATAGTATAACATTGCATTGAAGAAATAAAGCTGAAAATATGCTCTGGCATAATTATTACGTGTTTTTTTTGTCCAGGTGTGGAATTTTTTTCAATGTGCAATAAATTCGAATTCTCCATTTAAAACTATTTAAATTTCAATTTAAAACCATTTGTCTTGCATAAAATATTGTTATGGTTCAAAAAAGATAAATAAGACTGCACAGAAACTGTGTATTATTGTAGTTATAAATATTTAATTATTTATTATTATTGTTAATTTTAAATAATGACTAGACCAACGCTTGTTGTAACAATGTTATGTTACTATGAACTGCCTGGGTCAATAAAATGTCTTATTCATGCAATTTTATTGCATACAATGCAAATACTGTTCCATGTGCAATAAAGGCCATTTCTCATTGTGCAATATTTTCAATGAGAAATTTGAACTTGATTGCTTTTAAAAAGTCAGTTGAAAATAAAAATTTGCATGTAATTTATATTGCACAGTCCAAACATTAATTTGTGTGAATAGAGGCCATTAAATAAAACCGCGCCCTTTTATTTAATATACCTTGATATATCTGTTTCATCCTAATACACGTTATATCGGTGATCTGAAAAAGAAAAAAAAAATGATGGCTAAGCACGTTAAGTTTTGTTCATACGAAGCAATATCAATATTTTTAAAGTACAAGAAATTTCCATTTTCGTTAGAATTTTAATGCTTAGTGTACACCCTAATTTTAAATTTTTTTATCTTCGGGTCAATAGTTTTTAAAGGAGAGAGAGAGAGAGAGAGAGAGAGAGAGAGAGAGAGAGAGAGAGAGAGAGAGAGAGAGAGAGAGAGAGAGAGAGAGAGAGAGAGAGAGAAGACTAGAAATGGTGTTCCTCAATGCTAAGGGATATAATATGGAAAATTTGGGGTCTGTCACTTTCCTGTGCCGCTTATGAGAGACCGTTTTTTATTAAAATCTTTCATTATTAAAATTTTATATACAATTAAAATTAGGTATTTAGCAAAAAATATCAAACACAAAATTTTAATGTAGTATTGTTAACAAATTTTATGTCCAAAAACGTTTGCTTGCCAATTATTTTTTTCCTAACATTTCATACATACAACGTTGATTCTTTTACCATAATATATTATTCTTTTTTATTTATATTCCTAAGTTTTATGTATTTCAAATACGCCTTTTACAGGATCATTTGTTAATTTTAAATAATTTTTTCCGCTTCTAATATTAATAAAGATATTAAGATTCAGGATAATTTACTTTCTGGAGAAGAACCCAGGAGTAACGAGTATTATACGAGTAACAGGTCGATTTTCTCTTACTTGAAAATGCCAAGCAGGAGCGGATTAACGAATAAAAATATATGGTACCAAATATATATATATATATATATATATATATATATATATATATATATATATATATATATATATATATATATATATATATATATATATATATATATATATATATATATATATATATATATATATCTGTGAATTACAAACACTTGCTTAGGTAAATTTTGAATAAAAAAATCATCTTGCATGATATAAAAAGTTTTACGATTGCGTACACATAAATATTTATATTGCAAATTTACATTGAAAAATAAAACAATTTTTATACTATTGACATACATGAATTGATTACCTAATAAAATAAATTTATTTCAAGTTTATACTAACAACCGTAATCAATTTAATTGACAATTATCAATGAAATCAAGAATTAAAACTGTAGAAAAATATGACCATGTAATTTTTGGACCAAATAACTTATTTAATTTATAATGATATCTAATGTAGTTTGATTTTTCATTAATGTAAATCAAGAAATCAATAGAGCCGAATTATTTGTATCAATGTCTTTATATCTAAATATTTATGTACTAGATTTTGACATTTATACACAAACCTGAACACTAACTTTTAATGTTGCTTTTTTTTTTTTTTTTTTTTTTTTTTTTTTTTTTTTTTTTTTTTTTGCAAAGATAGTCTGCATAAGGATAATGTTATTTTATTATTATTATTATTATTTTGTCTTCTTATATTTTTGCGGGTTTTTAATTTATAAAGGTTGAAAGTAATTTTAAAATTTACTTTGTTATTGTTTTTATTAGTTTAGAAATTTTTGGGTTTTTGGATGAAGGCAATAATGTTTGAGGTTTTAATTTTACTTTTTCAATGTAAAAAAAAAAAAAAAGAAGATAAAATAACTATTAATGCATATTAAATAGGTTAATCGTTATGGAATATTAAAATCCAAATATTAATTTTATAAATAAAAATAATAGTAATAAAAAAATGGGTTTTCTAATTTAGCAACACTTTTCCATAAACAATAAACACTTTTGCTCAAGTAAATGAACATAATCTAATATCTATCAAAATATTAAATATAAAAAATATTGATGTATAATAATATAATCCTGGCACCATGCCTGGCACATAGTTGTAAAAACTCAGTGCAACATCAAGTAAAGTAAGTACAGCCCATCGAAATAAAATTGAAAGTTAAATGATAAAATGAAAGACTGCAAAATTTCACTTTCAATCTAAATTGTAGCATAAATACTTTCATTTAAGGCGGGAAAATAACTACTGAGGGATATGTCAAAAAATTTGTATCAAAGAAAGACAAATCTGCGCAGTGATACATTAGGATATCTTCCAAAATGTAAAAAAAAATTGCGGGGTCACGCAACTTAGATTTTAAATCATGATTTTTTGAAGTTTTAGTCCCATATATAAGAACCCATGTTAATTTCAATAATTATTTTCTCTCTTATCTAATAGTTACGGGTTCTGAAAATTTTATCATAGGTATATAGCTGTTACTATTAACTTTTAAATGGCATCATCAAGTTTGGAAGTTTTCTTTGTATATAGATTTTGAGATACAAGCCATTTAAATACAACCCTTAAAGGCATAGACAACATGAAAACATAAGCATTTACATCACAAAACACTTGATGGGAATTACATAAATAACATTAATTGGTCTCAAAACCCAACTGTAGCGCCGTGGCAGTGATCAGAAAATTTCAATTTATGCAACCCGCACAACATCATTTTTATACTAGTTTTTGCATGTTTATGACGTCATAAACAGAAATATTTACACAAATTGCATACTTTACAATTTTTTCAAGCTCTTTTGTGGGTCAACATTTACATTCTGGTAAAAAATATCATCAGTTTTGTAGATCCCATTTTGTGTTTAGAACATGTTGTTTCATGTTTTCTATGCATTTAAATATATTATAAGACACACCATCATATATATGGAGACATGAAAAATGTGCAAGATTGATCACCAATAGTAAAACTTGACAAGTTCAGCTGTAAAATGGTGTAATGGTGCACACATTACAGTTTAAGACGATTAGTTTAGTATACAGACACATATATTTCATGCAACTACGAAATAAAACATCAGCGAAACTGTCCTCAATAAACGCCTCTTATATTATATAACATATTTCTCTTACGCATTATAAATATTCTACAAGAAATGTAAACTGATCTTCTAACACTTAACAAAATATGAAAGAAGTTCTTTCATTATGCGATAATAAGTAATGAGAAATAACTTACACACACGTGTTACTTAATATAATTTTATAATGAACATTATATATCTAGAGCGGTAAAACATTGTACATAATATTGAAGAATTATGACTATATATATATATTGTCAGACATGATACGTTAAACATCTTCTCTCATTCACCTGACAGGTTGAAAATAATTTTGATCGTATTCACTCTAAAATATGATGCATTACTTTAGTTACGAATACTAAAACTTAATTTAAGATAATCACTTTTAAGTTATTATGAGTAGCTAAAATAATGCATTTTAGCAAGTTATTAAAAATAGCTAATTTAAGTTGTTTTAAGTTTTTTATAGGTTTTTTAAGCTATTTCAAGTTAAATTAGCTATTTTTAATAATTCTCTAAAATGCATTATTTTAGCTACTCATAATAACTTAAAAGTGATTATCTTAAATAAGTTAGGATTCGTAACTAATGTAATGCACCTTTTTTTAGAGTGTTCGTATTATTTATTATAGTTATTTATTTTACATGTAACATCATCTACTCTACTGTATAATTAGCAAATCAAAAGTTTTAGAAAAGCTGAACTTTCTCAATACTTTATGTGTACACAGGACCGCGATAATATATTTTACCATGTAAATCCAGCCCATGTTTTTCTCATAAGAATAACATTGCAAATTTAGCGCACGTTTTTGACTGGTGAAATAATATCATCGCAATCCTGTATAGAGAAAACATCAAAATATATAAAAATAGTGTAAGGTCATCATGTAAACTTTTTAATTACGAGGCTTTGAAGTTATATAAGCACTATAATGTAAAGCGCCATGTTTACTTAATGTCTCCGTTATCTGTGCCATACACGGAAAGAATAAATTGCGTAATTTATGCTACATTTATGTCATGATGCTAAGTTAGAACAGCATACATAATTGTATTGTAAACATTTCATTGATGATATTGAAACATAGTTATTCTGAAGTATATAGGATAGATTTTGTTTTATTGAACACATTGAGCTAAAATGAGCTTTTTTTGTCCATGGGTAGATGAAGCCTAAGCTTCTGAATGACGTAAAAAACAACAACTTATGAATTAATTGTTTATTTAATTATACATTACGTTAGTATAAGTTTTATTATGACTGTAAAGTATCATTCACATGACGCGTAAATTTGACGCGCGTCGACGCGCGTCGACGGATAAACAAAGTTGCAACAATATAAACAAATGGACCCTTTCACATGGTTTTAAAACTGACGCGTGCTGACGCGTCCTGACGCGCAAAGCTGGCATCTCCCAGCTTTCGTCGCGTCAGCGCGCGTCAGTACGCGTCAAAATGACGGATGCATGTGAACGGTCCCATTTGTTTACAATAGCGCAGCTCGACGCGTCAGGACGCGTCAGTTTTCTGCGCATGCGCACGCGCATGCGCAGTACGCTTTCTCATCGCTCTCATGTGAAATAGGCAAATTCTTGAACCCGTCAGCTCGCGTCAGTATCCGTCGACGCGCGTCGACGCGCGTCAAATTTACGCGTCATGTGAATGATACTTAACAAAAAAATGCAGTTGCGCTGTTGCGGTATATTTTTAGTGATTGAAAATGTAGATGCTCTCTCTCTCTCTCTCTCTCTCTCTCTCTCTCTCTCTCTATATATATATATATATATATATATATATATATATATATATATATATATATATATATATATATATATATATATATATATATATATATATATATATATACATTGCAGTACCTATTTTATACAGTACCTATTTTATACAGTACCTATTTTAAATAGTATATATTTTAAAATCCGCGTCACCATGCAAGAATAAGTAGTGTATGTATATTATATAGTATATTATAGTATATAGTATATACTATAGTACAAAAGTAAAAAGGTAAATAAAATATCGTTGTCCTTTAACCCACAAATAAAGTATAAATTTTACGATGCAAGAAGTAATGAGTAGTTAATAACAAAACCTTGGAATTAAAAGTAATGAAAAAAAAAAAAAAAAAAAGTCAAGTTTGTAAACAAGTGTTTTTTATCGTAAAAAACTTCGATAATTTATGAGAAATTCAAAATTTACGACTCTGAGACAAGCTAGAGGCATTGAAAGATGAAATTACAGAGTACTCTTATACTTATAGCAATGTGTGTGTATAATCCATGTTGGTTAATCAATTTTATTTTCTTTTTTTTTTAAACTCAAACACTTTTTTTTCTTCTCAATCATGGGTAATTATTTTTGTAAGAAAAGTCTATTAATTTTTTTAAGTAATCTATAATGAATCTTTGTTTTTATGTTTATGTACTCTCTCTCTCTCTCTCTCTCTCGGTATTTCAACATTTCATGATATGTGTATTTTAATATTAGTTTAGCTAGCTGCATGGTTGGTTACTTGTGCAAAAAGATGAGTCCTGCTAATTCTTTATTTATTACTTTTCTATTTTATTATTATTTTATAATGTTTAATTTTTTTTAGTAATTTTTATAATTACAACGATTTTTTTATTTTATTATTATTTTTTATTTTTGCTTAGCATCCAGAAATAGTTGTGTGTGTTTTTAACATAAAATAGGCTGAACAATACATTTATTTATCGTATTTATAAAAAATTGCTATTAACAGCTAGATATAAAATGAACTTGATTTTTAAGGTGATTTTTAATTGATCAAAAATTTATTTTACTTTCCAGTGCTAATGATACAGGAACGGTAAATTCATTGTTATTATACGTATATATTATTATTTGGCACTAAAATTAATAAATAATTAAAAATGAATACCTGTATTAAAAAATAAAGAGAAATACTAGATATAAATTAAGAATATTAATTTCAAATATATATATATTTTATACGTGCAATTTTAAAATCAAATGTGCCAAAAAAAAAAAATAGTTTTGCAATCATCTATTTGCTAGAAAGAAGTAAAAACAGAGATTGTATGGAGAGAGAGAGAGAGAGAGAGAGAGAGAGAGAGAGAGAGAGAGAGAGAGAGAGAGAGAGAGAGAGAGAGAGAGAGAGAGAGAGAGAGAGAGAGAGAGAGAGAGAGAGAGATGAAAAAAAACACAGGTTGAAATATTTAAACCTAGGTCAATAAAAAAATATTCTTTCGAGCATTTTTTTTTCCCTTCAATATTTCTTAATCACTAAAATTTATTACAAGTTTGTTAACAAAAAACTGCGAATGCTCTGATTCCCTTACGTTATTTTTATAGCAATAATGTATTGTGAAGGACATGAGAGTAAAATTTTTGCAAAGTTTGTTTGAAATGACCATGTCTCACATTTGTGACTATCAATCAAAGTGTGACTTTATAAGATTAAGATAACCTGTTTTATGTTTATTTTTATGTCATCTTATTATTAAGAGTAAAATTTCATCAACTTTTAACAGCTTTTTCAGTAACTTTTTTCATCATACAATACTCAAGTTAATAATTAGACTATGTTTAATGTAAGAGTAGATTACCATATGTAATCCTTTTAAAAATTATTCCCACTGAAAAGTACCAGTCAGCTGCAGACGTGTATTGCAGGTCAAATTACATTGATCTGGCAAAATAATATGTGTATCCAGCCCCAAATCGTGCGGTAGCGTACGTTTCCAGGGACCGCCGGGATCGCGTCCGTCCCCGCCCAGAAGAGGACCTAGTTGTGGAGGTGGGCCTCGTCCTCTGAAGCCCCTTAGCCCCTTAACTATGGGCATCTGGCTCCAATGAGCCCGTGGAAAAGTGTCCCACCGCGCCCAGGAGAGGACGTCACCCCGATGGAGGCGGTCAGGGCCTAGTGCCTTAGTAGCCATCAACTCGCCTCCTATAGCAAAATAGTCACGAAGTTTTGAGTATAGTGACAGGGAGCGTGCATCTTGGCTTCAGTATGAGCCCGGTGTACGCAATAGCCCTCCACATCATCGAGTGTGGAGTTATAAAATCAAATAATAATAACTTCTACTTCCAGGATAAAATAAATTAAAAACAATAAAAACTTGAATAATGATATTCTCTTTGAATTCCGTATGTTAAGATATCATATTGGTAAATTTGATTGTGGTTATAGGTATTTCATTTTCACATTTATGACTGCGACAAAAGTTCTAACATAAATTAAAAATAATATTACGTAACAATCAAATTAGGTTAAGATACAATTTTTATTCAACAAATTTTAATCCCCTGTTTATTATTATTATTTTTATTGTCATAAAATCTTAACATTACATTTTCAATCCATCTCACTGGGCATTTTTGAAATTATGATTATTATGTAAGTTATGTCAGAAATAAGAATAAAAGTATTCGATTTGTTTTTAACGGAGACATATCCGTTAAAAAAAAAATATTACGTACGCAAATTTTGACAGTTCATTTACATAAGCTTCATACAAAGAAATTTTTGCAAAAGTGTATTATATATAGTAGCACCACGCGGACGTAAGATTGTAGTAGATTGTTCGTAGAAATTTATAAAGAGCGCAATAAAGCTTTATAAGTTCACTCGCGACATATATAGACCCCTTGCACATCCTTGCGCTTTGTCGCCATGTTTGTGGTGACTAATGCATTGTCCAGCATAGGGGAAACTTCGTTTTTCCTCATTTTTCACATAAAAAATAGTTTATTTTAACTCAACAAATTTTTCTCATGTCCTTCGAGCTTATTAGGAGCTAGGAATAAGGTTTTGATTGAGGTTTGAAGGTTTTTTTGCTATTAAAAAAAATAAAAATGATGTTTTTCCTATGCTGGCCTATGTATTCCTGACCAACAAAATGGCGGCTCTTAAATATGAGTGCAAGCGGTCTATACATATGGTAACGTGAAGGAAATTTAGACGTTACTTGGAGAGAATTTTCAAAAAGCATATACCATAAATCTATAATTTTGTATGTAAAAGAGATTTAAAAAAAAAAACGTGATAAGTCCTGCAGTTGACGTCACTTGCAGTCTTTAAAACCTATATAATATTTAAAATCTTTTACAATAAACATCAATAAGTAAAAATGTTTATTTATTTTGGAATGAAGAAAAATTAATTCTTGACAAAGATCTATGAACTTGGTAAGGCATAATATGGGACAAGTTTTGATAAAACCAGCATGTTGTACTGCACCTAGTATGTAATATACTTATATGTACCGAAATGAAATGAATAACTTTCAAATTTATAGTGTATAGTTGTGAAATTTTTGGATTTCGTTGTGGTACAGATAAAATATTTAAGATTTTCAAGAGTAAATTAAACACCTCAATTAAATGAAATTTATGAAATAAATAGTAAAAAGAAATATTAAATAAATTTAATTTGAATATCTATAATTGTTTTCTTATATATAACGTCTCTGTTCAAAAAAACCATAAATAAATAAATTTATGATTTTTTTTTAATTAGGCTTGCACTTAATTTAGCACAGGATGCAAATCCAGGGTCATATGCAGGGAGAAATTTTGGGGTTCCGAAGCCCCCCCACCCTATAAGGTTTGAGAGAGTATGGGTTGCCCTTCCCACCCCTTCACTCTCTCTCCCGTCGCCAAATTCTGAATAATGCCACTGTCACCAAAGCATAAAAACTTAATCAATCAACTTTTTTTTTAAATAAAATATTACAAAATTAATTAATATAGAATGTAGCATAAAAAAATACTTACTATAAAACTTAATTAAATGTTCCAAAAACTTAAATATTTCTTTAAAAAAAATGTCAACGATATTATAAGCAATTAAATTAATAAACTCAATGTTAGATAACTTTCATTTTTTATATTACAATATATTCTCATAATACACTTTAACTTAAGATATATACTATTATTAAATAATATTAATAATAATAATAATATATAACAAAAAAAAATTACCTCCAGGGTATATTAAAAAAAAAAGATAATAACAAAGAAGTATATTTTTAAAATATAAGCGCCAGGGTCAAAAAATTTTATCACATCAATATAGGTCACTTCAACCTTGCACTTAGTTAATAATGACCTTTATTTTTCATCATGTGCGAGACATCTGTTTAATTAAATTAACACAATCAATTGATTTATTGATTATAAGTATTTCATGTTGCATATCAAATTAATCACAATTTTATGAATAATAAGATGATATTATAAAAAATTAGGGTTAATTGTGATGATTTTTTTCATATAACTTTCACTCTCGTTGTTATTATATATATGATGTAAGTAAGGAAACACAGCTGATAGTAACGGGTTTCTTCAATGTGTATGTTTATTATTATTTAATACTTAAACTTTTTTTTTTGTATTGATCATTATATAAAAACAAAAACCTTGTAATATCATCATTTCAAAATTATAAAATATTTTGTGGTGATTTTAGTTTATGGGTAATTCAATAGAATTTTGTGTGAGATTGTTTTTAGCATAAAAAAAATAAAAATTTAAACGTATAATTTGTGTTTTATATGCATTATAAAATATACTGGAAAAATAATTAAAGTATAGGTATGACAAACAAGATCCATTTTGTTATAGATATTTTGCAATAAGAAAAATATGTTTATTAAATAACGAAATGCAAATAACAACAAAAAATAAATAAATAACAATAAAAAATAATAATAATAAAAAAATACAAAAATAATATAAAAATATTTTGTCTTACTTGCTATGAATTAATGCAAATTTTCCTTTTAAATGTAAATTGACGTTAAAATTTTGTAAGAAAGCTATTATCTGTGAAATTAACAGGTGGTATTTTATTATTATTATTTTTTATTAAAAGTCAATGGGTAACGCGATAGAAGAAATCAGGGCCCGCTGATAAGGGTTAAAAAACAATTTGACATCATGGGAGTAAAATTTCAAAAAATTCCTAATTCAAAACTTCGTTTGGTGCTTGAGTTTTAATTGCAAATACTATATTATGTTCACATCTATATGGTCAAATATGGTCTCTCTCTCTCTCTCTCTCTCTCTCTCTCTCTCTCTCTCTCTCTCTCTCTCTCTCTCTCTCTCTCTCTCTCTCTCTCTCTCTCTCTCTCTCTCAATCCTTAACTTACAAAAAAAAATACAAATAAAGAAGAAGCCTTGAATTACAAATCAAGTATTATACTTAAATAGCTCATTAATTATTCACATTGACAAGTATAAGATAGAGAAAAATAAGGAAATCAGCTAAATACTTATATGCATGACATATTGTAATATTTAAAATTACGTATAGTCTTGTATAGTAATACTTCTTTTATAGAATCTAGTTTGTGAGTTATTTTTAAAGTTACAATGATCGAGTTTTATTTATTTATTTTATTATTTTTCCTAAATTGGTAAAACTAGTTCCACTTTTTTGTTATACTGATCCTCGTATGGAATGCATTGCGCACTTTTATTTTTACTTTATACCATTGTTTCTTTATTATAAGTGAATCTTATTTGCGCAAAGAAAAATATTGTATACGGAAAAATTAAATCACGCAAAAAAAAAAAAAAAAAAAAAAAAAACTTTTCTTTGTTTATATATTTTTGTATTTAATTATAAAACAAAGACTTTAAAGGCATGTTTAAACGGTGCAATATTTTTAGCATACAACAAATTACATTGTATGTATAATCTCCATTAAAAAGTATCTATATATTTAATGCATTTATAATTTAACTGCACACTGCAAAATAATTCAAATTTAACGAGTGACGAGTCCATGAAACTACTGTAAACACAAATTTAATTTGTTCATGGGGATAGTTTCAAGTTGTTTTTAAGTTGTCTGGGGTTTTTATTCATAAATTTTATTATTATTGAAGACATCTATTTCTCCAGTTATCCTAGATTTTAGCCCCTGTTTGTTATGTTTTGTTATGAACGTGTCCGGTAGTTTTATCATATTTTACTTTGTTCTTCAGAGTTTTTGTGATATATAGGATGGAAATACTCTTTTAATTTATTTACAAGCATTATACATATATGCTTTTATAGATATAGCATAATATACGAATGATCAAAAATAAAAAAAATGAATACATGCAAAAGAAAATGCACAATTATTTAACAAATTACCAAAATTATGGTCGGAATTATTACTGATTTTTTTTCTTTCTATAATTTTATATTATTACTATACCTGCCGAGCAAAACCAACGTTTGTCTCCATCTATATACCTCCACTGTATACTAAAATTAATATCATTAAACTGTCTATATAGGGAGAAACTTGAATATTTTAGTGCAATGTTCGATATAAGCAGAGAGAGATGGTTGCGATTCATCAAATCACTATAAGGTCATCTAAACACCTTACAATTTCTATCTATGCATAGAAAATACTAAGGTCTTTATAATATAAGATTCATTTAATGCCATTAAGTGACAACACGGATTTGCTGGATGAATCGATGCGATTACACCTATTCAAAATTAATTCGAAATCAAATGCAAGTCTCCTTAATAGACTTTATTTTTTAATTTTCCAAGAAGAAGAAAAAAAAAAGTAACAGAATTTTGATTTGAAAAATTAAGTTATGATGTGAAAGCCTAAAATAACAAATTAGATTTATCCCAATATAAGTATAATATGGATTATTATTTATCAATAAAATAACTTAATTATACCTTTATTATTATTATTATTATTAGTAGGAAAGTTTTATTTTATTTGTTTCGAAAAAATAGCTAGTTTTTGCAAAATGTATTTTTTTAAATCTTTTAATTAATAGCAAATAAATTACCATTTTTTATACATTTTTTATATTATATTTGTATATGAATAAAAAAAATTATACAGTTTATAATGAAGATAACAAATTTTATTTTTAAATTTTTCTTGAAGTTGACAAATAATTAAAAAAGAAAAAAGAAAAAAAAAAGCTACTACCATATTTACTGCACAGATTAAGATATTTTTAAACATTTTAAATCTAATTTGTTATAAAAAATTTAGTAGGAAAGTTTTATTTTATTTATTTCGAAAAAATAGCAAAATGTATTTTTTTAAAATCTTTTAATTAATAGCAAATAAATTACCATTTATTATACATTTTTTTATATTATATTTGTATATGAATAAAAAAAATTATACAGTTTATAATGAAGATAACACATTTTATTTTAAAGTTTTTCTTGAAGTTGACAAATAATTAAAAAAAAAAAAAAAAAAAAAGCTACTACCATATTTACTGCACAGATTAAGATATTTTTAAACATTTTAAATCTAATTTGTTATAAAAAGCGTCACTACTGGCTGGCTGGGCGTTTCCCTAAATGTTGTTTCTATATCTTATATATATATATATATATATATATATATATATATATACCAACAATTTTATACACATTAATAATGCAACTTGAATGACGGAATTATAAATTACATTTAAAATATTATATGAATTCCCTATTAATAAATTATATCCTGCACCACACACGGAAATATTAAAGAAACTTGATCTTTTACACGCTTTGCCTTTTTAATCTTCTTCGTGCAAAAAAACTAGTTTTCAAATAAAAAAATTATATATATAATATTATATATATATATATATATATATATATATATATATATATATATATATATATATATATATATGATATTAAAAATAATGTTACAAGTTTATTAGATATCCGCATTGATTTTATAAATTTTTATTTCTTTTGATTTTAAAGCATTTAAATGTATTCATGAGTTCTATATTGGTTCTTATGAATCAAAAAACAAAGAAAATAAGCATTTAATTGCAATAACTATTAAATAAAAGGTTTTTCCACGTTTTATTTTCATGGGTAATGACAACACAAAATTTATTTCCATGTTTGGACAAAAATCAAACAATTTTTGCTATATATTTTTTATATATTATATATATATTTTTGTCATAAATATTTTTGATGCAATTTTTATTATTAATATTTTTAAAGTTTATTATTTATTCGAGTTTGTTCTGTAAAGTAAAGTGAGGCTCATTAACAGCGATTGGCTGACCAAAAAAATTAGACACATTCATCGGTTGATCTTGTTTTTTGAGCAGATAAAAGTGAGTCGCATGTTGAGCATGGAACTTTTTTTGTGTGAAGTTTCGTTCATTTTATCAGATCCAAAATTTTAAACGAAGAAATAACAAAGATACACCATTAATTGATAAATTGATAAACGTATAATAAACAGGTAACGACGTCAACCCGCACAAAATTTTTTACTAATTTTTGCATGTTTCTGACGTCATAAACATGAATCGTCACGCAAATTGCATACTTTACAGTTTTTTTACGCTCTCTCGTATGGGGTTACTTTTACATTCTGGTAAAAATTGTTATCAGTTTTGAAAATCCCATTTCGTGTTTATTCATTAAAAAGCACATGTTGCTTTATGTGGTCTATGGTTTTAAACGTAATCGTATAAAAATATACCTAAATAAAAAATAAAATAAATAACTGTCCATAGCGTTCACAAAAAAAAAAAATAATAATAATAATACATTACATAATGTAAAATTATTTGAATGAATAAATATACATATTTAATGAATGAATAATTTAATAATTGAGTTACGAGGTGGTAAAGTGACGAATTTTGTCACCTTGAATGTACAGTATATAAGAAGACGTCCTCAATTAAACTTCAATTTAATTGAAGCATAGGACGTTGAACCTTACGTGAAGTAACAAAGTAGTAAGTGTAAAAATTATTTATACTTTTAAAGTATACTTAAAAAATATAGTTAAGGGGGTAGGTGACCGACTGATATCTCGCAAACTAGGACGGTTGCAAATAATAATAATAACACAAAGTAAAGAAGAAATGTTACTTAAAAATTTAGTTATGTCAAATATGTGAAAACACGAACAAATATTTAAGTTATCACACTTTAAAGATAACATGTAAATGTGAAAATTTAAATTTGAGCGGGAAATTTTAGTCAAATTAGAAACTTTTTTACAATTAAAAATATCATTAAAATTTTCTGGGGTATAAAAAAATACATTTTAAATTTACTTAATTTTATTTGAAAATTTAGTGTTGGTTTTATTAGAATTAAATCATGTACAAAAAATTATTTGGAAAATATAGTTCTTCTTTTAGCGATTTCCGGTCCAAGTCGCTCCCCCACCGCCTTAATGCTTGACAATAAATTTAATTTTTATCTGTTTTGGACATATTTTACTCTGCATAACAGGTAAATAATAAATATTAAAAAAAAAAAAAAAAAAAAAAAAAAAAAAACAATATCGACTTTAGAAATAACAAAACAAAATCTTGAGGCAAATCCATTGGAGTACAATTATATTAAGTAATTTCTGATTTGTTGTATTTGTTGTAAAGTATAGTAAATCTCATTTATAGTGATTAGCTGACCAACAAAATAAGACACATTCATTGCTTGATCTTCTTTTTTGAGCCGATAAAAGTGAGTCGCATGTTTCGTATGGAACTGTTTTTTCTGTGAGTTTCTTTCATTTTTATCAAGTCCAAAGTTCTAAATGAAGAAATAACAACGATACACCATTAATTGATAAACGTAGTAAACAGTTAACAACGTCATGATCAGATGTTTTTAACAAAGGAAAAATTTCAAAGCTGGCTCAACAGTTGTGAGTATTAGAACGAACTTATATAATTTAACTTCTGCTATCACTGCATAATTATTTATTTGAAAATAATAATAATAACATAAGTAGCAGAAAAAAGAGTAATGATATAATAAATAAAATGTGTGCATATATACTAGCACTCTTAAAAAGAAGAATGAAATATCGATTTGAAATGAAAATAAAAATTAGAATTCACTTCTTACTGAACACAGTATAAAAGCTTTTCTTTTTTTTTTTTTTTTTTTTTTTAATTTTTTGTTAATAAAATTTCTTACTCTACAGACTGTTCATAAAGTTTGGGACATTTTTAAACTCTACATAAAGCAAGCAATTTTTTTTTTTTTAAGTTTTGTCTATAATATTGTAGATCTAATTTTTACAATTTTAACTTACTTCAGAATTGATTGTGACCATGGTACGCTGGTAATATGCAAATTTTGTGAAGTTTGTAGAATATGTGTTCACTTCTGTTCAAATGTAAACTGTGTGTATGTGGGAGCGTACCAGTTAATAAGGGTATAATTACATAAGTTTGTCGAAATTTGGCATTTCAAAATAAAATTTCTCCAACATAAGATTCGTTTCAAAGAAAAACTTACTTTGATTTTAAATATTTTATTATAGAAATTCTCAACTCTTATTGCTCTTATATAATATTGTATACCCAGGGTGGAGTTAAGGATCTACGGAATCTTATACATAATATGTTATTATATACTTTGAGTAAAATTAGTATTGTTCGTAAACCCTGTTTTCTTGCACCAAAAAAATGCGCATTGCATTTGAGTAGTTGATTGTTATTATTGTAGCAGAAAATAGAGATTACGAACAGCATTATTATAAATTACAAATAATTTGGTAAAAAAAGATAAATCTTAAAAAAAAAAAAAAAAAAAAAAAAAAAAAAAAAAAAAAAAAAAAAAAACTTCAAAGCACTTAGCAATTGAACTTGGTATATTGAATTTAAATTATAATGAGACAACTGGAAAATAGAGAGTCTGAATAGAGATCTGAACCTTGGCAGCTGCATTGTATTTGTGTGTACTGATTGTTGGAGAGAGAAATGAAATAAAAATTTTAAATTTTGAATTTTGAATTTGTAAATATATGTCCCTACCCTATGAAATGCAAAGAAAAATAAGACATAATAAATACTACAACAAAGTTTTGTGTTTTAGCGGCGTCTGAAAGCGTTCCGGACTTCAAAAATGCTCATTATTAAAATTATTGCTATAATAAATTTTAAATTTTTATTTTATCTGCATATATATCTAAATATTATATAGAAAAAACTGTTCCATAAAAAAAACTTATGAAATGTTATTTTACAAAATCAAAAAGCTTCTCTACATTAATTTCATAACTTTGACACGTGTTTGTTTATATACGTAAAACAATGAAAACCTCTGTCTCGCTTAAAAACATGTTTTTTAAAATAGTTAAAAATGTTTTATGAATTGCAACATTTCTCTCAGTCCAATAACAATGACACATCAAATAATTTTTATATATATATGAAACATTCTCAAGAACAATTTTTGTATCATCCATATTTGACCATATACTTTTTTGTTATTCATTTCCAAAATATAATATCCCTATATAAGGAAGTGTGTCCTCTATTTTATTGCTATAATTACATCATTTTATGCACTTTATAGGAATTGTTTGTATGCGTCATAGCGAGAGAGAGAGAGAGAGAGAGAGAGAGAGAGAGAGAGAGAGAGAGAGAGAGAGAGAGAGAGAGAGAGAGAGAGAGAGAGATGCAACAAAACCACTCGACTACATTTACTTTATGACCCTGAATTAAATAAAGTGCAATGCCAAAAGTCTCAAAATATGATTGACATCTTTCTATTTTATATCTAATTTATTTATCTCCTACAGATCAAATTTCTAATTCTCTGTATAAGATTAATTTGAGCACGTCAGAATTATACCTTTTTCCTATTGTGAAATTCAATACGTTATAATATATAAGCTTATTAATTTTCTACTCGATTGATTTGATTTATAACATGGTTAAATTTTATATTTTAAAGCCATAGACCACATAAAACACACATGTGCTTTTTAATGAATAAACACGAAATGGAATCTACAAAACTGATGACAATTTTTATCAGAATGTTAATGTAGCTCCACGAGAGAACGTAAAACTGCTATAAATTATGCAATTTGTGTGACTATTCATGTTTATGACGTCAGAGATATGCAAAAATTAGTATGAAAATGTTGTGTGGGTTGTATAAATCGAATTTTCTGATCACTGCTACGGGGCTACTGTTGGGAATTGAAACAAACTAATATTATTTATATAAATCCCATCAAGTGTTTTGTGATATAAATGCTTTTATGTTTTTCTCTGCGGTCTATTCCTTTAAATAGTACGCATAAATATTAAATTAAAAGAAAAATATAAATTAGTAAATATAAATAAACAAATTATGTAAAAATAAAAACTGTAACAGAAAATGATGTAAAATAGTTTTGTTAACAAATTTTTATGCGAATGATAAAACGTGTCTTATTTTGTACATATTTCATGTGACAAAAAAACAAAACAATAATTCTTATCAGGCTAACAGAGCAAACTAATGTTTCTGCACAGAATGTGTCCGCGGTTATATCAGAAGTAACTACCGCATACTGTGAGGATGCTTACTGTGTGAACTACTTTATTTCTTTGATAAACACAAAATCTGTACAGTTTTTCAGAGTGCTACAGTTGTATATTATACGGCTTCAAGGGCGGATCCAGGGGGGGGGGCGAGGGGGGCGATCGCCCCCCCCAAACGGTCCACGTGGGCAGAAAAAAAAAGAGGGAAAAAAAAAAAAAAAAAAAAAAAAAAAAAAAAAAAAAAAAAAAAAAGGAAGGAAAGGAAAGGAAAGGAAAGGAAAGAAAAAACAAAGAAAAAATATATACACATCTCCAAAAAATGAAATAAAAAATCGCAGCGACAGCGCATTTCTTTTTTACCTGTAATATACATAATTCATTTTATTTTTTAAGGTCTTACTTTACGGTAGCATTTTTGTCGTTTTTTTTTACACACTCAAATATGACATTTTTTAGTTTAAATGAACCAAAGAACATAAATTCTCTAAACTCCAAAAAGGTTCAGCTCAAATTAAATCTTCGGCAAATAGCCCCCTTTAGCGTGTATAGATACGAAATGTCAAGCTCATCGTGTGCAAAATTAAATTTATCAACTTCTCAACAAAATACCAGCGCAATCTGCAGATCCATTCTTTTAATGAATTTGAGATTAAAGTAAAACAATTTAAACGTAATTTTTACAAAGAAACAAATTATTGAAGATATTGCATATTATATATTAAAATTAAAATGGGTCAATTTGTGTGTTTTTTTTTCTCGGCAAATGCATTCTGGAAAAAATCTGAAATTTATTTTTCATTAAAAGTTAATCTTAAGTATTTTCTTAAACCCCTGTAACAAATTTCAAAGTGGGTCAAAATCTGATTTCAAATATAGATTCATTAGCAAAGGAGATTTTCCAACACTTTTTGACACTCGACTGTTCAATTGTGACAATAATTTTTGAGATACCATTTTTTAAATTTCATTTTTGGGTGCAGCAGCATTAACTTAATAAAAAATATAGCAATAAAAATACACCCCTACAAAGTAGTACCTTATAATATAATTATTTTACTTTCTTCGCCCCCCGCTACTCCCTCCTTCATAACTTTGTGAGGAAAAATTAGCTAAATAACAATAATGGACCACTTGCAAGAAACGAGCTTTTTAAAATAATTTTGAAATTTTCAAGGAATTCTGCGTTTTTATTTTTTTATTTTTATTTTTTTATTTATTATTATTTTTATTTTTTTTTAATCTTATTGATCACAGATTAAAGGCTATTGGGTTAAAAACTTAAAAAATTCTTTGACATTTGATTAAAAACACGTGCAAAAAATGTCTAATATCTCCGGAATCGGTGGAGTAGTTTCTTAAAAATCGCAAAAGACGTGTTTTTCCTTATCAGCTTAATGTTAAATTAGGAGACTCTGAGCTTTCCCCGCGCGCTAAACCGCGATGAGCTCCATTAAATCTAGTGTTTCAAGTTCTTGCTTTTATAATTTTATGTGTATTGTTTTGAACCAATTTTTATTTAAAAGTCTTATTATTTTAAAAGGTTTTTAAAATTCTGTAGGTGACGAAGTGAAAAACCTTATTGATTTTCATCACGCCAGTCCCAATTCAAAATTTTATGCGAAAATTTCATTTGCATTATATAATTATATTTATGATAAAAATTAGGCCCTATGGATAAAACTTTTTTTATTTTTATATGAGCTCAATTTTTAATTTAGATTTGAGGTGGATTATTTTTTGTCATTTAAAATAAACGACTTGCTAATCGTTTATTAACCAAAAAAATTCTTGTAGTTACTCTGTAATAAGATAAACTTTAAAACATAGATTTGGAAATTCAAAAATATGAAATAAAAAAAAAAAAAAAAAAAATAGAGCATATTTTAAACGTTTAAACTTTTTTTTTTTTTTTTTAGGGTTTCAGTTAACAATTTGCACTTAGTTTCCAATGTCATTAAATAAGGGTGGAAAAAAATACGATCAAAAAATTATAAAATTCAAACTAAAATAATTTTAAAACTATTTTCTCAAGTATACTATTTTTGCGTTTTTTCCAAAAAGGGGCGTGTCCCTGAAATTTTTTTCGCCTGCGGCGGGCTGCCCCCTGCCCCCGTCCCCACACTGGAAAAATTTTTCTGGTGTCGCCCCCCCCCAAACAAATTTCCTAGATCCGCCCTTGTACGGCTTATTATACCTTCACGTCACATAATTTTAAAAACTTGTTACGATATTTTTGTTTTCAGTTTAATGACAAAAATAACACGTGTGATAACTTAGCTTTTTTCTTCTTTTTTTAAATAAAAAATGTAAACTTTGATTTTTAATAGGAAAAAAACAATTTCATTTATGATCATCTTTTAATCAATAAATCTTTTAATCAATAATCATCATCTTTTAATCCACTTGCAATGAAAATATTTTTTAGATGAAGTTGAACATTGCATTTCTAACATTTTTTGTTGAAAAATCTTTAACATAAATACGTTACAACAATTATAAAAAAACGTTAATTCATTGCAAGTGGTCCATTATTAAATTTTGTTGTAATTCAGTAACGTAATTTTTTCATTGCAAATAATATAAGTATCGCATAACATTATGCTTATGTATGAATAACAAAGAAACATAAAAGAAATAAACAGAATAACTATAAAAAATATATAATACTGTATACACTGTATAACAAAAAATACCAGCGTTATAATTTTCTTTAATAATAAAGTAATGATACCTTATTTAAAATTTATACCTATATATACTAAAACATATAGAAAGTATAATGTATAAAAAATTGTTTATGTTTATTTCACATATCTAAACAACGCGGCAGTAAGATAATATTTTTGCATTAGAGAAGAGAGAAATTTTTTTTTTTGCGACTAGACCTTGACACTTGGTGACCGTGGAGATATATTGTACCATACGTAACTTAACTATAATATACCTTGATGATTAGTAACCTTGACATGATGTAGCCAGATAGAGGTAGGTACCATATGGTGGCTGTAAGCATACTCGTGTCATCACGGAAACTTATGTAATAATGGCGGAATTAATTATTTTAACCACGTTTTAGTAATTAATATCTAGAGTAAGAGATTTTTCTGTGAAGATAGCATAGGGGAAGAAAATGTCATTTTTCATCGTAGTTTGTTTGATGTGATGTGCATTAGCCCTTTTTGTTATTATTACCTAAATTGGTAGATTATTGTTTATTGTATTTTAGTTCTTATTTTGAGACTCGATCACACACACACACAGACAGGAGAGAGAGAGAGAGAGAGAGAGAGAGAGAGAGAGAGAGAGAGAGAGAGAGAGAGAGAGAGAGAGAATAATTGTCTTCATATCAAACTTATTGAATAGCATTTAAAAGAGAACTATAAGAGTTTTCCTATTAAATACGCAATATTACTCCGTTGATGAAATTATGAATGAGGACTCAACTCAATTTAAATACAAACTGTAATGTGATTGTTGAATATCGTTTATATATATATTATATATATATTATATATATATTATATATATATTATATATATATTATATATATATATATATATATATATATATATATATATATGTGTGTGTGTGTGTGTGTGTGTGTGTGTGTGTGTGTGTGTGTGTATATATGTTAATATTATGTGCTAGTAAATGTTTTATTTCTACAGTCTCATATTGAGGCAATAACAATAGGCTATATTGCATTTGAATTGCGTTATAAAAGTAGGATGAAAGAAATGAATAAAAAATTGAATTTTAAATTTAAGAGAGAGAGAGAGAGAGAGAGAGAGAGAGAGAGAGAGAGAGAGAGAGAGAGAGAGAGAGAGAGAGAGAGACTGCCCGATGTACTACAGGGAGTATAGATACTCATATTGAATCTTGATATTTTTATATGTGATTAAAAATAAATAATTGAATAATTTCAATGAAACATGAATCATATTGTGTATCTAATTACTAATTATTAAAGTACAATAATTTACTTGCTTTGATAATTGTTATTTTATATAATTACCAAGCATCGCATAACCTCTATATATTTCACAAAGTAACACAAATAATAATAAATGTGCATTGTACGTACACTTTGATCTTTTTTCAAGAAAGGCAGAATAAAAAATTACAGTGGATTAAATAAAAAAGCGAGAGTATATATTTCAATTCTGTTGACCCTTTTAGCCTATTAGGGTATCTCACATCTCTCTCTCTCTCTCTCTCTCTCTCTCTCTCTCTCTCTCTCTCTCTCTCTCTCTCTCTCTCTCTCTCTCTCTCTCTCTCTCTCTGTCTCGTATACTATATCCTATTACGATGTCTTAGTAAATCGATTGATTATTTGAACTATCCAACATAACATACACATTATACATGTATGAACATAATTTTATTTATTTGCTAATATTTTTATAATATAAATGTACAATATATATTTTGAAATTACTACGATTAAAAACTTGATTAGCTTAACGCATTATGTAGATTTAATTTGTTTGAAAACCATATTCGTGACCAACTATATAAAAGTTTTTTTTTCTCGTATACTTGAAATCTCAACCTGGACACAGCATCAATGATCTTGAAAATATTGCTAAAAAACTATTTTTATAAACTGGCAAAATGCGTGTCATTTTTCCGTACCGGCCCATGTTATTTAGTGCTCACATATGGCGTCGACTTTAATATGAATGCATAACCACCTATAAACATTAAAAACATCATACATGCATCACTGTATTATATAGACTCTCGCATTTTTGGCGTATTTAATACGTATGAATAGTAATGAAATCTGTAAATAATGTACAATACTTGTCATATTAAATTTTATTTTTTTGCTCCAGAGTACAAAGAGAATATAATTTTATATTACAAAAGTCTGTACACCTAAATAAGCCACTTTTATTGTTTGCAACATTATAACTACATATCGATGAGGTTATAACTTCGATTATTTGTTTATTTCTCTCTCTCTCTCTCTCTCTCTCTCTCTCTCTCTCTCTCTCTCTCTCTCTCTCTCTCTCTCTCTCTCTCTCTCTCTCTCTCTCTCTCTCCTTCTCTTACACAGAGTGCAAGTGCATGCATGGTATGCGCACATATAAGTCCATTCTGAATCACTTATATTATACTTGCGGCTCCGACCTTGCTAACTTGCATATGTATACACATATATGCTATAGAGACAAAAAAGGATTCTTATATAATTATAGAATTAATGTCTGATATATGAGTTTAAAATTACGTATTAAGAGAAAAAAAGAAAGAAACATATATACAAAGAGGTTTAATTATTTATGTAATGTCATTCTTTTGTAATGTTTTAAAAAGTGAAATTACATAATAAGTTATTCTGTATTAAGTAATTTTCAACCTTTTGTATTGCAACGCAACGCATCAATAAAATAACCAATACTATTATGTGTTTCGAGTTGTATATTAATTGTTTATATACTCGGTTGTAAGGATTAGTACAAAATGTAAATAATAAAAGTCTTTATTATTTGGACTTAAAATTCTGTAACTCATAAATTTACACGTAGGATTTTTAATGTTAATTAATATTCTTCGCAAAAATTTAAGGGTTGTATATTAATAGCTATAGGATCTCAAAATATAAAAAGAAAACTTCGAAACTTTATGATGCCATTTGAAAGTTAATAGTAACAGCTACGTATAATAAAATTTTCAGAACCCGGTGACCATCAGATAAGAGAGAAAATAATTATTGAAATTAACATGGGCTCTAATGGGACTAAAACTTTTTAAATATCATAATTTAAAATCTATGGTGACCCCCTAATTTTTTTTTCTTATTTTTGAAGATACCTTATCCTAATGTACCACTGTGCAAAATTTTATATTTTTCTTTCTTTTTTTTTAAAAAAGAGAAGAAGAAGAAGAAAAAAAAAAAAAAAAAAAAAAAAAAAAAACTTACAATGCGAGCTTCTATACCACGTATGTACCGAAATAAAATGAATAGGCATTTCAGTCAATGGTTGTGCAAATTTTTTGATTTCCTTGCGGTATAAGTAATATGTTGCATTTATGTAATGCAACAAAATAAATTTTAATGTTTCAATTTTAGAATGGCATATAAATATAATTCAGCTTCACAATTTGTATGTAGAAATGTTCTTATTCTATTTTGCATTAAAAATCGTTTTTATATAAGAATGTTAAAATGAAATCGGCCAGGCAATTTTTTTTCCCGTTGACGTATATTTTAAGTAAATATCTTCCAAAAAAAATATTTTGTAGCTCTTTTCCTTAAAATTATTTAAAAAATATATAAAAGTCATATATAAATATATAGTAAATAATATTTTATAATAAATTTATATTGGAAAAGTTATTAAATTTCATTGGTAACGCTCACATAAATATAAGAATATATATATTTGTATTAAAACCTTATTTTAATTCTTTACCTTTTTGGATGTTGATTATATTTTTACGACGCTGCAAATTATCTTTGCCAAATTATCAACAAAATCATAATAAAATTGTTCACACTTTAAGTAAAATCAACCATAAAATTATATAGACACATTTGGAATAGAGACCTTCGATTGCCATAAATATATTATATACGATAGTGTTGATCTTTATTATATATACTATGACTCAATATAATAATTGTATAATATCAATGAAAACTAAATACAGTAGAATAGAATGAGAAATAATTTTTCACCCACACAAATCCAGCAAATGTTAAAAACTGTTACAATAAAATAAATAATAACAATAAAAATATATAGCGGACTACCGTGATCTATATATATATATCATGCGGACTATACAATCATATTAATTAAGTGACTCAAAGACTAATACTTTTTGTGAATATATTGTTAGAAAATGCAGCATAAAATAATGCATATTTGCATTATATATACATTATTTGTTACTTTGTATATAAGTATGAGTTAAATTAGTTTTTAAGAATTGTCAAATGCAAATAACACAATAAATAAATAATATAATATAATAATATTGTGTAAATAACACAATATGGCAAGCAAAAAAAAAAAAAAAAAAATTTATGTTTATAATAATTAAAGAATTAAAAAATAATAATTAAATAAATAAATTTATGATGACATACAGTATAATATAATTTAGGTGCCAACCCCAGATTATTTTTAATATGGCAGAAAAAAAAAGGTGTAATTTTGTGATAAGAGTATATAATAAGAAAACTTCAAACATGCACCAATATAATAATAATAATATGTATCGCTTTTTTTTGTTCTTTAAAATTTACTCACAATATAAGTCGCGCACATTAATAACAAAAACTAATTTCTCCCTTATCTGATAATCCTGTGTAATTTTTATCAGTTATGTAACTTTCAAATAAGATAAATTAGAAGAGGGTTATAATTATCTTTAATTTAAGACATTATTGCGCCTTGTATAATAATATAATAGAAAACCGCACGACAAAATACTACAGAACACCACACGAGTACGATAAAATGGAAATCACTTTTGCGGTGCGACAAATTATAAAATCACTATAAAATTGAATATTCATGCTTATTGTAATTTAAATATTTTATTTCATCATATTTGGGGTGCGGATTAGTATTAAAAAAAAATACATATATTAAAAATGGGGAAAGGTAAAAAATCATAAAAAAATAATGAACGTAAAATTTTTATTAGACGTACGCATAACAATTAAAAACAAAATAATATAAAAAAAGGAATTTGACAAAATATTAAATAATAATATTAACCGTGACCCAGAGAAGAAAAAAAAAAGTATGGTTATATTTATTTTGTCGAGTTTAGATATAGTGAGAATGTATTCATATTAAAGCTAACCTTGCCATATATGGTCATAGACCTTCGTGTATATAGAAGTTTATATTATAACTAATATGAAACATAAATTATTACTTTTAAGTTTACAATTGTTTTATAATGTTGATCCTATATATATATATATATATATATATATATATATATATATATATATATATATATATATATATATATATATATATATATATATAAATTCAAATATGGGCATGTCTATTATTTATTATTACATTTTTAAATAATATTACAATATGTAATGATTTTTATATATTATATAAAATTAACAAGGTTATTTTAATGATTCATTTTTTTGTTGTATATATATTTTTATTAGCAATGAAAATAATTGTAAGATTATAATGTATTGTAATTGGAGTGTTTTTTTTATTAGGAAATTATTTATAAAATGTAATATGTTTTAATTATGTAAATTTTGTAGCTCATTGTTGACAATCTTTGTTTTGATCGTCCGTTATAGAGAATATAAAGAAGAGGTGTATTTAATTATTTGATATTTTATGGCTCGATATACCAAAATACAAATTACGCTTTTCGTACAAAAATAATTAAATTGAGAGAGAGAGAGAGAGAGAGAGAGAGAGAGAGAGAGAGAGAGAGAGAGAGAGCTTTAGTGTAGTATAAAATCGTGCATAAAAATTAAGTTTAAAAAAAACTTTAGTTCACAAAATCCCAGGCCTTCACTTAAGGGAAGGATTTTGTATCTATATGGCTTAATTGTATATCAAAATCTAAAAAGAAAACTTTCAAACTTCATGATGCGATTTGTAGGTTAATAATAATAACAGTTAACAGTTACCTTTGATAAAATTTTCAGAACCTGTGAACATCAGATAAGAGAAAATGATTATTATTGCAATTAACATGGGTTCTAATGGGACTATAAAACTTATAATTAAAAATAAATAAATATTAACAACAATAAAAAATAATAGCAATTTTGAATAATAATGAATAATAATAATGAACAATGATCAATGAATAATAATGAATGAATGAATAATAATAATGAATGAATAATAATAATAGCAAAATAATACCATTTTGAATCCATTTTTTTTTCTAATATACGTATCTATAATATCACCACGCAAATTTTCAGAATTTTCTTTCTTTATAACTTTTTAGTAAAATCCCGTAGTAGCTGATTTCCCGCCTTAACCCAAAAGACTATTACATGGAGCAAGGTCCGGTAAGGCCACTTCTAATTGTAAAATCTAGTTACAGGTTGTTTGATTGTTTTCCTCACTTAATTTTTAGCTGAACACAGGACCGCGATAATATATTTCACCACTCAAAAACTTACTCCTAATTTGCAATGTTATTCTTATGAGAAAAACACGCACTGGATTTAAATGGTAAAATATATTATCGCGGTTAAGCAAGGCCTCCTCTGGAAGAAAGGGGGATTATTAGTGAGAGAGCCACGCGGGAAAAGATAAGAGTGTACCATAATTTTCTAAATGTAAGCATGCATGACTGGAGCATGTTTTAGCGTTTTTGTGTGACTATTTTATATTTATTTATTTTAGAAAACTGCTGCAGTGTCAGTGCATGGCTTTACTGAAGTAAGAAATATTTAATCAGGGATACTAGACACAATTTTATGTGTTTTAACTTTTAAGCTATTAGGAGATTTTCCAATAGCACTTAATAATATACTGTTACTATCCACGGTAAAAGTCATTTAATAACTCGTACTTAATTTAAAATGTTATTCTTATGAGAAAAACACAAAGCACGTGCTGCATTTAAATTGCAAAGTCACAATCACACAAATCACAATCATTATAAAATAAATTACATATATTTATTTTCAACAATGAGTCTAGGCGAATTGCATTTTCTAAATGGTCCCAAAATTCTACATAACATATTATTTGATTTATATTTAGGGAGGCCTATGTGTTTTATTAATATCACCTGCAATCACTGTAGAATTAATTAAAATATTAAAAGAATTTTTGAAAAATTCTTAAAGTTGGCTGCTATTTTGTGTATCTCCAAACGGAACATTTTTAATAGTTTATTTTCTACAAACTTATCTTATATAGACATTTGATACAATGAGAGAGATCCTCGAGAAAGATACTCAGGATACATATTTTTAGTACCCTGTGGCCGACATCTTCTATACTGTGTCGCGCACAGGGTACTATTACCCAAATTTGGCTATAGATGTGCAGTGTATGTGTACGTCTACGTACAGTCTTCCTGAATAAAACTGACTGGTTGCGTTAAAGTTTCCCCATATATTTAACACTTGGAGATATGAACGCTGTGGTCATTCGTGATCATTGTGGTTATTAGGGATTAGTGTACATGTTTAGTGCCTGCATGTACGTACACCGTCAGAGCAGCTAAATAAAAGAAAACATACATTTAAAAATACAAGAATTTTTATTAAAGTTATCTCATTATATACTTAAGATTAAACTTACAAACTCTTTCACATTTCTTAAGAAGATTTTTTTTTTTTTTTTTTTTTTTTTAAGGCTTCTTTAATAGAGCAAATTACATAATTAATATACTTATTTTCCATTTAAATTTGTGTGAATTTATCTCATTATCGTTAATTAAAAATTTGGCACACTTATATTTAAATGCAAAAAAAATATTCAATATTTGCCAAGTGTATACATTTAAATGAAATGATAGAACTTTTATTTTTTATTATTTAAGTTTAAAAAAAAAAGAAAAAAAAAAAAAAAAAAGAAAAAGTTAATTGTTCTAAATTCTAAAGATTTTTTGAAATCTAGTAATCACAATGGCACACAAGAAATAAATGCTACTTTTACATTTAAGTTAGAACTTTAAAGATATACTTGTACGGCTAGTTCAAAACTAAATTTTTCACGTTGACTTTTTTTTTTATTTTTATTATTTCCTATTTAAGTTTATAAAGTCAGCTTTAGCGCCAAATTTTAAAAGGGAATGAATCTCACACAATTCTAAAACATTCAACTATATATTTTTTAAATTTATTTATTTTAAATCTAGAATATAAAATTTGAACAGCCACATTTGATAACTCACTCACTCTCATGTAATGTAATGAGATTTATATTTATGAACTGTAATCACAAACTGAATTGTGTTTACTATTTATTTGTGGACATTTTTTTAAAGTATATTTTACATTTTAATTACAAAGTTAGAGAAAAAACAAAAGTAACCATATACATTTATAACCACCCCCTCCCTCCAAAAAAGTCATTATTTTAATTTTACGTTAACAAATCATAGAAAGTCTAAATTTTTTTTATTATAATTATAATTGAAACAATGCAATTAAAAATGAGCCTGAAAAAACTACCAAATAATAATTACTTAATTTATATTTTAAAATGATTTAATTTTACACATTCCTAAAATAAAAAAAAGCAGCTTATTTTAAAAGATCATATAATGAGAAAATACTGCTTTTTTTACAATTATATTTTAAAAATTAGTTTTGAGTTTCTAATAGATGTCAAAATTGGCTCAAAAATCAGCAAAATGGAAGGACATAAATATTGTTACTATATTAAAAGATTCAGAGTATGAGTATGTACCTATTGTTGTGTGTAGCCTATAAAATTACTGTCATTATTTTGTGTTTCTCTCCAAGTCTGAGAAGGCACACAAACACATACTCCATTTCTCTTGGGAGTATTTTACAAAAAGCTACCAATGTGTTCATTATCCCAACTATTCATCAATCTATATGACATTTTTTTTATTATGATAAGGCCCTTGCTGGTTATTGTATTATGGTATTGGGTCACCCTTGTTGGAAGTTTTTTTTTTTTTTTTTTTTTTTTTTTACCTTTTAGGCATATGATTTAATGTATTTTAAATGCAAGGCTCACACTCTCATTTGAGTCTCTTGGTCAACCCCTAGTGCATTTCAAATTTAAGCAAACTTCTATAAGCACGTAACGATTAAACTCAGACACGTTTTTGTTTTTTGTTTTGTTTTTTTCCTTCAAATTTTCAGCATGTTTGTATTACCTTCAATAGCATTATATTTAAATCGATTTGTTTATTGGCTATGTGGGAAATAATAACATGGTGAGCATATATATCGAGGGCTACGCGGCATTTCGGTACTAGTGCAATCTCCGCGGCTGCAATTTTGGCACATCTGTATTCTCCGCGCTCCTCTCTTTTGAAACATCATTATACGTTTAATCTGCACAGGTGTGCCATTAGTAGGCGTGGCGAAGATTTCACATGTGCCAAAATTAAACCCGTGGAGATTGCAGTACCGAAATGCCACGTAGCCTTCGATATATATAATATCCTATATTTCCCATGTTTTCCCACATAACCAATGGACAAATTGGCTTGAAATTTGGTTTACATGCTATTAAATTTAATAATAAAAAAAAAAAAAAGTTTCGTCACATCTGAGATTAATCCTTAAGGACGTGCTGACCATTGTGACAATGCAGATGGCAAGAGCTTATCCCCTAATCAAATAATCATCCGACATATTAGTGAATAAATACCTTATTATAGTAGAACAAAAGTAATTAAGTAATAAAAGTTAAGAAAAAAAAATGTTAACCTTTCTAGAGAGAAAAAAAAAAAAAAAAAACATATTTACAGAAATTCATGACATATTTTGACAAACACCAAATTTTTATATTCAAGTTATAAAATATATGTGGTGGTTTTTAATTAGCATTACATATTTTTGAATGCAGAATTAGCTTAAAATAATAATAATTACTAAATTAAAATAAAATTAGAACATTTACATTTAATAGACACGGAACTGGTACAGTATTTGAACTGGTAAAAAATATTGAGATTTTAACACATCTCCTAACATAGCATTAAGAAAAAGTATGTATTGTTTTAATATTTATTTCGTACGCTTACTGGAGCGCTTAGTATCAGATTTAGCTCTTTTCTTATCATCAGCATCACTCGCATATTTTCTTTCCAAAGCCTCGAGGAAGCCACTATTTTGACGTGTATTTTGTCGCTGTGATATAGCGAGCTGCAGTGATTTGAACGTATCGTCACCTGATTGATTCTCTTCTTCCTGTGCCTTTTCAAACTGTTTGCGTTGTCGTATCATCTGGGAAAAAAAGATCAGTGTTATTAAATATTAGTAATGTCTGGTATCTAGTAATTTACAATTTATAACTTTTTTTTTTGAGTGTACATAGAACAATAACAAAAAAATAATTTATTATAAACACATTTTATAAAATCTATTATATTATATTATATTAATTATATATATATATTAATTTATTAATTATCAATTTAAGGAAAAAACCATCGCGGTTAGGATCAATGATAAAGAAAAGGATAGAAAAACCAGCAAGGGCCTTACCACAGTAGAAGTTCTATGGAGAGGTCGAGGTCTTGCATGGCACAGTATAATGTTATAAAAGTTTCTTTATAACTTGAGAGCTTTCGTCATATGATAATGACATTATCAATCAAAAGAGAAAATTACTTGAGCACATCACTGAGCAGTGTCTTGTCTTGTACTGCCGTGTTATGCTCTTGCTGGTTTGGAGTTGGTGGAGAGGGGTGGGGGTGGAGTAGGGAATCTGGGAAGGAGTGTGAATGAGTGAGGGAAGGAGTGAGTGAGGGAAAGGGAAAAGGTGGGGAGGGGAGCGGGAATAGGGTATATTTTTGAAATATGTTAGCGAATATTAAGTCCAGGCAGCCCTTGGGCTTTTCTGGATCTTAATATATGTTGATATGCTAATTCATATTGTCGTAATGTCGCATAGTTGGCTGGGCCCGGAATAGTGCGAAGTATTGTTGATTTATAACATAATTGGAAATTTGATATGCCATGAGAGGCCGCATGTTCAGCCACAGGTTTTTCCATCTCATTGTTTTTTACGGATTGTCTGTGGCCATTCATGCGGTCTCTCGCTTTTTGTGTGGTTAAGCCTATGTAAAATGCTTGACATTTTTCCTGTTGGCCTGTGGTGGGGTTGGTGGTATGTTGGGTACATTCAAGTTTGTAGATTACGTTTTCTGATGTGCAAGTATTGTGGCCGTGGATAGGGTATGTGAGGTTGGTGACGGGACTTGTAAACGTTTTGCTGGGGATTTGAGTGATGCATGTATCGCATCTCCTTCCTCTGTTGCTCTGTTTGCCGTTGTTTTGACAGGGGAAAGATCCACTAGGTAGGGGCTTAGGTTTTGGTGTGGGATCAGTATGGGATAAGATTGCTTTAATATTTGGTGGTTGACGGAATGCTATTGGTGGTATTTTTGGTAACAGTAGGTTTGTTTCGGTGGTGGCTAGAATGGGGTGTGCATATTGTAACATCTGTCTGATTTCTTTTTCTAATTTGGGGTGATACGTTGTGATGAAGGGTCGGATAGATTGATTGTCATTATTTGTTTTAATTTGGTCACAAGGTGTTTTGTCGCCCAAACTAAATCTATTGGCAGCTTTTGCTATTTGTTTCTCCACCAGGTGCTTGGGGTAGCCTCTGGTGGAGAAAGCTGTAGTTATGCTGTCAATATATTTAGATTTGGTTTGGTCTGTGTTTGGGATGCGGTTGCCTCGGCATGCTAAGCTAAAGGGAATGGAGCGGATAGTCCTCGGGGGGTGACAGCTATTGTAGTGGAGGTATTGCATGTGGTTAGTAGGTTTTATGTGGATTGAGGTGATAAGTTTACCGTCATCAATGTTGATGTCAACATCGAGGAAGGTGGCTGAATTAGGTGATGTGGAGTGAGTGAATTTTAGGCTGGAGAATTTGTTGAGTTCATCTAGGAATTCATGAAGTGGGCCGATGCCATGTTGCCAAACCATGAATATATCGTCTATGAATCTCTTCCATAGGTGCGGTTTATACTTCTGTCTCCCCATGAACTCACACTCGAGCAGACCCATGGTAAGGTTAGCATAAGATGGGGCCATCCTTGTGCCCATAGCCGTACCACACTTCTGCTCGTAGTGTTCATTCATGAAGTGAAAGTTGTTGCGTTGAAGTATAAACCGCACCAGTTGTAAGAGGAATCCAGTGGTGGGGACATGGGGCTTAGGTCGTTTCTCTAAATAGTGTTCAACGGCTCTAATACCCATGAGGTGATTGATGTTGGTGTAGAGGGACGTTACGTCAATGGTCACCAGGAGCCAGTCAGGGGGTAGTGGTTGAGGAATGTCATTTTTAATTATTTCTAGGAAGTGGGTGGTGTCTTTTATGTGGGAGGGTAGTGATTTAACCATAGGTTGGAGGTAATGGTCTACTAAGGCGGATATACGTTCAGTTGGCGAGTTGTAGCTAGATATGATGGGTCGTCCAGGGTTGCCGGGTTTGTGGATTTTAGGTAGTAAATAAAATCTAGAGGTGCGGGGATCTGGAGGAGATAATAGTGCTATTTCTCTGTTGTTGAAGTTTTCACAGGGGGCAAATTTTTCAAGAAAATATTTTATTTCATCATTGTACTTTTTGGTTGGGTCTTCGTCTAGTCGTCGGTATGTCGTGGTGTCGTTAAGTTGTCTATGGGCTTCAGCTATGTAGTCTTTTTTGTCCATAACTACAATAGTGGAGCCTTTGTCTGGGGGGAGGATCATGATATTTTCGTTATCTTGGAGGTTTTTGATGGCAATTTTTTGATTGTCCTTTAGATTTGATTTGTGATCTAAAAAATCGGGAAAGTTACTTTTTGATACGAAATTTCGAAGGCATTCCGCATAACGTTCAAGGGGATGGGTGGGGGGTAGGTGGGGATCAACAATAGATGATGGTGGTTTGAAATTTAGGAGGAATTCTCGAATTTTTTCATTATTGTTGTTTTCAGGTAGAAGATATTTCAGTCTTAATTGTTCTGATTCCGGGAATTGTTCTGAGTTTGCAATAAAATGTTTCCATTTTAGATTTCTAATATAGGCTTCAACATCTTTACAAAGTATAAAATGGTCAAATTTAGGAGTTGGAGCAAAAGAAAGACCTAGAGATAAGACTGAGATTTCCTCTTCTGTTATTTGGTAGCTAGATATATTGTGTACTTTGAGTTCTTTTGTTGTTTGGGAGTGAGGGTCGTTAGTGTTAAGTGCAGTAGTCAAGGTCGGGGATTGTGATTGACAGCGCCGCGTGCCGCCACCTTTGGCGGCGCGCGACCGTTGCTCACGCTCGGCGCTGATGTGGGAAGTGGGGAGGGAAACATGTTTGGATGTGTTTGGTTGCGAGAGTCCAAGTAATGCAACCAGGCATGGTTTATTGCTTATGAGTGGGGGCGGTGAAGGAGGGGAGGTAGCTGGTTTTCCGATGTAGCCACGTACTTGTAGTGCTTCTAAACAAAGTTTGGATAATTTTTTCATGTGGATTTTAAATTTTAAGTCTAGTTTCTTGTTGATTGCATTGTCTATTTTCTCAATCAGTTTTACGTGATCTCTAGAGACTAAAGCTGAGGTGTAGAAATTAAGGGAGTTGCAATGATGTTTGAGAGATAGGTCGAAATCTTTAATTAAATCTGTGACTACTTGGCGAGAGGCTGCGATGTTATTATTTACGTATTTTGCGCGAATGTTGGGTGGAAGGGATGTGTATGAGATCTTGGGACAGAGGCCTTTGGGAAAAACATCAAATTGAATACAAGATTTAAGAAAATTGGTACTTGCAATAAGGTTTGCATATTTATGCGCGTGATAGTATGCGCGATTTATTAGCGATCTAATAGACGTCATTGTTGCGAGAGAAATAATGACGCGGGAATCGTAGAATGCGTAGAATGCGAAATTACGACAATTTGAAATAGGTTATTTCTAACAATATTTCATTAAATTAAATAATTATATAATTGTAAAAAGTTAATTTTGCAATTATTTAATTATTTAGACTTAAAATTAGAAAGATAAAGAGGATAGGGAGAGTTGTATAGTAAAAGAGGTGAGGAAAAGAAATCGACTGTGCGATAAAATCAATTTAAGGAAAAAACCATCGCGGTTAGGATCAATGATAAAGAAAAGGATAGAAAAACCAGCAAGGGCCTTACCACAGTAGAAGTTCTATGGAGAGGTCGAGGTCTTGCATGGCACAGTATAATGTTATAAAAGTTTCTGGTTTGGCAACATGGCATCGGCCCACTTCATGAATTCCTAGATGAACTCAACAAATTCTCCAGCCTAAAATTCACTCACTCCACATCACCTAATTCAGCCACCTTCCTCGATGTTGACATCAACATTGATGACGGTAAACTTATCACCTCAATCCACATAAAACCTACTAACCACATGCAATACCTCCACTACAATAGCTGTCACCCCCCGAGGACTATCCGCTCCATTCCCTTTAGCTTAGCATGCCGAGGCAACCGCATCCCAAACACAGACCAAACCAAATCTAAATATATTGACAGCATAACTACAGCTTTCTCCACCAGAGGCTACCCCAAGCACCTGGTGGAGAAACAAATAGCAAAAGCTGCCAATAGATTTAGTTTGGGCGACAAAACACCTTGTGACCAAATTAAAACAAATAATGACAATCAATCTATCCGACCCTTCATCACAACGTATCACCCCAAATTAGAAAAAGAAATCAGACAGATGTTACAATATGCACACCCCATTCTAGCCACCACCGAAACAAACCTACTGTTACCAAAAATACCACCAATAGCATTCCGTCAACCACCAAATATTAAAGCAATCTTATCCCATACTGATCCCACACCAAAACCTAAGCCCCTACCTAGTGGATCTTTCCCCTGTCAAAACAACGGCAAACAGAGCAACAGAGGAAGGAGATGCGATACATGCATCACTCAAATCCCCAGCAAAACGTTTACAAGTCCCGTCACCAACCTCACATACCCTATCCACGGCCACAATACTTGCACATCAGAAAACGTAATCTACAAACTTGAATGTACCCAACATACCACCAACCCCACCACAGGCCAACAGGAAAAATGTCAAGCATTTTACATAGGCTTAACCACACAAAAAGCGAGAGACCGCATGAATGGCCACAGACAATCCGTAAAAAACAATGAGATGGAAAAACCTGTGGCTGAACATGCGGCCTCTCATGGCATATCAAATTTCCAATTATGTTATAAATCAACAATACTTCGCACTATTCCGGGCCCAGCCAACTATGCGACATTACGACAATATGAATTAGCATATCAACATATATTAAGATCCAGAAAAGCCCAAGGGCTGCCTGGACTTAATATTCGCTAACATATTTCAAAAATATACCCTATTCCCGCTCCCCTCCCCACCTTTTCCCTTTCCCTCACTCACTCCTTCCCTCACTCATTCACACTCCTTCCCAGATTCCCTACTCCACCCCCACCCCTCTCCACCAACTCCAAACCAGCAAGAGCATAACACGGCAGTACAAGACAAGACACTGCTCAGTGATGTGCTCAAGTAATTTTCTCTTTTGATTGATAATGTCATTATCATATGACGAAAGCTCTCAAGTTATAAAGAAACTTTTATAACATTATACTGTGCCATGCAAGACCTCGACCTCTCCATAGAACTTCTACTGTGGTAAGGCCCTTGCTGGTTTTTCTATCCTTTTCTTTATCATTAATTTATTAATTATTAATTATATTATATTAATGGGTGGAAAGGCCCAAACTGTACAGACAGACATGTTATTACCCGTTATGCGGTGCATGGTTTCCACCATGTAATCTGTCAGATTAAAGAATATCACGATGAGTGTAATGATAAATGTGTATGTTTGTTATGTGGTGGCCTATGTACTAGGTACCATTTACTTCAGTGCCAATCTCGGACCCTATCGTTAAGTCAATATGCAAAAAATGTAGACTTATAGAGTGAAATGTAAATATATATGTATAAGTGCACCATGGTGTTTAATAAATAAAATAATAATAAAATCTTTCTTGCACTTGAGAGGGAGAGAGAGAGAGAGAGAGAGAGAGAGAGAGAGAGAGAGAGAGAGAGAGAGAGAGAGAGACATGATAAAGCTATAATGGTAGCATAGCTCACGTATATCATGATACAGGTAAATGAAATTTACCTTTTGCTTCCTCTTCTTTTTCCGAGCATCAGTTTCCTTGGTGAAGATATCATACGCTGGCACGTCTTCACTGTCAATCAGCTCTCTGATGATACCACAAATACGTTCTTCATTCTCATAGTCAGCAAAAGGTACAAAGTCCATGATCTTGTTCATATCTCCAGCATTGTTGATGTATGCATCTTTAATATCATTCCTCTCCAGATCTCCACCTGAAATTTGTATAAGTTTTATCATACGAGAATCAAAACTTCAAGCAATTTATCAATGCTGAAATTGCTACCAATGAAATAAAAGAATTTTCATCAAATTATCACCAAAGTTGGCTTCTTTTCACCATCTTTGTCTTTAAATTTGTTTATATCTAGCTAAAATAGTATTCATATTAACTCTTCATTAAAATGACCATAATAATGCAGGAAAAAATTGAAGTTGCAATAAATGACTTACACACATAAAAGGAGCTTGTATTTTAAAAAGTCTCCATAAAAAAAAATCATACGATATGACCTTTATACATGCACATATTAAATAAATAAATAAATAAATAAATAAGTTTATTGATCAGAAGATTACATACAGTAATATAGATCTTGTCCAAGGAGAAAAAAACAAACACACAAAATAAATATTTACAGAATATACAAAAATAGTCCCTCCTCTTCTACAACTCACAAATTTGCAACTTTGTGCTTGTTTTTAAATATTTGTATAAATAATTCAGCGTCAATCTCATAGAACTCTTTTAAGTTATACAAGACACATTTACACATCAAATCGACAACTATGTTCCTCACATTTTTATTATTACAATTTAGGGATATTAAGAATTTTGAAAGATGATTGTAAATTGATGTACATTGATTTTTAGGACTTTTAGTGGTAAGTGTCAGATTATTAGATTCATTATGAATTAGATTGCTTGATCTGGTCATATGTTGATGAACATCCACGTTTCTTGTAAAGAACCATGGATGCTTGTAAACAAAGCATATAACTTCAACAACATATAGACCAGTCACTGTTAGTATACGATTTTGGGCAAACAATCCCCTACAGGATTCTCTGAAAGGTTTGTTACACAGAGTTCTAATGGCTTTCTTTTGTAACAAGAGAATCCTGTGTGTATGTGTAGAGCTCCCCCAAAAGACCAACCCATATTGCAATCTAGACTGAAAATGAGCAAAGTATACAGATTTAAGGGATGAGGCAGGTATAACATTTGATAATTTTTTTAATAGATAACATGCAGAGCTCAATTTAGAAGAGATTTTATTTATATGTTCAAACCAGGATAAGTTTTCATTGACAGTGAGACCAAGGAAACACATACTGTGTACTCTTTCAATTATAGTATCACCTATTTTTATATCCAAGATCTCAGGAATTTTTTTATTATGTACAGTATGGAAAATTACATATTTAGTTTTACTCTCATTGACAACCAGTGAATTTTCTTCACAATACTTAAGCATATGAGAGGTTTGTATATTTGCCTCCTTAGTAATAGATACAAAATCTTGACTCTCATTACTTAAAAGATGGCTGGTGTCATCGGCATATACTATGACTGTGCCTGTTTTGAGATGATCCTTTATGTCATTATTAGCTAACAAAAAAATATAAGGACCCATATTAGATCCTTGAGGAACTCCCCTATTAAGTGAATGAGATAACGATGTATTTATGAAGGGATATTTATTGTCAAAATTTTTGATAACTACGACTTGTGTCCTATTTTGCATAAAAGACACAAATAATTTTAGGGTATTTCCTCTAATACCATACAGTTCTAATTTGGGTATAAGGACAGGTAATTCAATCAGCTCAAATGCCTTGGTTAAATCATAATAGAGACCCACACATTTCAAGTGCCTGTCTAAACTGTGATATATTTCTTCCAGAGCATTAAAGAGAGCTTCTTGGGTAGAAAGATTCTTTTGATAGGCAAACTGGCAAGGGCTTATTATTTTAAAGTCCTGCAAAAAATTATTTAATCTTTTTAGAATTAAAGATTCAATAATTTTAGAAAAGCAGGATAACAATGAGATTGGTCTGTAGTTAAGTATACTATCAATAGCCCCCTTCTTATGAATTGGAATGATCATAGCATGCTTTAAGTTATCAGGAAAATTCCCAGTTTCAAAACAAACATTTATGATGGCCGCTAATGGATAACTAACTATATCAGCACAAGATTTTAGCAAGCTGCAAGGAACTTCATCATAACCTGCTGAGTTTTTATTACAACATTTATGAATCATATCCTCTACTTCTTCTGGAATGGTAGGGATTAGAAATAATGATGGATATTGTTTTTTATGTATAATGTTAGGTTTGGAAGCAAAGGGAGGATAAGATGAGTTGAGAAAGTGTTCATTGAATTTATTTGCTACTTCCGAGGGGTTTGAAATTACGTTATCATTTATTTTTAAATTTATAGTTTTGTTACAAGTACTTTTTTTAGAACATTCATTAACAATTTTCCAAGATGTTTTGATAAGATTTGATGAATTTTGTAATTTATTATTATTAAATTTCAATTTTGCTGACTGTACAATTTTAATATGATCTTTTTTAAGTTTTAAATATTGTGGTTTAAAATTTGGATTACTTAAAGTATGGGAGTGCATCTCTTTTAGTAAGAGAGATGAATTGATAACTTCTTGAGTTACCCATTCATTTCTCTTTTGCTTATGTTGACCCCTGAATTTTTTAGGGAAACACGCATTGAAATGTAAAAGAAAAGTTTTATGAAATTGTTAAAGGCCTTATTAACGTCTACATGTTCTGTAGTGCTACCAGTCCAGTCTTCATTAAGTAAGATATCTCTAAATTCTTCTATACTATCTTTATCAAAAGTACGATAAGGTATTTTGGGATCGTTACCTTTGTCTGTATTATTTGATTCAAAGTTTACTACTAAGCTGGAATGATCACTGAACTCATACTTATCACTAATTGTAGTTAATTGATTCAAAGGATAATCTGTAAATATATTATCAATACATGATTTAGATTCACTCGTTACCCGTGTAAATCCAGTGAAAGTTTGCTTGAGATTATAAGAATTTAGAGTGTCAATTAATTTATTAGTATTTTCCCTGCATATGTTCTATTTATTAGAATACTAGCATACATTATATTTCTTAACCCCTCTGTAGCCTCACGAACTATTGAGAAAAGTTTTAAAGTAGATAAATTCCAAAATTGTCGTTCTTTATTAAATATTTAGACCAACTAATACAAAGGTATAATTATCATAAGTAGTAGCTACTATGCACAATATGTGTATAGCCCTTCACCTTCAGTTTTGAAAGTCATGAGTCATTTGCCTTATCAAATTAGCAACATATTACACTTACCAATATATGATTTCTCATAGTTTTCAATCTCCTCGATAGTAATTTCCTTGAAAATAGAGCGCCAGTAGCTGAGCCAATCAGCATCCACATCAGACTCGATATCACCTAAAATTATCCATTGTTATTAAATTCAAGTTAATTAATTAATTGTATAATCATAATAGAAAATATTCTAATTACAAAGATTAGCGCATGTTGAAGTTTATACGTGTAGTGAGTGGGAAAAGATACGACTCCCCTAATTTGACATTCCACCTACAAGGAGACGCCCTATTTTTTTTTTTTTTAATTATTATTATTTTTTTTTTTTTGAGAAAATTTTTGAGATATTTAAATGAGAAAAACTAGACATACTCTTACATGGTATTAAAACAGATCTTTTTAAAGGATTTATTAAATCGATAACCTGAAAATTAATAAATTGTTGGCTCCTCATAAAACCGAACTATCTGTAGACGCCTCGCACCTCAAATTTGAAACATCTATGCTCTCCGAATCTGCTTAATTTGAAGCATCTCTTGCTAGCGCACCCTTACAGAGACTTTTTCTTTGGGAGAGGAGGAGAGCGCAGATGTTTCAAATTCAAGGCGCGCGGATACTTCAGATAGTTCAGTTTTCCATGAAGCCATCGAAATGCAAAGATTTTGTAATTTATAGGTAACTGGGACTTGGGATCAAATGTTCTAGCATGGACAAGTGTTAGATAAAACAGTAAAACTAGCTATATAGTAATAAATATATGTTAAATTTGAAAGAAATAATAGGAAAAACCACAACTGACGTTACCATAGTAACGAGAGTTCCATTTGTATTGTTATAATCTTGCTTGTACAGAGTAAGATCCCTAGAAAATAGCAGGTACTCTCACCAAAACCGTTAAAAACCTCACTCAAATAACATGCAGTTAAATGGCAAACTTGACCTCTCAACAATGAAAAAAATTGTTAATAATTCTTATGGAGTGAGAGTACCTGGTATATTATAGGGACGTTAGTACAGAGATACAAAGCCAGCACATATCAGATAGCTTTTGGCACTACACTACAAGAAAGAACATAACCCTCCTAAAAAAAAAAAGGTTTAAAGGGTATATTAAATTACTAAATATTGTGCCAAATTCGTATATTCGGTGTATTTAGTATATTTTATTTAAACCCTTTACACCCTTTAAACCGAAAATCTTACTGTTTCTTCGGTGTAAAGGGTTTAAATAAAATATACCAAATATACCGAATATACGAATTTGGCACAATATTAAATCGTTTAACCCTTTTTTTTTTTAGCAGGGAGTGTCTCTGTGCCTTTGATGATCCTTACACATTTAGAGAGAAACTATAGGAATGATAAATTATAGTTTGATTAAATCTATTATTCATAATTTCTTTCACCAGTCTGTAAAGACTGATAAAGGCACAGACATGCATATTACGTTTTCCCCTTAGTTTATATAGTGCCAAAAGCTATCCAATGTTATGTTTTTATTATCTCTGTACTAGCAACATTTTTACTGAACTACGCGACTCTCCTTCAATACGACAAAAGCTGTTTTTTTCTCCTATCCTTTTCTTTCAAATTTATCATACCCAACGGCAATGATTTATTTTCTTTAATATCTTCTATTATAATTCATAAATATTTTACCAGTCTTGTCATATCCAGCTCTCTTCTGACGATCACTGAGAATGGCATACACCTGAGATACAATCTTAAATTTCTCAGTAGCTTCATCTTTATCTTCTTCACCGACACGGTCAGGATGTGTCTGCAAGCTCAAGCGACGATACGCGTTCTTCACTGAAAATGTAACAACATTTTTACATACATGTATGTATGTGAATGCATATACATACACATGCTTAAACATAACTACATATTATGCCATACACATACATACATCGGCCTACATGATGAATAAAAGATATGCAACTGCGCCGCCATTTTTTATAAGATCTACAAAATCTACATACATACATACAAGTATGAGACCACGAATAAACGGTTTATACACACGATCACACGATAGGTTATTTAGAACACAATACAATTATTGTAAATTAAAATAAAATGCGTAAAAAAAAATAATAATAAAAATAAATCTGGAAAATTAGGGACGCAAATTCATTTCCAATACTTCACCATCACTGTTCAACACAGTTTTTGTTTCTGATTCTTACCATCTTTTTCTGAAGCCTCTTTATTTATACCGAAGACATCATAGAGATCTGTTGTATTAAAATACTTTTTACAGCTTGCTTTAAAGGTTTTCGAGTCCATTTTTATGTAAATTTAAGTACAAAATCAGAAAATATTGAGCACAAGTTTTTTTACAGCTTTTCTGATGGCGGGAACAAACTGTAACACTTTAGCGCACTTTAGGCTTGAACTAAAATTTTTAGTGTGGCAAATAATACATGCGCAAATGTTTGGTTGTCAAAAAAATTTGATTACTGCGCAGCTCTGTTACTGAAATAAATTATTTTTTTACTTGGGCATCAACAGCTGTTTGCCGCGAAGGGGGCGTGTCTTATTTATTTTTTTGAGTGTTTTGATTTAATTTGAGTGGACGTGGACGCGGACTAATTTATTCTTGTTATCTTTGGTGAGTATTAATTAATTAATTTGCCCTTTAAACGACATTCACTCTTGTATCTAGTTTTCTCAAATACTTTCTTATCTTAAAAATTTGGACTCATTGCTCTTGTTTTTGATGCTATTAAAATATCATCTTCGTTTCACAGATTGCATTGAAGCATTTGAAGCCAACACGCGTGATCTTGTGTGAGTCAAAAGTTGGAGCTGTAAGATTGAAGAAAATATTAAACTTTCGGCATTAAAATGAGTAAAAGTTCACCTAAAGCATCGTTAGAAAATATATCATCATTATTTACTGAAAAAGTGTTACTTGAAATCGTACAAAAATCAACAAAAACCTCTGATTTATCAATTTCAAATTATGAAGTTAGCTACGCAACAGCTCCAGGTGAAGGATATATAGGTATAATATATAGAATAAAAGTTGAAATTAATATTGGAAATGAAATAAAAATAATTTCACTTATTGCTAAGGGAATGCCAGTAAATTTAGCACGACGTAAAACATGGAAAATGCCAAGGTTTTTCAAAAATGAAATTTTATTCTATGATCATATCCTACCTGCATTACTTCAATTTGAAGCAAAGAAAAGAGGTCATAACAAAAATTCATTATTATCCATTCCTGAATGTCTAAAATGTCATTGTGATGGTGAAAATGATTTTATCGTACTACCTGATCTAGGTTCAGAGGGATTTAAAAATAGTGAACGTACAACAAATTTAGATATTAAAGGTTGTGAACTTGCATTACAAGCACTTGGACATTTACATGGTATTAGTTTATCATATAAATATCAAGAACCTGAAATATTTAAAAAATTAATAGAAAATATGTTTGAAGCATATTATCATATTGATAATGAAACATGGTTTGCTAACTTCTTAAAGAATGAACAAGCTGTTGCAATAGACGCTATATCAAAAGTTTATCCAAATTCTATATATGAGAGTAAGCTTCGAGGACTTGCAAATGAACATCAGTATAAGTTGTTGTGTGAGTTGGTGAAGCCTACTGAACCATATGCAGCGATAAGCCATGGGGATGCATGGGGACCTAATTTCATGTATCGAAATAATTCAAATGGTAAGTATGATACAAAATTAAACATGTTTTCAGCTTCTGTTGCTTCTCTCCCCGCCCCCTTTTTTTTTAATCACCTCATAAATATATGTTTTAATTATCGTGGCGTCATGCATTCGTTAAAGTCGACACCATGTTGGATCACTCAATAGCATGGGCTGCATAGGAAAATGACCTAATTTACAAGTTTAAAAATACTAAGCAATATTTTTGAGAGCATTGATGCTGTTAATATGTAGGTTGAATTAGTACTGTACAATATCTCAAGTATGTTAAAAAAATAATAAGAACAAAAAATAATAACTGATTTCCTAAAGCATACATACATACATACATACATATCATGACGCTATAAATCCCTTTCGGGGTAAGCCAACAACAAAGAAGTTTTATCCTGACCCAGTGATAGACCTCCACAACTTCCTATCCTGACATACTTCACTTGCTTCCGCCAGTCTCATACCTTGTTTCATACATTTCCTTTTGCATTTCATACTGCGTACATTCTTATTTTTCAAACATCTTCCAACCACCTCAGACCATGATGTTTTAGGCCTGCCTCTATCTCTCCTTCCATCCACTCTACTATGAAATACCTGCTTTGCTATTCTTTCATCACCCATTCTCTCAACATGACCAAACCATCGTAATAGCAAATAACCAGCAAATAGCCAAAAATGTAGTTTTTCCTATGCTAAGCAATGTTGCACATTCATTACTCCATTATGGTGTCCAAGTGCATTAAATTTGACGTTATGAGGATACACCACCGATATAGGAATACACCACGGATATAGGGATACACCCTCCCTACTATCTTCCTCGTACACTTTTTTTTTTTAAAAAATTCGGTTTATTTATAAAATTTGATTAGTATCAAAGTACAGTATTTTAATATTGCATGTTGCAATTTGAAGAAAATTTATTACTGTATTATAATTGTAAAGCCCCATAAAGGAATCTACATATATTTTTTTTTATCATTCATGAATATAATAATAATAATATATGATAAAATAAAATTATTTAAATGTGAATAATGACTGGTCAATTTTTAGAGAGAGATTTGTAATAAATTTTATTCTTACTTCATTTTTATCTTGTGAGTTGTTATATTTTTATCTTCATAATAATCTACATACATACATATTTTATCTAACTCCACAGGAACTCCTGAAGCTGTAAAGATAATTGACTTCCAACTGCTACGATATGCTTCTCCAGTACTAGATCCACTATTCCTTCTCTTCTCAGTAACTACCAAAGAACAACAAGAAAATGGAGGTTTCGAGAGATTTCTAGATGTATATCATGGTGCGTTATCCAAGGCAATCACCCAAACTGGTGGTAATCCAGCGGTAATCTTTCCACATGACGTCATGATGGACCAGGTTAAAAAATATGGTAAATATGGCTTGGCAATGGGATTAGAAAGTGTTCCAATATCATTAATGGAGTCAGATGAAATCTTAGATTTAGATGCAATGCCAGGAAATGAAGCTTTACCTTTAGAAAATTATTGGAAAGTTTCATTTATTGCAACCGAAGAAGGTAGAATGAGATTAGCTGATTTGGTTAAATTTACTGTTGATAGAGGTTTTTTATAAAATATAAATATGGCCATTATATAATAAATATAGATTTCTCTAGTTCAGGCATGCCTACATATCAAGTGTGCTCCGCAATAATGCTCACGAAGACGGCACATATATTATGGCGTATAATTTTTACCATACTTACAGAGTGTACTGCAAAAACATGTAAAAACACACTAAAAATGTTTGCACAATGCTAAACAAAGGAATTTATTTTAATATTATTATTTTTTTAAACATTTTAAATGATCAATGATAAAGAAAAGGATAGAAAAACCAGCAAGGGCCTTACCACAGTAGAAGTTCTATGGAGAGGTCGAGGTCTTGCATGGCACAGTATAATGTTATAAAAGTTTCTTTATAACTTGAGAGCTTTCGTCATATGATAATGACATTATCAATCAAAAGAGAAAATTACTTGAGCACATCACTGAGCGTGTTATGCTCTTGCTGGTTTGGAGTTGGTGGAGAGGGGTGGGGGTGGAGTAGGGAATCTGGGAAGGAGTGTGAATGAGTGAGGGAAGGAGTGAGTGAGGGAAAGGGAAAAAGGTGGGGAGGGGAGCGGGAATAGGGTATATTTTTGAAATATGTTAGCGAATATTAAGTCCAGGCAGCCCTTGGGCTTTTCTGGATCTTAATATATGTTGATATGCTAATTCATATTGTCGTAATGTCGCATAGTTGGCTGGGCCCGGAATAGTGCGAAGTATTGTTGATTTATAACATAATTGGAAATTTGATATGCCATGAGAGGCCGCATGTTCAGCCACAGGTTTTTCCATCTCATTGTTTTTTACGGATTGTCTGTGGCCATTCATGCGGTCTCTCGCTTTTTGTGTGGTTAAGCCTATGTAAAATGCTTGACATTTTTCCTGTTGGCCTGATAATGTCATTATCATATGACGAAAGCTCTCAAGTTATAAAGAAACTTTTATAACATTATACTGTGCCATGCAAGACCTCGACCTCTCCATAGAACTTCTACTGTGGTAAGGCCCTTGCTGGTTTTTCTATCCTTTTCTTTATCATTGATCCTAACCGCGATGGTTTTTTCCTTAAATTGAAACATTTTAAATGGTATTTCAATTGCATTCCCAATATTATTCCCAATCGAGGCCAAAATTGGTTTTTTCTTTGCAAGTCATTTGAAAAAAAAAAAAAAAAAAAAAAAAAAAAAAAAAAATCAAGGTAAAGTGGACTTGAAACAGTATAGTATAGCACCCTCGATATATAGGCAAAATATCTTATAGGTTCAATAGGCTATCTTCAAAACCCTTTAAAAAATTGGACATATTACAAATTGAATGAGAAATTACTCTTAAAATAACCTTATGCAAAAAATATTGTAATTTTGACTTTAAAATTTTTACACAATGTTGAAGTTACATACCGGCATTTTTTTTTTTTTTTTTTTTTTTTTTTTGCCAGTCAAAAAAGCAGTTTTTACTGTGAAAAAATGTGAGGTGCTTTGAGTTCTTACATCTTATTAGCATTGTTGTTTTGTCATTGAGCACAACTATCAACAATGCTAATTTTTATAACAATGCCTGCACATGACATTTTGAGGTTTTTAGTTTGACATTTGTTTTAGCCTTTTTTTTTGGGGGGGGGGGGGGTGATGTATCTAATGTATTAGTGGCTATTAAATCACTATTTTGTAATGAAGGAAAGGAACAAGTGCCTTACCACGATGAGGTCCGAAGTTTGTTGAAAGCCTTGATGGCACAGGCTACACAAATATTTACAAGTTTCTAAGACATTTTAAGGGCAACAGCCCTCTTCTTCAGTTGCTTATATTGTATACTATACTCTAAGTAACTGAAGAAGAAGGCTGTTGCCCTCGAAACATCTTAGTAAACTTGTAAATATTTGAGTAACTTGTGCCATCCAGACTTTCACCAAACTACGGACCTCATCGTGGTATGGCGCTACTTGGTTTCTCCTATCCTTTCCTTGATTACATATTCATTTCAAATTGGTTTAACCTTTTCTAATTAATTTACACAAATCACCCTATTTTATCATAAATAAAATATAACAAATTGAGGGCTACGCGGTATTTTGGTACTACTGCAATCTCCGCGGATGCAATTTTGACATGTGCATTCTCCGCGCTCCCCTCTTTTGAAACATCTTTATAAGCTTAGCCTATAGGCGTGGTAAATATTGCATATGTGCCAAAAATGCACCCGCGGAGATTGCAAAAGTACCGGAATGCCAAGTAGCCCTCAATATTTAAGTAGTAGTAGTACGCTTTGGATTTAGTTGGTTTATATTTTTTGTATTTATTATTATTATTATTATTATTATCTATACAATGTATTAGATTAGATTATTGCCACAAAATGACACACAACTTAGAAATGATTGTCAATAAAATATTTACAACTACAAAGTACATCAACTGCACTAAATAATCAAATCACATTACAAAATTATAAGTTGCATGTAAATTTGTGTTTAATCTGTGTCATCATTCATATATGCCTAAATTGAGTTTTACTGCTTTTGTAATAGGAAGAATTTTAGCTCTCTCTCTCTCTCTCTCTCTCTCTCTCTCTCTCTCTCTCTCTCTCTCTCTCTCTCTCTCTCTCTCTCTCTCTCTCTCTCTCTCTCTCTCTCTCTCTAGCTCTAGCTCTAGCTCTCTATCTAGCTTTTTTTTTCTTGCATCAATGAAGTAAAAGCAAAGTAGAATACTTGGTTAATAATTTTAACCGATGGTTTTGTATTTATTTTCATTTATTTTCCATTTGACGGTTGAAATAAAACTTATCTGACGTCACATTGTACTGATGGGCTACGAAGTGGTGGGGAGTGTTTTGAATTTATCACATGACTAAAGAACTTAGTGTTTCCTAGTAAATGTGAGGAGATGATACTGATCACACGACATCCCACATAAGGAGCAGATACAATTATTAGCACAGATATGATATTCCTTATAGTGTAAGAAATTTTGTGATGAAATCTGTGTGTTCTGATTTGAAATTTTCCATGTATCATTTTTAAAAGCTGGTAAATTGTAAAATTATAGATTAATATCATCAGTTTTACTTTCTCTAATCTAGACAAACTTAGTATAATTTTCAGTTTCTGGCAGATAAAATTTTAATTTTAGCTCAAGTACATAAATATAACTCTTCTCCTGAAAGTTCATAAACTAGTCTGGATTTTGTGTATTTTGATGTCACATTAAAACATAATTGTGCAATTAAAAAAATTAAAAATGCTCTAATTAACAACATAATTATGAAAAAAAAAAAAACAATTTTATGTCACAATGAGTTAGCCTTTGGATGCTTTGGACCAATTAATATTTTTTTCAATATAATATATATTTTATTTTTCAATATTATTTCATGATATACAGTATTTTTATTGCTTTTTATGAACTTGATGAATTTTATAACTTTTATGTTCAATTTATAGTTTTAAAAAAATATGTTAATTTATTTTATAATAAAATGGAATAGCTTTATTCATGTTATCCTAAAAAATTATTGATTGCATTTATATTAAAATGTATTTCTTTCTTTATATAATAAAATGTTTTTGAGGTTAACAAATTTTAATGCAGAAATCATTTTCTCCTCGCAAATAAATTTAATTGTGTTTATAGTCATAAAATTACGGAAATCTTTGTAACGTATACAAAATAAAAATACACTACTATCACTATTAATACTACGGTATTACTATCAATTTGAAATATTATCAGTGCAATTCCCTAGTAAATTGATATGCAATTATAAGTATTTTTGTCTGCTTATTAATCTTTTTAGTAATTGAAAATAAATTAAAAATATTATCGTAATTGATGGGAATCAAAAGGTTGATGTAGCTGTATAAAAATAATATAGAAATAAAATTTGTAGGTAATTATTTTTAGTTTTTGAAGAACTTCAAAGAAGTAGTGTTAGTAATTTGAATGTATTTGGTATCACTATACAATGTATACTTATAAATGGAACATATATCCTTAAGCTGTACATTTTGTATGCTATGCGATGACCATCAATGGCGTAGTCAGGATTGTGACAGGAGGGGTCCACTCTGTCCAGACAATAGTGAGCAAGGGTAATGGACCACCAAAATAAACCTCTGTGACTATAGGCTGATCATAACTGCACTGGACCAAAAGATAGTTGTTGTTTTTTTCTTGTGAGGGGTTCAGATTTAATACGCCGAATGCAATGACTCAATGCAATGGGAGCTTATTTTAATATATCCTTTTTTTATTCATAATTGTTATAATTAAGTTGAGTTTTTTATATTTTAAATTTAATTTTTTTCATTCGATATATAATTTGAAAATTACATTTATTTTTTTGTATTTTACCGCGCTAACTTTGTTACAGCTGGAAAAGTGGGCGTACCGCCGGTGTACCACACACAAAGGGGCGTGCCATTATTTATGTTTTATTTTGTTTTTGTTTTGTGTCGTTGTTCATGAATAAGTTATATTTTAATGCATTTATTATATATTAAAGATGTCACTTTTCTTAAACATGATTGGACATTATATAATTTGTTCCAAATAAGTGAAACTAAATGAATTCTCGGTTATAACAAAAGAAATATTTTTTTAGTCCTTCAGTCCTACATGGTCCTACATTGGTCCAAACAGCGTCCCAGCGTCTCAGATCTCAACCTGTCTCAACTCACACTCAAAGTTTCGAACATTTTGTGTGGTGTGAACATGAGGGTGTGTGAATGAACGTAGAGTGTTTAAGACTCAGGTTTTACATCCAGTATTATATATATATAAAAATTATCATACAATATAAATTGTTTTTGTTGGCTTGTTGCACGGATTGCGTATTTATCATACTACATACACATCTCAACAACCGCCAGTTGCATTGCCATTGCATCATATAAAAAAGCCATGGGTAAATGTATTGTACCGGGGTGCCCACATAGTTCATCTTTGAAGTACAGTACCAAAATAAGTTATCATATGTAAGTATATATGTATGATTAATTGACCTTATAATAATTGAGTTTCATTATAAAGAAGGCATCTCAACGGCTCGCCGTGAATTTACCATAAATTTCACTTTTAAAAAATGAAGGTGTACTGTAAATGAATGCATAACAAAACTCTTTTTGGCTTCCTATATGTCTGAGCGAGTGTATGTTCATCAATTTTTAATTACATTAAGGGGGTAGGTGACCGACTGATATCTCGCAAACTAGGACGGTTGCAAATAATAATATTAACACAAAGTAAAGAAGAAATGTTACTTAAAAATGTAGTTATGTCAAATATGTAAAAACACGATCAAATATTTAAGTTATTACACTTTAAAGATAACATGTAAATGTGGAAATTTAAATTTGAGCGGGAAATTTTAGTCAAATTAGAAACTTTTTTAAAATTAAAAATATCATTAAATTTTTTTAAGGTATAAAAAAATACATTTTAAATTTACTTGATTTTATTTGAAAATTATAGTGTTTGTTTTAATGGAATTAAATAATGTACAAAAAATTATGGGTAAAATATAGTTCTTCTTTTAGCAATTTCCGGTCCAAGTCGGTCCCCCACCGCCTTAAGGACCAAAGTACAGTATTTCAGTATTTGGATAAAGTATAATATCTATTCTCTTTATGTACCCACATGAATTAAATAACCTGCAATTTTAGTAATGCTTTTCAGTCTATAGTTGTGCAGGTTTTTCATTTCCTTGCGGTACATAGTATGTATTACATTCAAACAAAAAATGTTTTTGAATAATGTATCATTATATTTAAATTTCTGAGTATTGGGTACCTATGCATATCTATATAATTATTTATTTATTAAACACCAAGGTGTACTTATACACAGTGGCGGTCCTACGAATTTTGGGCCCGGGGACAGAAATCTGACAGGGCCCCCTCAATAGATGCGCGAAGCGCCAATAGCCCGCCGCAGGCGCGATTTTTTTACCACGTGACTATTTACAGGCAATTCCGTGCATAAATTCAGTATACTTGTCAGTGCAGATAGCTTTAAGAAAAAAAAAACTTTTTTTTTATGTTTTTTTTTCTCTTTTTTTAAACAATTAAACTTTAATTTAGAAGGAAATATTTTTTTAAAAAAGTGTACAAAAATTCATAATGCAAATTAAATTATTTTTAATTACTTTGCAGATTTAGGCGAGATTAAGCGCATGCAAAAAATGTTTCCTTCATATTCTCAAAAAGCTAAATTTTAGTTTTTTTTTTTTTTTTTTTTTTTTCTGTTAGAATTATTTTCAAATTTCCGAAACAAAAGTGATGTTCGTAAACCCTAGTCTCTTGCCAAAAAAAAAAAAAAAAAAAAAAAAAAATGCACATATTCTATTTGAATAGCCAAAGTTGATCGTCATCATCATTTAAGGAGCAGAGGACAAGGTCAATTTGACGAATACAAATGTTAAAATTTAGGTAGATCGAGCTATAGTGTTTATTTATCATTGAACAATTTTTTACCTACGCCAGGCCAATGAGGAAGACTAAAAAAGTTTTCAGGGTAAAATTTTATTTCAAATTCTAAAAGAAGACATTGTCCTGAATCGATTTATTTGCAGAACTGTAAATTTTAAGTTCAATAAGCATTTCTATTAAAAAAAAAAAATCAAAAAATGTCAACACGCAATACCTCTATGCATGCGGGCATAGGAAAAGTTACCGTAACGTCAGTTTAAGAATTTTAAAAAGAATTAATACTCAATGAGCTCAAAGCTTAGAAATGTCTATATCTATCGACTTAGGACATTGCCCTCTTTTAGAATGAAAATGCAATAAAATAACACCCTGACAATTTTTAAGTCTTCATTATAATTCTAGTTCTATAGTAAGTATAGTTTATTTTACCTTTTTAAACCAGGGAGGCCCTTGTTTAAAAATATAAGAAAATACTGAAGTATTATTACTAGTAAATTAAAGAGATATTGTATTTTTTCTGTAGATTTATATATGCTTTAGTTTTTTTTTTTTTTTTTTTTTTTTTACATTATAAAAATATGTTTGGATAATTTGTTTGCTAGGAATAATTTTACTAATGAAAATCATTAAATTGGTTCTTAAACTTCTCTCTCTCTCTCTCTTCTTCCCGTCCCTTAAGTTCCTTTTTTTTTCTTTTTTTTTTCTTTTTTTTTTAGCTTATTTGAATTTTTTATATGTAGGCCTCGTCCCGGGCCCCCCAAACCTAGTGGGCCCGGGGATATCCGCCCCTCAATCCCCCCTGTAGGACCGCCACTGCTTATACATATTTATATACCGGTAGGTCTACATTTTTGCATATTGACTTAATGATAGGGTCCGAGATGGACAATGAAGTAAGTGGTACCTAGTACATAGGCCACTACATAATACACATTTATCATTACACTCGTGATATTCTTTAATTTGACAGATTACATGGTGGAAACCATGCACCGCATAACGGGTAAAAACATGCCTGTCTGTACAGTTTGGGCCTTTCCACCCATTAATATTATTAATATTAAATGCAGGGGTATTATAGAAGGCCAGGCTGATATCTTCAGTTTTACTTAGTCTATCCTTAACAAATTTAATGTAATTATCTGTTTTTAACAATTTAAATTTCACTTGTAGTTCCGTTACAAATAACTCCTCCCCTGCTAGCTCATAAACCAGAGGTAATCCAAAGAGAATATCGTTTTTCAAATTTCTGTCTTATTTTATTTTATTTTATCATGGAAGTTATATTTTGTTGCCCATTTGATCAATGTAATCTTGACCAACAACGATACACGTCTCCAGCTGACCAGTACTTTTCCAGCAAGAATCCTCTCTGGATCACAGTACATAGTTATCTACTTACATTAACCTACATTAAAGCAAACTATATTAACGGTCGTTTCTACTACAGGCAAGATCGACCCATAAGCAAAAATCTTAGCAACGGATCAACAACGAAAAGGTTTTATCCATAACAACACATGTAATTTTGAGGTTTTTAACAGATTTTCTATAACAATAGAAAAAAAAATCGTCGATTTTGCTTGTAGGAGAAGCTGTAGATATAGTACCCTATGCTTTAACCTACATAGCCTATATCATATATTTTTGCTGTACAGTAATGTCAATGTATGCTCATTACTCATTACTATCTCCCATTCCCAAATTTTTCCTAATACAGTACGTAAATGTGTTTTTCTACCAAATATTTTTAATTACAGTTCATTCCAAGTGAGTGTTACAGGCAGTTTTTATACTCAATAATATACGAGTCTAAAACATAATTTGAAAATAATTGAGGTTATCGGTACATAAAAATTTCTTAAAAAATTTTTTCTATACTTTAAAACATTAAAAAAGTATGTCTAGTATTTCTCATATAATTTTCTCAGGAATCGGTAGAGTAGTTTTCTCAAAAGTTGCAAAAAACGTGTTTTTGATCATAAGCATATCATGCTAAATTAGGGGACCCTTAGTTTTCTCCGAAGTTTCCCTGCGCTCAGTCTTTACCAATGAGCTCCATTCATGTTGGTATTGGTATATGTACAATTTGAAATTATTTTCATTACAGTAGGTATTATTATTTTTTGTTACAGCTGCAAAGAAGAATGGGTGCAATTGATTGAGACAGCTACCAGGACAAAAATTAAGTGGTCTAAAAAAAATGCAAAGATTTGTTTCGTTCATTTTGAAGAAATACACAAAGATGTAGATCTTAAAGGACGGAATATTCTAAATGAAGGTGCTGAACCATCATTATTTGTAAGTGTAATTATTTTTTTCAACATTATACTGTAAAATTAAGAATACAGTCAACTGGGGTGAAATTGAAAGCCAATCACAGACCCGCTTTCAAAGTGCTCTGTGTCTAGCGAGATAGGGAAAAGTGAAAGCTTGCACATGATTGGAGTTTCCATTTCACCCCGGACTTTCAATTTCACCCCGGTTGACTGTATATAGTATATTTTCAATATATTTGTAAAAGCAAGCAAGAAACATTTTTACTTGTACCTGTACAAATTTGTGTGTGTGTGTGTGTGTGTTTTTTAAAAACAACAACAATAGTTTTGAGGCTCACCTTCATTACTTTCACTCACATTTGCTTCTGTTTCAATATACACTGCACATGCATCAGTAAGTAGAAACGCAAGCAGATGTGGGCAAAATTGCTTAAAGGCACAGACAACATGAAAATATTTGCATTTACATCACAAAACACTTGATGGGACTTACATAAATAACATTAATTGGTCTCAAAACCTAACTGTAGCGCCGTAGCAGTGATCAGAAAATTTCAATTTATGCAACCCGCACAACGTTTTCATACTAATTTTTGCCTGTTTATGGCGTCATAAACAGGAATATTCACACAAATTGCATACTTTACATTTTTTTCAAGCTCTCTTGTGGGGCCACATTTACATTCTGGTAAAAAATATCATCAGTTTTGTAGATGCCATTTTGTTTTTAGAATATGTTTCAATGTTTTCTATGCCTTTAAAGTCTGCCTCAAAACTGTTACAGTATTCCTTTATTATTTAATATGTTAGAATATATATGCACAATGCTTTTATATAATATGATGTAAAATTTTGAAGATAACAAATATTGAATTGCTGTACAACAATTTGGAATCACTTTGGTTTCAATGTTCAATCAAAGTAATGAATATGTCAAGCCATGAAGTTAACACAATTAAAGGTGTTAACAAAGGATGCTTGTGTGGCTAAACAACTATTTTACTGATGCTGGGATTGCCCTCTTGCCTCATCTACACTTATCACGGCAACAGGTATAAAATACTTCTACATAGGAAAACAGGCGTAGAAGTGTTCTATACCTCTTGTTTTATGATGAATGTAGATGTACGTTTCTATTGGTATCGAGATAAACGTAGCTGTTTGAAAGTTAACAAACCTGGTTAGATATAACAGCATTGCTTTGTTATTACACATTCATTTCCAAGACAATTAACATCCATCATCCTTAGTTACAGTACTTAGAGGGTTCAGATTTTCTAAAATAACAGAGGAAAAGGGTTGCGTCCCAAATCCCCCCTAGGAAATATACCCTACCCTAACTAGAAGCACGAGAGGGGGCTGGGCTTGCTAAGGCCATAGCAAAAACATTAGTGAGCTTCTGAGGCACACTACTTGCCCTAAAAACTACGTGTGCCCTTCTTGCGGCAGTAGAAAATTAAGGCATATTTATTTCCTAGTTAGGGAACTGTAGCGGAAATTTGGGACACACGCAAGGTTTAATTGTTACCCTCAAAACCTCATATAACATACCCTATATTGTAAATACTTGTGTAAGATGTGTCATTAAAATCATCACCTAGTCCTGAAAACTAAAACTTACTTTATTATTATAGGGTGACTCGTGTCCAAGATATAAACATATAAAGCAAGAAAATTCCAAGAAGAAAAAGAACAGCTCGTCTGTTGAATTGAAAAAGAAGATGGCCAATCCTATGCAACAACACATTATGCCAGTTCAATCTACTTCTTCTAAAGAAGTAACCGTTCCTTTAGAAAATGCTACCACATTTGTTCAAAATATACCAACAAAAGAAAATGATGGAGCTACTCAAAATAGACTTCAAAAAAAGACACAGTTTGAGTTGCCTGAAGCAGAAGAAGAAAGTTCTGATGAAGGATTTATGGCATGTTCAGATGTAGTTGTCACAAGTCTGATGGACATGATCATTAAACTGATGTATAATGCAGAATGTCCACAAAATACAGAACTTCTGTCAAACTTATTAGGTACAGTATTAGTAGCTTGGTGAGAGAGAGAGAGAGAGAGAGAGAGAGAGAGAGAGAGAGAGAGAGAGAGAGAGAGAGAGAGAGAGTAGGGGGAGAGAGAGAGTAGGGGGAGAGAGAGAGTAGGGGGGAGGGAGGGGGGAGGACCCTTTTAATGATAAAACAGGAGGTCAATAGAGAAGGATAGAAATACCAACAAGGGTGTTACCGCAGTAGAAGTTCTAAGGAGAGATCCATGTCTCACGTGACACAGTTTTAGTTGATGTTAGTTGTCATATTTTAATGACATTATCAATCAAAGAATATATTTAAGCAGATCAGAGTCATGTGTAAGACTACACACCACACAACTCTATGGTGTTGACATCTTTGATTGGTATATAATCTCATTACAATGATGAAAGCTCTCATTTATATAAACATTATAACTTAAACTCTGTGCCACATGAGACCTCGACCTCTCCATAGAACTTCTACTGTAGTAAGGCTCCCCCTTTTTTTCTTCTTCTTTTGCAAAATATCTTTAAATAAAAAAAAAATTCTAAAGTATGATTAAAAAAATGGTGTTGGGAAGGGGATGGGACATGTTCTCATGCCATGAGAATACCCTTTTTACCTGTATTGCCAATCAATCAAGTTGCAGACATGTATTTTACTAACAATATTTTGTATTGTGATACTATAAACTATTTTTATATTTTAGATCTTCCAGAAAATCAGGAAACTGTGAGTGAGCTTCTTTGCAGATGCAAAGAAGAAATAATAAAGAGCCATGCAAAAATGTACAACATTTTTGCTAGAAAGGTAATTATAAAATAATAATATATGTACACACTATCAGGGACAGAATGAGTGCCAAGATTTTGAGAATTTCTTAATGGGTCACTGTCAAAGTTTTCCACCATGATCTGTATCAGTAACCTCCCCTTAGGAGGGTGGGCTGTCTCTCTTGGCAATCTTGATAAGCCGTTGCAACCATGCACACAATTATGATAAGTATGTTTTACATTTCAATTTGGACTCACATCGAAGTGGTGAAAAATTTAAACAATGCATACACTTCATAGGTTACATAACACAGGAGGGTGTTTTTGGGGTCCGGACCCCCCTGTCAGGTCTGAAAAAAGCATGGGAAAAAAAGGTGTGGGTTTCCCCCCCCCCCCCCCCTTTGTCTATGCTTACTATAGGTTGGACCCCTCATGTTGCAAAATCCTGAGTACGCCCCTGCCATAACACATCATATAAAAAAAAAAAAATATTAAAGGGGTAGTAAACTAGTTTTTTTTAAAATAGTAATTGATGTGCTTATAAACTTCCCAAAAACACAATCTCAAAATTATGATAAATAACGTGCTGAGAGCAGAAGTAGTTTAGCGACCCCAAACCTCCGTCACTGCTAAACGTGCTCTCAAACTAGTTTGACACAAGTGTCAGTTACTTTTGCTCTCGCTACGTGACAATATGTTACGTACTATAATATAAAATGTTATTATGGCTACAAATATGTAGTAAAATAATTTATTCAAAAATAAGAGTAATTCCAGCTCGCACCAAGCTAGCATGAGAGCAAGTTGTAGCTAAACGGCTTTTGCTCTCAGAGCGTTAATAACTGATTTTGAGCGCATGTTTTCAGGAGGTTTAATAAAACAGTGATCACTATTAAAAGGGCGATTGCTAACTACTCCTTGGTCACCAGGTAGGTGTTGTGCTCTTGTCGTGCGTGCAAAGCTTGCCAGGCTGGTCGACCTCTCTCATTGAGAGAAAGAGAAAAAGTTTATTATCAGGTGTTCCATATTGCTACCTCATATCTGAGTTTTTTTTTTTTTTTTTTTTTTTTGTTTTGTTCATGCAACTAAGATCTCTATGAAAAAAAAAAAGATAAGATTCAAGGTGGCAAAAATCTCAGTTATTAGGTAGCAATTTGAAACACTTTATATACATTTTTTTTTATTAGTGCATGCATAGGCCTATATTTATTTTAATAATCACACCAAGCGACATTTGTATTTTAATAATATTCACACCAACCGACAAGATCCAAATAATTTTGGCTGGATGAAAAATGTTCCCAAAATGTAACATAGAATTATAAACAAATAAATAAAAAAAGTGCTAAATTTTTATATTAGCAGTGATTTTGCTAACATTTGTTTCCCAACGTTTTTTTTTTTTTTTTTTTTTTTTTTTAATTTTTTTTTTAATAATTACTTAATTATTATTGTTATAGTTCCAAATATCACATGAACACCTGGCAACAATGAAAGATTTAATGGAGTCTTATTTTGAAGAATTGAAGAAGCTTTGGAAAAAAGTACCTGGAATTGAGGATAATATTGGAAATAGACCTAACTTGCTGGATACAAGCACATGGACTTCTGATGAGAGTCTGGAAGGTGCGTCACTTTTTTCTATGTGCTTAATTTTTTAGGATTTTACATTCATGATTTCTACAATACACCTTTGTGTATATGTGCAGTTTCAGACAAATGAAAGGTAGCCGTTTAAACTTACTGCTTTTTTTGCATGCCTCAAGCTTATGTGAAAACTATATTATTACGTCATATTTACGTGCATCACGGGGTATGTTTAGCTTGCTGGATAAAGCGGCTAACCTGATAGATAACGCTACACCTGAGCGTGCATCAAAAATATCGTTTCCACATAAAAATTGAGGCACACAAAATAGCAATATGTTTAAATGGTTACCTTTCATTTGTCTGAAACTGTACACCTCTGGATCAACGCAGTAGAACAATTAGAGCAATTTGAATTGAAAAGTAATAAAAAGACAAAGACACTCTTAATTTATGGATTAATAGGAGATGGGATCAAAATTTTACCGTAGATTGTTAGATAGTATTTTAAATATTATAATTAATAATAGACGTAAAAGGATTGGGTTACTACTAAATCGTCATGGCTCCGCTATATTGGGTGATGTCCAAATGATCTTGAAAACATAAAAATCGTAGGATAGACCCCAAATTTTGGATTTTTTTCATTTCAGGTCTTTTGCAGGTCTTTTTCAAGGTCAAATAGACATCGGACATAGCGGAGCCATAATGATATACAGACAATTTTTTCCTAATATTTATTATATATCGATGTTGTTGCATATCATATGTGTATCTTGTTTTTGTCACAGTAAGCAAAATGTTTATCTTATTATTTCTCACGCGAAGCAAAATGTGTAAGTCGTTTCCGAATGTTATGTACATGGTGTGTGACTTACACATTTTGGTTTGCGTGACAAAAAAAAAACAGATACACATTTTGCTAACCGTGATAAAAGACAAGATACTCGTCATATTGTTTGCAACAACATCAATATACATAATGTATATTTGTTATGCTCTTTTTTTTAATAATGTTGATTTTGATTATATATCCTCACCTCAGAATAAGAATGTCGTATCTGCAAACAAATTTGATGCAATTCTGAGCCTTATATTGATAACAAATAAGGCTCAGAATTGCATCAATTTTTTTTTGGAAGATACGATATTCTTATTCTGAGGTGATGATATATGTGCACATCATATTTATTGACACAGTATAATCTCATCTTTTTAACGTCTATTAAGAACGTATATTTTTAATTTTTGTCTAGCAGCCTATGCTAGAAATTTGATCCCATCTCGCACCAATCTACAAATTAGAGAATCATTGTATTTTATTACTTTTTAATTCAACATGCTCTAATCGTGCTACTGTTTTCTTTCAAGGTATTTATTTTTAATTTTAAAACATTGATATGTTGATAATATAGGGTATGTTTTATAATTTTATTGATGTTTTACAGGTTGCATGGAGGAAGATTCAAAAACCTTAAGTGTTACCATGTCACTGTGCACACAAAAAATCATGGAGTACCATGCAAAGATGATCAATTGCTTTAAAAAACAAAAGGTAAAAAAACAAGCAAAATATATTTAGTACTGTATTAATGCAGTGGATGCTTTTATTAAAGGTGTAGAACACCTTAAACAAAAAAGTTGTGTAATATCCTAACAAACCTGAAAATCAACGTTGATTTGGCCGAAGTCATTGAATTCTAATTTATTTTCCATTCACAAAATGCCACTGGCGGTCACTGACGTCACAGCTCGCCCGGTTAATGCGCACGTAAAACAAGCGAGCTGTGACGTCAGTGACCGCCAGCAGCATTTTGTGAATAGAAAATAAATTAGAAATCAATGACTTCGGCCAAATCAACGTTGATTTTTAGGTTAGTCAGGATATTTACACAACTTTTTTGTTCAAGGTGTTCTACGCCTTTAATAAAGCCTTAATAGAAACAATCCCATGCTTGTTTCTCCTATCCTTTTCAATCAAATTTACTATGGACCATAAATATTTTATGCAATGTAAAATTCTTACAATTATGGTTGAGTGTTTATTATATGAAGTAAATTGAGTGCATTATTGTTTATTTTTGCAGCTTGCTCCAGAAGATCTTGACAGTTTTGAGACTCCATCGATGCTGATTGAAGTATATTTTACAGTTATAAATGAACTGTGGCAAAAATCACCTTCTACTGTTAAACATATAAAAGCAATAATAAATGAGGTAAATATGTAACACAAATTCTAGAATCAATATTTTTTAAATAAATAAAATTAGTATTTGATGTATAATTAAATTAGAATATTTGAACTTTTTTAGTTATGATAAATTTGAAAGAAAAGGATAGGAAGGAGTCATAGTTTCTCTCTGACAAAGGAGAGGGAGAGTACGTGTGAGTTTGTAAGGACTGATGAAGGCATAATACACGCCATCACTCTTGGAGTTTATTGCCTAAATATTTAAAATATGTTAGTTTTTTTTATATCTTTGCTAGCAAGGTTTTCACCACAGTATGGGACTCTCTGGTAAGGCCCTTGATGGTTTTCTCCTATCCTTTTCTTTCAAATTTATCATACCTAACCACGATGGTCTATTTTCCTTAATGTATCTCTTTTAGGTTATGATGTATTATAAAAGAAAAGAACAATGAAACTATAATGAGCGCTTTACCACTCTAAAGTCCAGCTAGGTTAAGGACTTGATAGCACAGTTAACACAAATATTTATGTTTATGTTTTGAGGGCCCTTGCTTCTTAAATGAATGATAAATAATACGTGCTACATAATTATAAAACCTTAACAGGTACGTGTTTTGAAGTCCAACAAACCTGTCTTGTTTATTACAAGTGAGGGTGATCATCTCTCGATCTACCCCACTGCAACACTGGGCTACAAAATATATTGCAGAACCTATATCCCTCTCTTTTCTTGAAAACATTGTATTTTATGGAATTTCCTATTTTTTTCAACCAAGATTCCACTCTGGGTATTTAATCCACAGCTAAATGGATATCTTGGGCTTACTTTGTGAAACTTTGCTTATTTTATTCATTTTTTAAAATTGTTCCTTATTATTAATTCAACATCGTTTTGCATGAAGTACAGCTCTGGCCAAAAGTTCCCGAACGGGGCAGCGGTGGCCGCTGCGTTTTCTCATAAAGATAACATAGTGTGATTGTGGGTTGCCTATGCAAATCGTTCGCGAACTTTTGGCCAGAGCTGTACATTATGTCTTCATATGGGTCAATTGTACTATTGTACCAAGCTCCTGTCTTACTATTTTTACAATTGTAAGTGCTTATGTTTATTCTAAACAACGGAAACAAAAGTGCCAGAAGCGGAAGTCACATAGCAGTAAAAGTGGGAGAAAACTTCACACAAGCAGCAAGCTACGCCTGAGCCATCTTCCACTTTTAAGATCACATGGTTTCCTTTTCCGCTTTTTAGCTTTACATAAAATGCCATTGCATTAATATATTTTTATTTTTAAAAGGCACAAGTGAAGATTCTTCCTGCACGACGCTTTGAGTTGAACATCCCTGCAACTTTGCGTGAACCTGATGGTGCCAATGCTTCACTAGATACCCATGATTATGTTGAAGAGATAGAGGTGCCAGCGCAACTTGAGGCAGAGACAACAATACAGATATCACCTGAGTTGAAGGAAGAACAAAGTGCGGAGCAAAGGATTGAAGATGGAATCTCTGTTTTAATAGGTACAGTACGTACTGTAACATTGGTTCAGTGTGGTACTGTAGTTATTCTGTTCTACAAGTTAAAGAAATAGAGAGAGGGAGGGAGGGAGAGCCTTCTCACAATAGAAATTTTATGGAAAGGTTCAGGTCTCAAATGGGACAGAATTATACAGTTAAAATGTTTATAAGAGTTTTTGTCTTATCGTAATTACATTATCATCAGTAAAGAACATTACTTAAAGGAATAGACCAGAGAAAAACATAAGCATTTATATCACAAAACACTTGATGGGACTTACATAAATAACTTTAGTTTGTCTCAAAACCCAACTGTAGCCCCGTAGCAGTGATCAGACATTTCAATTTATGCAACTCGCACAACATTTTAATACTAATTTTTGCATGTCTCTGACGTCATAAACATGAATAGTCACTTAAATTGCATACTTTATAGTTTTTTCACGCTCTCTCGTGGGCCTACATTAACATTCTGATAAAAATTTTCAACAATTTTGAAGATCCCATTTTGTGTTCATTCATTAAAAAGCGCATGCTGTTTTTTGTGGTCATCACAGAGTCTCTCGTGTAGTCTTGTACAAGACAACATGGTTTGCTCAAGTAATTTTCTTCTTTGATTGATAGTGTCGTTATGATATTACAAAACTAACAGCTCAAAGCTTAGCTCCCTAATGTCATTACGATACGTACGACAAAAGCTCTCAGTTTATAAACATTATAACTATAATTCTGTGCCTCGACCTCTCCATAGAACTTTTACTGTGGCTCTTGCTAATATCTCTATGTCCTTTTCTTTAATATTAATTCTAACTGCAATATTTTCTTACATTAAATTACTATACAGTATTATGTTATAAAAGTTTGGAACTGTTTTATAACATATAGTTTGTGAAGAATTTGAAAGGAAAGGATAAGAGAAACCAGCAACGACCCTTTTATCATTGTGAAGTGAGTCACATAGTGAAAATCTTATTAGCACAGATATAAAAAAAAAACTAATACATGGGAAATATTTCAGCAAATAAAATGTAAATATATTCTCAATCGTGTATAATTTAGTGAAAGGAAAACATAAATTGAAATATTTTGTTTATAAATGAACTAATTTTAGGGAAATCTTGTCAACATAATATTTTTAATTCATTTTTTATTAACATTATATGTCTAACACGTATTACTTATTATATATTGTAACTGACTGTACTGTAAAACAGTTGGGTTAAATTGAGAGGTTGTACGCCTGATTTCGCCCAATAAAAAGCCATTAATTATTATTATAGTGAAAATCTTATTAGCACAGATATAAAAAAAAAAAAAAAAACTAAAACATGGGAAATATTTCAGCAGTTTGTGAAATATTTTTTTTTTTCTCTTAACATATTAAAATTAAATTTACTACACAATAATTTATGTGATATATATTTGCTGTCTTACAGGAATCTGTGATGAGACACCATTAAATCAGTTAACTGATTGCTTGACCTGGGAACCAACTTCTAATCCAAGGAAACGAACTCGAAGTCAGCCAAATGATGAGGTATTTTTTATACTTTTTTTGTTTTTGTTTTACTTTTTTACTTTTTTTACTTTTACTTCTTCTTCTTCTTCTTCTTCTTCTTCTTCTTCTTCTTCTTCTTCTTCTTCTTCTTCTTCTTCTTCTTCTTCTTCTTCTTCTTCTTCTTCTTCTTCTTCTTCTTCTTCTTCTTCTTCTTCTTCTTCTTCTTCTTCTTCTTCTTCTTTTTTTTTTAACTCTAGAAAAGTAACCATTTTGATTATTTGTATATATACATACAGTAATATATACAGTAATATAGTATAAAAAGAAGTTTAGAAAATAAATCAAAGGAACAAAAACGGCAAATTGTATTGCCCAAAAGTCTTGCAATTAATCCTACATCCCTATTTTATTATCTTTAAATGAACTGTAACGTAATGTTCCATAAAATATACTTTAATTCTGAAACTGTATTTTCATTCCTTTGATTTTCGTTTAAAATATTTAAATTATGTAATAAAAACCTCTGTGGTGTAAATAATAAGGAAAGAATAAAACAATCAACTGCATTGAAGTCCATATAGCTAGTTGACAATCTTAAAAGCACACTTAACCTTAAAAATAAGTATTTTTTATTCTTCTCCAAAACAAATCAAAAGAATTTAGTAATTTATTTGACTTTTCTAGCCCACTGGATAAGTGAAACTTGTGAGGGTTACCAAATATAGTACATGCCCCTCTACTATGATGTACAGTAAAAAAAAATATGAACGGTACCTTGTGACCTGCTAAGCATATTTGAAAAGGTGTACAGAGTTTTTACTCACAGTTGGGAGGAAGTACTACGTCACAATTCCCCTTGTTACCTTACGAGGCTCGCTTATCCCGCAGGCTATAAATTTCAAATAAACGACTACGTAATTTATATTGAATTGTTTTCTAGAAGAACACAAATTACAGTTCTTATTCTTAGGGTTAAGTGTGTTTAGTGACACAGTTAACAAAAATATTTAAATTAATGGAGGTTGTCGGTTTAAAAAAATCTCAAAAAAGTTCTATGGTTTAAAAAACACGTAAAAGTATGTCTAGTATTTCTCCATTAAATATCTCCAGAATCAGTGCAGTAGTTTTCTCAAAAATCGCAAAAAAAAAAAAAAAAAAAAAAAAAAAAAAAAAAAAAAAAAAAAAAAAAAAACTGTTTTTTCCTATAAGCGTAATGTTAAATTAGGGGACCCTAAGCTTCCCCCGCGTGCTAAACCAATAAGCTCCATTACAAGCGCTCTCGTCTTCAGTTGCTTAGTTTTCAAGATTTCAGAATTTAATCTACTACACATGATTGTGACATTATATTTTAGCACTTAAATTCAGCACATGTTTTTGTCATAAGAATAACATTGGAAATTTAGTGCTGGTTTTTGAATGGTAAAGTATCATTCACATGGAGCAAAAATTATACGTCCGTCGACGGACGTCAATGGCCAGTAAACAAAGTTGAAAAAGTATTGTTGCAACTTGTTTATAATGTAAAAAAACGAACCCTTTCACATGGTTTTAAAACTGAGGGATACCGACGGAAACTGACGGGCAAAGCTGGCAACACCCAGCTTTTCTACCCGTCGCTACCTGTCAAAATGACGGGTACTGACGGGTATTGATGGGTGCATGTGAACGATTGCATTTGTTTACATAAGCGCAGCTCCATCCGTCAGTATCCGTCAACAATAATGCATGTGAAAGGCGCGATATGTTTATATTAGCGCAGCTCAATCCGTCGGTATCCGTCAGTTTTCCCGCGCATGCGCAGTAATGCTAATTTTTTTCTCATGTGAAACAAACAAATTCGCGTAACCGTCAGTTTCCGTCAATACCCGTCAACGGACGTTAAGTTTTTACTCCATGTGAACGTACAATACTTAAATGGTAACAATCATGTGTATACTTGTTAGAATGAGAAAAAATTACTCACAAAAACAGTTTGGTTGAAAGTCAACATTATATTGTGAAAATATTTTTACTTACTTACTAAATTTGATAAACAAAAGTAAATTAAAAAAAATAATAATAAAAGTAATTATTTCACTATTCAGAATGGGTATAATAAAATTGTGTATATTTTCATAAACTTACTTGCTTTTTATTTTTATCTTCTGATACCATTTTTTTTTATTATTTTATTTTCTAGGAGGACGATACACCTGAAGAAACAAAATTCTTAAAAGTGGATTCTCCATTTGACTTTGGCGAGGTAAGTGACATATTATCTTTTAACAGTCAACCTCAGCCCTGGAACGACCCCTTTTTTCAAAAAAACTGATCGTAAAATTTAAAAAAAAAAAAAAAAAAAAAAAAAAAAAATAGGGCCTATATACCTATCTTTTTTACAAAATAGATTTCAATGAAATAGTTATTAGAACTTTTTTTATTATATAGGCTATTTTAAGCTTATAAAAAATTTGTAGAAATTGTTGTATGATTTATGAAGGTAAAAATTTATTCACCATTTTTTTTAATGTCCTTTGAAATATTGCAATAATAGTAGATTTTAGTTGAAAATGATGTTAAAAATGTATGATGCAGTAACATATGTCAATTACATGTGTTTTAGATTGACATCAACAATGATGATTTTCTACCATTTGAAGAGTCGCAAGTTGATATCCTTTCAATGATTCCTATATATCTGGAGATGGAGAGTGGTTAGAAATTGTATAATTGTGGTTTTAACTGTGGAATATATTAGCACCAAGCATAAATTTTAAAACATTCAATTAAATAGTTGCATAAAGATCACTTAGGAGTAGATTTGCATTGCCTCCAAAAGTAAAAACGTATTTTGCAGCAACTGAATTTAAGGCTGTTCATATACAGTTGAAAATCAAGATTCTGCCTCTCCTCGCTCCCAGTAAATTATATAATATATCATCTCTATTGCAGCAAAATGTTTCAAGTGAAATTATCACGAGCGCGCCAAACGCTCCATCTGACAATGTAAACCCTATGTAGATGGAACGTTTGAAAGCTCGTGATAATTTCACTTGCTACAATTTGACGTAATAGAGACGATATATAACTGAGCCTGGTGGCGCAGTGGTACGTGTGCTGGTCTGATGTGCAAGAAGTTTGTAGCTTCGTGAGTACCGTGTCTTCTTTTTCAGAGACCGTGCATGGTATGCACTGAGTGCGCACTCATGGTCTGCATGTTCATACCTGTACATTTGCCAGTGAATCACAGGTAAAATGGTAGGAGAGATGTTTAGGCTGGACAGGTCTATCTCTACGTCAGTGCTGCCAGTGGTGGTAGTGGCTCACGCCAAGTCAGAGGTATCTCGGGATGATTCACTAATCCACCTCATCTCAATCGTTTCTATTAAATCACACCTTATTGGGTTTAACCTGTTGTGTGTGGTATAGAACTCCATTTTCATATCGATGGCTCCGCGGAAAACTGAACTATCTATAGTCTCCGCGCGCCTCAAATTTGAAATATCTGTGCTCTCCACCTCTCCCAAAATTGAAGCATCTGTAATGGAGCGCTGGTAAGAGATGATTCAAAGTTGGGAGAGGTGGAGAGCGCAGATGTGCCAAATTTGAGGTGCGAGGAGACTACAGATAGTTAAGTTTTCCGAGGAGCCATCGATATACTTATATTGCTCTGGCTGCACCCAAAGGGTGCACTTGCAATTCAAGGTTGTACAAAAGCCAAATGCAAGTATGCTCTTTCAGTGAAAATAGCCAAATGCAAGCATTCCCTGGGTGCAGCCAGGGTGATATATATCAATATTGAAAAATGTTTGCTTTAGAAGACAAAAAAATGTTTTGAAATTTATGCTTGGAACTACAAACACTGTTCATGTAATGTGTAAAATATTTTAAACGTCAGTGTAAATAAATTTTGGTTGTGTAAATGTTCAGATAATGGTGCTGGTTTGATATATATGAGGTGAGAGATCACAAGTTTGCTTCTCAGAGTTTGTGGTCTGAATGTGTAATAATGTTTTCTGGACATATATGTCTATTGGACATATAACTGGACATATATGACACAGTTGCATATTATAATATGCAACTGTGTCATGACGTCATAGGAACAATTTTATTATTATAATTTCATTTGGTCACATGGGTTGTTTTAATTTAATATTTTAAAAAGTATTTATACATTAAGTAGAGTATATATTTATATAACCATAAGGTTATTATTGTTCTTAAATAGAAATAAGATTTGATACAAATATCTCATATTTTATATACAGTATTTGTCATATTGTACGTATGTGTTACAATACAACTATTCCATAGTCCATATCTGGGAGGAGTGTACTTAGTTTTAATTTTGTGTAATATTAAATAGAAATATATTTCTAATGTGCTAACAAAATAGCTACAGGCTGAAAATAAAGTGATTTTACATAATATCGATGATGTTGCGAACAAAATGTGTAACTCGTTTTTTGTCACGCTAAGCAATATGTGTATCTCGTTTTTTGTCACGCAAAGCAATATCGATGTTCTCGCGTCAAGATGAAGCTACTACACTTTACAAATTTCCGAAGAATGAACGATCTACACTTTACAAATTTGCGGCTACCTGGAGCTTTTCCTACCTGTTTTATATAGCAGATGCTTCAGGTAGCCGCGAATTTGTAAAGTGTAGATCGTTCATTCTTCGGAAATTTGTAAAGTGTAGTAGCTTCATCTTGACGCGAAAAGATCGATATGTGTAAGTCGAGCGCCATCTCCATTACGTTCGGGAACGACTTACACATATTGCTTAGCGTGACAAAAAATGACTTACACATTTTGCTTCGCCTGACAAAATACGAGTTACATATTTTGTTCGCAACATCATCGATATATAAAAAAATATATGGTAGGCCTATATATTATTATTTTTGATTTTTTTCACTGATATTTTAAGGATAAAAAAAATCCCCAAATATGTAAATATCTACAGTAAATAATAAGATGCTCACCATAATATGATTGGAATTACATTTTTGTTTTAAATTTTACAGTCATAATTAAGACCCACAATAATTTAACTTATATTTGCTTCGTTATATGATGACCATTTTTTTTAAATTTTATTTTATTAATTAAATACTCTTGTTGTACAGTATAAACATAAACTTTTTTAATATTTTTAAATATTAGCACATCATTCCAGTGCATGACGTTACAGCGATTAGCACAATTCAGTCAGTGATGTTCACATTGATTACCACATCATTTACATTTACCTGAGGTACCATGCACACTCGTGGCACTTTTTAATTATGCAAATCTTGGGGTGAAAACCATGCACTGCAAATCTAGTACAAAAGTGTCTTTTTTAAAAGTTTGAATTTTTCCAATTAACATTTTTAATGTGACGGTCATTGAATTGAAATTTTAAATGTAAGTAATTGTTTTTCTTTATACATTGAAAATGTAGAGGTTCAAATAGAGGTTTTATTGCTAATTTATCCTAATTGTAGTATACCTTATTTTCAGACTTTAAAAGTTTTGAATAGAAGAGGAAAAAATTTCAAAAGTCTCGGAAATCAAATACATTCAGTTTTGAACATTCTCTGTTGGTTCACTATCTCTCATTCCCTAATATTTGCAATATCTTTGTGTGTTATTTGTATAAAATATTTTTATCATTTCAGTACCAAAAAAAAAAAAAAAGTTAATGTTTTTGTTGTGAGGAATATTATTGTACAATCCCTGCAGTTATCAAAAGTATTTTTATAAGAGTAAAAAATGATTACAATTCATGTAAAAGCAATAATAATGGACTTATCTTATCTTAGTTTTTTTGTGTCTTTCAAAAGGGGGGGAAAAAAAAAGAAAAAAAAAAGCAACATACTTTTTTTTTTAATGCTGTAATTAATGTATTTATAATAACAAATTTACCATAAAAAACGTATTAAGAATGTTTAAATTTATTTTAAATAGTTTGTTCATTGCAAGTGGTTCATTAAATTTGGATATATTATTTTTTATTATTAATTTATTTATTGCCTTTCTGATATGTTTTTTGTGTTTGTCAATTGGCATGATTTTCCACCCAAAACAAACTATTTCGGAGCTGTTTACTTAATATTTTGGACTTAATGTTTCTTACTTGCAACAATAAAAATAACACTATACAATGTTGTGCAACAATGATAATAATTGTAAATTGTACAATTTGTGTATTTGCACTACCATGTAAATAATATTAATAATTACAAATGTTTTAAAAAAAGAAAAGAAGTAAAGAATTCAAGTTTGATATTGATACAATCCATGTAATAGCCATAGTAAAATGTGATTGTAATATGGTAATATCTGTGTATTTTTGTGTTTTGAGTATATCGTCCTTGTTGCGTCCAAAGGGCGCGCGTACTTGTATTTTAAGGTTATCTTATAAACGGCGTACTTGCATTTTTTATTTAGGACCACAAAGGGCATATTTGCACTTTATTTTACATGTTGTGCTTATGGCGGATGTGCACGCAGCATATCAAATGTAATGTAGCCAAATGCAAGTACGTCCTTAGCAAAAAAGTATCCAAATGCAACAAGTACGTCCTTTGGACGCAACAAGGGTGATATAATATGTATATTATGATTAACATATTATTTGACATAATAATATTATTATGTTTTTTAAATCATGTTTTTAATATTAATTTTATCTTAATATTTTTTGTATTTTAATTGCAAATTATTGAAAATTGTGTGTATATAATATAGGGTATAATGTATTTATGTCATATAAAAAGAAAAGGATAGTAAAAACCTATCATTATACAGCTATTAGAAATACACATATAGCCTTAGTGTGCATTTCTCGTCACTATAGCTGTGTAATGATAGGTATTAAGTATCCTTTTCTTTTTATTTATTAATCAAAATCGCGATGGTTTAATTTCCTAATCATATATTTATGTTATATTATGTATAAAAAAAGAAAGGTGGGGGCATCAACAAAATGCTTTATCACTTCACGATGACGTGTGACTATGTAAAGATTTTGATGTCATTTTGATTAAGGGTTGTATTTAGATGGCTCGTTACTCAAAATCTGAAAAGAAAACTTGGCAACTAGCTTTATGATGCCATTTGAAGTTAATAGTAACATTTTTCACTATGATAATTTTTTTAGACTGGTGACCATCGGATAAGAGAGAAAATAATTATTGAAATTAACATGGGCCCTTATAGGACTTTAAAGAAGAAAAAAAATTAAAATTTAGCATGATGACCTTAATACTGTTTGTAAACCCTGTTCTCTTGCACCCAAAAAATGCGCATTCCATTTGAATAACCAAAGCTGATCATCATTTTAGGAGCAAAGAACAGGGGTTTACAAACATCATTCCTTTACATTTTTTACATTTTGAAGATTCCTTATCTCAAAGTTTTATTATTATTATTATTCTTGACAATTTTTGAGTCAAGTCCCACAGTAGCTGATTTCCCACCTTGAGATATTTCCAGGGAGATGTTTTCCTCAATCATGCAGTCTTATCAGTGGAAATATTTTTGTTAAGTACATAATATGCTTTGGACTTCGCCGTTTACTTTTGATTATGTCCAAATCAAAATGGTATTGAAGGCGGGAAATCAGCTACTGCGGGATTTGACTAAAATGTTGTAAATTAAGGAATTTTGCACAGTGATACATTGAATAAGGTATCGTCAAAAATGTAAAAATTGTAAAAATTGTAAAAATGCTAGATTTTAAATTAGGACTTTTTTTTTTTTTTTAATGTTTTCAATAACTTTTTTCTCTTGTATCAGATGTTCACAGATTCTGCTTTTTTTTTATTATTTTTTTTATTATTATTATTTTATGATAGATAGGTATAGTTATTACTATTAGCTTTTAAATGGCATCATAAAGTTTGAAACTTTTCTTTTTAGATTTTGAAGTACAAGCCATCTGAATACAACCCTTAACTTTGTTTAGTTCAATTATTTTGTAAATATATCAATAGTTTTTTTTTTAATTAAATTTTTGGATTTTACATTAAGCATATTTATTAAATTGTTTTAAGTTTGAGAAATTTTCAAAAATTATCCTTAATTGTTCGCAAATATCATAGGATTTTTTTTTTAATTAAAGCTTAAAACTATGTAATATATATTAGAGAGAGATTAAAAAAAATGCAAGGGTTTGTATGTTTATTTGAATTTATGTACTGTTCATATTTTGCTAATTTAAGGAAAAGAACATTGCCGTTAGGATTAATTTATAATAATAAAGAAAATAATAGAATTACCAGCAAGGGCCTTACCACAGTAGAAACGTTCTATAGAGAGGTCGAAGTCTCATATGGCACAGTTTTTTGTTGTAAAATTTTTTCATAACCGAGAGCTTTTGTCATATATATTAATGACATTATCAATCAAAGAAACGATTTATTTGAACACATCACTGAGCAGTGTCTTGTCTTGTCGTTTAGATATATTTCAGCTTTTGAATTTTACATCTATGTACAAATAATATTATGTTTACTATTTTTCATGCCATAATTAAAATAGGAAAATGTTGTACTCCAATATAATAAATACTATTGGAAAATATTTTGATGCATTTACTTAATATATTAAAAAAAAAAAAAAAAAGAAGAAGAAGAAAATAAAAAAAATAAAAATAAAGCCACAGGAAAAAAATATCAATAAATTTATAATAATAGTAAAATATTGATAATAATATGTTTAAAAAAATTTAAATATATTGTTTGAACTAATAAATCACTTTGAAAGTAACACAAAGTTTTATTTCATAGCTATAATAGAAAATATACTGCATTTATATAATGTAAAACTGTATGGTGCATTAATATATTAATTATAATATTAAATAAATAAACATATATATATATATATATATATAATATATATATAATATATATATATATATATTGGCAACCATTGCCGAATTCGCTCATTGGCCGAAATAAGTGACCACGTTGCGGCGTGGCAATGCATTTTTGCCAAGATCCGAAATTCGGCAATTGTGAATGCATCGTAATTTTGACCACGCCGCGGAGTGATTTATAACAAATGCCACTCCGCGACGTGGTCATTGTAATTTGACCAGATCGTGGACTGGCAAATACATTTTAGCCAGTTCGCGGAGTGGCTTTTTGATAATTGCCAAGCTGCAGCGAGGTCAAAATGTTTAATGCGCAGGTTACGATATCATATAATATATATTTTTTTATTATTATAACTTACATCATTTTTTATTATGGTTTTCAGTTAATTAAAATATTTATAAATTTATAAAAATGATTTCTTAATAAATTTTGACTGTTATTGTTATATTATTAATTATTATTATATTTTATTTGATAATAAAATTTTATTTGGATGAAAAAAATGAAATAAAAACTTATATTTCTCACATTTCGTATTATCATTATCTTAATATTTTCTTTGAATATATTCAACTCAAAAAACCTCAGTTGATTTAAATCGGGCATGCTTAAAGTATCGCCCATTGTCACATTTGAGGAGAAGGGGGGCGGCTGGGCGATACCGGCGTAAAAGGTCGAACGGCACGTGACTCAGATTTTTTGAGTTGAATATAGGTATAAACAGACTTTGTAATTTAGACTTTAACCTGTGCGCACATCATCGTATATAGTTTATAGTTATATTTTGTTAGTATTAAAACTACGAGACGTTAAGTATCCCGAAAAATCTTCACTACTGCGCATGCGCGATTTTGAACATTTCAGCCCGCCATCAGCTGGGAATGAGTTTTGCGATAAATATTACGATTTTCTCGAGCTGTTTTCTACTTTTTAAAGAAATTACTAGATTAAGATGAATGTGGAACTTATTAATTATATATTATCCGATTTTCGATCTTTATATTTGTAAATTACGTTAACATTTAAACTCGCAAAGCAACTAAATCTAGAGGCGACAAAATTATGATTTTTTATTTTGCTTAGTTAATTTTCGGTAATATGCAGTGTTTTTGTTGTGATTTTGCATGATCTTTGTTCATTTTATTTAAAGCAATACAATATAAATTATATTACATACGTAAAACGCATGATTTTCAATTTTCTCGGCTTGATACGAGCATGATATATATTATATAGCTCGTAGCTCGGCGGTGAAGTTGCACCATCCAAGGTCCAAGGTGCTTCGATTTTTTTTTTTATTTTATTTTTTTTTTTTTTGCTGTAATTTTTAAGAAAACAAAACTATCTTGCACTGATTCCGAAAAATTTAAAATGCGGGATAGGTACAAAGCATTTCCTTATTTTAATTACGATGAAATTTTCTTCTTTTTTTTTTAGTTAGCAATTTTTTTGCATTGGACAAGAAAATCAACTATTGGAAATGAAATAAATTTACAGCTCAAATAAAATGATACCCTATATTGGCCTATATATATAAAAGAATTATCTAAAAAAAAATAAAGTGCAAATTCTTTTATATCTCTTTATTTTATTTTATTTATTTTTTTTTTTTTTTATGAAAAATTAAAAGAAAAGGTAATGGAAATAAAATAGAATGATATCAAATTTCTGTTATTCACAAAACTATACAGGGAATAAGTGATTTTTTTTAAGCTCACATATATATGACAAAGAAATTATTGTTATGTAATTTTTAATGTAAATATTATGCTTATGGATTCAGGGTAATCTCATTTTTATTTATAAATTTTATATAATGTTTTTTTTTTTTAAGAAAAATATTGTACATTACCAATGCTGGAAAATTTTTAAGGCATGCATTTATTACTATTATTATTAGGGTATGTCAAAATTTACGTCGTCAAGGCTGGTTTACGAGCTAGCAGGGGAGGAGTTATTTGTAACGGAACTACAAGTGAAATTTAAATTGTTAAAAACAGATAATTACATTAAATTTGTTAAGGATAGACTAAGTAAAACTGAAGATATCAGCCTGGCCTTCTATAATACCCCTGCATTTAATATTAATAATATTAATGGGTGGAAAGGCCCAAACTGTACAGACAGGCATGTTTTTACCTGTTATGCGGTGCATGGTTTCCACCATGTAATCTGTCAAATTAAAGAATTTCACGAGTGTAATGATAAATGTGTATGTGTATTATGTAGTGGCCTATGTACTAGGTACCACTTACTTCATTGTCCATCTCGGACCCTATCATTAAGTCAATATGCAAAAATGTAGACCTATATAAATATGTATATAAATATGTATAAGTACACCTTGGTGTTTAATAAATAAATAATAATTAGGGTGTTTGACAGAAGAAGAATCTTTTTTTAATTCCTAATTTTGTTTTACATTTTTTTTCTCTTTTAGTTGTATCCGAATAGTTTTATTTTTTACAACTCTTTGATACGTTGCGAAATAAATTTGCAGCTCAATTAAATTCCCTTAAAATAAATTCCCTATAAAACAACACAATAATTTGTAAGTTTTTCTTTTTTCTATTATTTCGGATTTTTTTTTAGATACAAATTTGAATTTGATACAAGTCTTCCTTAAAAAAAAAAGATCTTAGTGCTATTTAATGATTATTTACAATACGTAACAATAAGTACGGACATTTTTTATTTGTGTACCAATTATAACGCTTTATGACTTCTATGATTTCATAATAATGCTATATTTTAATTGCGTTTGAACAATAAAGTAAATATAAAAAAAATAATAATAATGATTTGTGTAAAACTTGAAAGTGCTTTCACCATTTATATATATACTTTAATGCAATTGATGTAATGAATCATCAAATATTAAATTGTTTAATTTAAATGGCAAAAAATATTTTCCTATAGGCATTTATCAACATGATAAATTTATGAAAGATATAAAATAATAATATACAGACCCCCCCTCCCTCATTTAACAATATTTACTGTGTGAACTAACTCTACAACTATAAATACCATAACTATATACTTACACTCAAACAATTAGTCTCTATATAACCATAGTCTGTTTATAAAAAAAGGAAAATATTAAAAATATTTAAGTATTATATAACCACATTTATAAAATTTCTAGCATCGGTATAATGTACTACACTTTTCTAAAATATATATATATATATATATATTATATATAAAATTTATAAATAAAAATGAAATTACCCTGAATCCATAAGCATAATATTTACATTAAAAATTACATAACAATAATTTCTTTGTCATATGTGAGCTTAAAAAAAATCACTTATTCCCTGTATAGTTTTGTGAATAACAGAAATTTGATATCATTCTATTTTATTTCCATTACCTTTTCTTTTAATTTTTCATAAAAAAAAATAATAATAAATAAAATAAAATAAAATAAAGAGATATAAAAGAATTTGCACTTTATTTTTTTTTAGATAATTCTTTTATATATATAGGCCAATATAGGGTATCATTTTATTTGAGCTGTAAATTTATTTCATTTCCAATAGTTGATTTTCTTGTCCAATGCAAAAAAATTGCTATAACTAAAAAAAAAAGAAGAAAATTTCATCGTAATTAAAATAAGGAAATGCTTTGTACCTATCCCGCATTTTAAATTTTTCGGAATCAGTGCAAGATAGTTTTGTTTTCTTAAAAATTACAGCAAAAAAAAAAAAAAATAAAATAAAAAAAAAAATCGAAGCACCTTGGACCTTGGATGGTGCAACTTCACCGCCGAGCTACGAGCTATATAATATATATCATGCTCGTATCAAGCCGAGAAAATTGAAAATCATGCGTTTTACGTATGTAATATAATTTATATTGTATTGCTTTAAATAAAATGAACAAAGATCATGCAAAATCACAACAAAAACACTGCATATTACCGAAAATTAACTAAGCAAAATAAAAAATCATAATTTTGTCGCCTCTAGATTTAGTTGCTTTGCGAGTTTAAATGTTAACGTAATTTACAAATATAAAGATCGAAAATCGGATAATATATAATTAATAAGTTCCACATTCATCTTAATCTAGTAATTTCTTTAAAAAGTAGAAAACAGCTCGAGAAAATCGTAATATTTATCGCAAAACTCATTCCCAGCTGATGGCGGGCTGAAATGTTCAAAATCGCGCATGCGCAGTAGTGAAGATTTTTCGGGATACTTAACGTCTCGTTTAAAACTTAATCAAGTTGAGCAGACGTGGTTGTATTTAGCTTGTATAATTTTGTAAAATTAGTGTTATATATATTGACATAATGTTATAATTAAGATGTGCATCAAGTGTTCGTGAATATTTATAGAGAATTGATATAATATTAAAAGTAGCTTACGTGTTATTTTCATGGTTCATTGTTAATTATTACACTACTTTTTTCAGTATAAATGTGTATTACAAAGGCCATATTACTGGTCTTTGATTATATTCACGTATATTATAAGTTTTTTGGAAGTGAAGTTACGTACATTTCATTGGAAAATTCATTTACTTCAAGAAAAAAAAAAGTAAGTGTATATTATTATTATTTTTATTTATTAAACACCAAGGTGTACTTGTACATATATATTTATATTGCACTCTATATACGTCTACATTTTTGCATATTGACTTAATGATAGGGTCCGAGATGGACAATGAAGTAAGTGGTACCTAGTACATAGGCCACCACATAACAAACATACACATTTATCATTACACTCGTGATATTCTTTAATCTGACATATATTACATGGTGGAAACCATGCACCGCATAACGGGTAATAATATGCCTGTCTGTACATGAGTTTGGGCCTTTCCACCCCTTAATATTAAATGCAGTGGTATATATTATAGAAGGCCAGGCTGATATCTTCAGTTTTACTTAATCTATCCTTAACAATAAAATTTAATGTAATTATCTGTTTTTAATAGTTTAAATTTCAATTGTAGTTCTGTTACAAATAACTCCTCCCCTGCTAGCTCATAAACCAGCCTTGACGATGTAAATTTTGATAGGCAAAGTACCCTTTTTAGGTACCGCGGGTACACTTAACAAATTCTAAATTTTTCAAGTCTGTTATAGACATATATATGACCAGAAAATTTCAATGCCGTACGAAGCAACTGGAGAGATTTTTAGGGTGAAACAGTTTAATAGCTGTTTCCAAAGATAACGAATTTAGATTTGAAATAGCGAATGAAGATGACAGTGCATTTCGGCAGCGTTCTTTAACATGTTTAGAGAAAGATTATATATTACCGCATAAAATATCGCACCACAGGTAAAATTTACTGTGGTTCATAAATAATATTACTTAAATCATAATACTCTATTGTTGCCGAATCTTACTGCGCTTTTTGTTGATTTTCACACGTTTTTATATTTACAAGATGATATATAATGTGTTTAAAAAAAAAAAAAAAAAAAAAGTGAAACACAATTAAAATATAATAAGAAATCGTTTTTGTAAATTTATAAATATTTTAATTAACTGAAAACCATAATAGAAATGATGTAAGTTATAATAGAATAGAAGTATAGATAATAAAGTAGAAGTGATAAAGGTGGGATATTTTTGTACTTGTCACCCGCGGCAAGAGAATTTTAATTAACATTAGGCATATGGAACTATATTTATACATTTAATTCTTTTACCTGTCATGATGAAGAGTCAATTATTAAAGCCTGATGTTTTATACAGTATCCAGGACCCCTGCAATTAATATTGTAATATATAAAATTAAAGTTACAGTTAATTTAATATTGATTTGAGGGTCGTAAAAATTGAAACCTCTCTATATATAAGTCAAGATCAAGATCCTGCCTTTATATTTTAATCTTTCTTGCATAATTGTTTTGCAACAATCAAAATTACTTCTTATAACTACAGTTTAGTGGTTTAAATTTTGCAATCTGACGGGGTTAAAAAACTTTTAGCGTTCAAAGTTTACAATAATTTACCATAAAAGTTTTAATAATAGGTTTTGCTAAAAATTCCAAATAAATAATAATAAAATATTTATTTTCAAATACCTAGAAAAGGATTGAAAATAACCTTTAAAATTAAAGTTAAACTTCTTTACAGTTTATGTATTTATCGAGCTTAAATTATATAGAATTAGGTTCAGAGTCCAGATAGTTTTACAACGCATTTTAAAAACGCCTTTATTGTTTTATATTTAAATCTTTTCAATTATTTGAAGATTGCATTTTGATTACAGTATATATCACATCAATTCAATTAAAGTATTTGATAACTAATTTTTAATAGGATATGGTTGCATTTATATTAAAGGCATAGACAACATAAAAACATAAGCATTTACCATTTACATCACAAAACACTTGATGGGACTTACATAAATAACTTCATAGTTTCTCTCAAAACTCAACCCTAGCAGTAATCAGAAAATTTCGATTCATACCGCAACCCGCCCAACATTTTCATACTAGGTTTTGCATGTTTCTGACGTCATAAACAGAAATATACACGCAAATTGCATACGTTACAGTATTTTCACGTTCTCTTGTGAGGCCACATTTACATTCTGGTAAAAATTATCATCATCCTATTTTGTGTTTTCATAATGATTAAAATGAACATGTTGTTTTATGTTTTCTATGCCTTTAACGTTGACGTCTTGTGAGCACCATGAGATGGACCAAAAATGACATATTTGCCAGTGCCAGTTTAAAAATACTTGCAATAGTTTTAAAAGCATAATTGATGCTGTTATAAAACATATTGAATTAGGTTTACAAGTATGCTAGAAAAATAGAAAGAAAAAAAAAGTGGTTTGTCCTATATGCTGACCAATGCTATTCATTGCTCCAGTAAGGCGTCGAAGCGCATTCAGTATGACGTCATGCGTACACCCTATAATATCCCAGAACTTTATAAATAATAAGCGAATACATAAAGAGAAGAAAAAAAGTAATAAAAATCAAATTTTTTAAGCATAATGTAGTCAAATTTGTTGAAACTTATTCAGTATAATTAGTAGGAAGGAAGGTAAGAAAATACAAGTAAAAATACTTTTTTTTTTTCATTTTTTTATAATGCTTTCATTTTTTTTTTAAACTTTATTTTTTTTTTATGATTCCGTTACAAAGTTTGTTTTGTTTGTTTTTTTAAATGTTAGTGCTAAACAGAATTTTATTAAAAATGAAATTTTTGTGTATGCATAATTATCATTATCGTTTTACAATAAAATTATTATATATATAGTAGTAATAATATGAAACATTATATCAATTTTTAATATATAAATTTATTTCAATTAATAAAAATCTATTTAGCATTTACAAAATAGTCTCATAAGAAAAATTAATTATTAATTAATAATTTTATTTTATATTATATAAAGGATGGGGGATTTTTTTTTTATGGGATTTAAAGACTTAATATTATGCATTTCTCAGAAAACGAAAAATGTTGGTAACTTTTTTTTTCTTCCATATTTTTTTATACATTTTCAATATTGTTACCACATTTTAGTTTATTAATTTATATAATATAATTTGAGAATTTCATTGTTATTTTTACCTAAAGAAATAATGTTATCTGTACATACATAATAAATTTCTGGGCGGTTGCTAGCATATAATATTTTCTTTATAGTTCAGTATTTTATTATTTAATAATTATAAAATGATAACACCTTTTTTTTTTTTTTTGGCATCATTTTTATAATTACCCTATATATATTTAATTAATTTATTATATTATTATATAAAAGTGTTTATTTTTAATATATTTGGCCCAAAATATTTTTATTTTTTATATATTTTTTTTATGAGTCTGATGATATCTAGTGAAAAATTTGTTAGCAAAAAAAGAAAACAAAAAAACAGAAAATATTTGTCTTATTATTCTTATGTTTTTTTATTTATACTATAATTTATTCGGTCTATTTTTTAAATTTTTTTTTTAAATTTTTTAATATTATGCCTCTAAATTTTTTAACTTTTTTTTTTGGCAGATTTTTTCTAAGCTGATTATTTTTAATATTTTGGCTTTCTTTTTGCAATATATTTTTTTCTAGCCTCCTAAAATATTTGTTTTAATTTACTCAATTCTCAATTATGATTTTTTTTTTTCAATTTTAAATAATTATATTTAATTTTATATACTTGTTTTGCATAATACTAACTGTAATTTTTTTTTTTTGCATTACATATTTAAATAATATTAATGCAATCTATAATTCTTAATAATTAAATTTATTTTCTCATTTATTTATTTATTTTTTTGCTGTGTTAAATATTAAAATTTTCACTCTTAGAAATATTCTGAAAATTGTGGTCATTTATTTTTTATTATTTATTTATATAATATATAATTAAAAAATGTTTTTTTTTTGTTTTTTTTTAAATTTGACCATATTGTTAAATATATATATTTTTTTAGTTTTTTTTTATGCATTATTATTTTTTATTATAATAAAAAGAGATTACGTTCCAAGCTCAAATCTTAATCTTGTGATATGCTAATTATACATAGTTTCTTTTTACAATATTAATCTAAGAAAATTTATTGACAATTAAAAAAAAGAAAAACAAATCAGAAAAAATGTATACATACGAAAAAAAAAAGTATTTACTTTTTTTTTTTTTTTCATTCTTATACATAATATATATATATAAAAAATGTTGGTCACTTTTATTTATGTATTTTTTTATTTATTGAAAAATTAATTTAAGCATATGGACTCAACATTTTTAAACTTTTCTTCTATATATAATTTTTTTTCATTAATATTTTTATATTTTATGTTGGCTTTTTTTATTAAACGTGTGGCACTGTATCTTATAAATATTTTTTTTTTGCATTTTTTTTTTATTATTCTAATACTGATCTCGCATTAACTAAATTTTTTTTTATATAATATATTATACATTTTATTCTATTTATTATTAATTATAAGAATACCCCATTTTTACATATTATTTTTGTTTCTGTTTTTAATAAACATGAAAAATAAATAAGAACAAAAAAATTGACACCAAAATTATCATAATTATTTTAAATTTACGTTTTGCAGTAGTTTTTTTTTTAAATAGCTAATTTGTTAACTTAATTGTTGAAAAATAAACAAATTCTCAGTTACAACTGTAATAGAGATAATCAACAACCCGTATAGGAATGAGAGAAATGAAAGGAGAAAAGTGTGTTCTTCCTCCATGAATTGCAAAGGTTAATTGTCTGCAAAAGTAGGCAACTTTGTTGAACAGGTGGCCTAATTTTATAAATACGCACTTATCCCCTTTAATTTCTCTAATTTACGATCTAAATGTTTAAATTATCTTCATTTTTGCAAGCTATTCCATATGCTTTTCCATACACTGTATATATACAAAAATGATGCGCTATTTTTATGCAAATTTAGTAATAATATATTGTTTTTATTTTACATTGCAAAAACATTGAATAAACAACTTTATTACTAATTATACACAACAAAGAAAAAAAAATCTACTACAAATCGTTTATTTATTATTAATTTTATTTTGTCTTAAGTTTTAAATTAAAAAATATTGACTTGATTAATTTTTTTTTTAACTTTTTGTGTTATATAAATCACAGAAGCCATTTTTTTTAAATATATATATTTTTACACCTAAATGTTTAAATTAATGTAATTATTAAAACTAAGAATAGACACACAAATACATTTATTACATAGGATAATTAAAACAAAAAGTGGATGAATAAATTATGTTTTATTCCATGATCATTAGAGAGAGTATTATAGAAAGAATTTTTCTAAATAAAAAATCATTTTGAAGTTAGCACCGGGTTGAATATTTTATTTGAAAGAAATTTACTCAGAGTTTGGGATTAAAATACTTTGTAACTAGGAAATAACCCCAAGAATTTTCATGAAATTTTTTAGAGTAGTATAAATAGTAAGTGCCAAAAAAAAAAAAAAAAAAAAAAAAAAAGTACCCAAATTTCCCCCCCCCCCCCTTCATACTACCAATGGCAGGTAGGTAACAGTGCATGAATCTTGTATGTATAATATTGCACTAAAGGTAAATATATACCTGGAACTGGTATTGATATACTATACAAACTAGGTGAGACACATACCTTTTTATTGTAGAATGTTTTACCTGCATTAGATGTTATAGTAGTATAACAATACCTATTTCACGCTAATATTTAGCTAATGCAATTTTAAATATTTGTTTACCTGTCATTAGTAGCACCACAGGACATTGGCGTAAGTCCTAATTTTTTACATATTTATTTTCGCGCGTTAAAAGTATGGATTTTTTTTTTTTTTTTTTTTTTTTGCACACTTTCATTAAACAATTCTTAAAAATTTAAAAGATAATTCTTTATTTGGGGTTTATTTTTTATCCCCAAACCTGAGTATATATCTTATTTATTGTTATTTTTTAGATTTTTTTTTGTCATCTTTATTTTTTACTGTAACTTTTAAGATTGTCATGGAATAAACATTTACAATTATTGAATGTAGTTTCACAACTCATTCTGTTAGATTTTTATGATGTGTACGGTGTTATATGAAATATATAAAGAGTTTTAATTTAGTGGTAGTCATATGACTAGGATTTGATGATATTTTTATGTTTTGAATATTTTAAGCATATGAATTATAAGTTGCTTAAACGTGTTTATTATTATTTTAAATGTATATTATACTAGATCATCAGTAAATGAAATTCTATGATATTAGATTTGATATCAGATTCTATCAAATTTTTAGTCATAAATATAAAAAATCTAAGAAGATATGCAATAAAGTAATTCATTTAGATGTTAATTTTTGTTTTTGTGACACAATTAGAATTTTAACCTCTATTAGAAACTTAAGAAGGTTGTTTTAAACAATCCGCTAAAATCTGGCGTAATGAAGATTTGTGATGGTTAAAGTAATACACTTGATGTATAGGACACATTAATATTGAAGATATTCATATAAATAGAGACATAGAAAACTCATTCTTAGCAAATTACTGTGTTGTTTTGTATGGGTTCATATACAATATGCTGAACTGATAGATAATTCAAAAAAGCGTAAAGTTTCCCTCGCCATCTGTGATTGGATGACGACTACCACCAATAAAAACCTTTTATTTCTGTCTATTATAAATCAAAGAAATTGAGTTGCAAAAGTAAACATTTTAGTGCATAAATTTTCTGCATTACATTTTTTAATTATTAAATTTAACATAACACTAAATCAGTGCAGTATTTTATTAGATGAGTATGAGAATTTTAAAACATATAAATTTAAATTTTTACAATTTATAGAGCAAAATCAATATAAGAATTCAGAACAAAAATAATTTTAATGTTTATACAATTTAGAATTAATTCTGAATATAAATAATTTCAATGTTTACAATTTAGAATTAATTGTGAATAGAAATAATTTCAATGCTTTCAGTTTAGATCATATACATTGTAATACATATAAATAATTTATAAATGCAAGTATATTAGCTTATTTGTATATATATAAGGAACCAATGCGTATATTTTTTTGTAAGGGGTGTTTCTTATTTTGTAGTAATTATCATTAGTGATTTTTTTTTCTTTGTTAATTAAAGCACCCTACTTAAAATACTAATTTTTTTGTTTGCAATTGGATGGTTGTAATTATATGATTCAACCTTTTTTTTTTTTTTAATTCAATTTAATATTTTTTTCATTAATAAATTTATAATTCAATGATTTAAATTATATTTTATATTTACTTATTAATTTGAATTCATGTACTGTACGTATATAGCTGTCACTTTTTATATAAAACAAAAACAAAAAAATTACAATTTTAATATTTTATTTTTACTTTACAATAAATTCGATTTCATGTATTTTTTTTTGAAGTATTAAGAATATTAAGAACCATTAATTTGACAATTCAAAATATTGATCTTTAAAGAAAAACTATTCTAAAAAAAAAAAAAAAAAAAAAAATCACGATGAGATATGGGACTACGCATTTTGTCCCTTAACCCTTCAGTATTCTCATAAACTGAGTAAAAAAACTTGTAGACAACCTGCGCTACAATTTCTATTGTAGATCCGGAATTGATGATGTCATGAATTCCTAAAGTTGCCTACTTCGTAGTTTTTTTTTTTAACCCTAGTTCGTGAGGCTACAGTAGAGTTGAGAGACATAATATGTATGTAGGTATATGGTCCCATCTCATGAATTTTACGTTTTTTGTTACCTTTTATCCCTTTATACTTCAGGAACAATGCTTAATCCAGCTAAAACCCGGCGCTAATAGATCTAAGCTGGGATAAAATAGTTCAATTTTACTGAAATAAGGGTGCTTATTGTTGTATTATATAAAGTGATAGCTATATATAGATGAACTACTGATTCGAGCATTTTTTTCCCAAAAATTCATTCAACTTTATGATATAAAAAATGCGTTATACAAAACATTATGTATACAATACTCTGGTATAGAAATTGTGGAGGGGAAAATTTGAATTCTATATATTTTTTATTTTCTTTGAGAATATTATGAAAAGTTAAATACTTAACAAAAATGAATGAGAATTATTATTTTTGAATGATTTACGCATTAGAGTAGTATTTAGAGTATTGTTAAGACAAAGATGTTTTTAAATATATTATTTAATAAATTTGAATTTAAGTAATATATTTTACTTTGTAAAAATTTTGGATTTTAATTTCATATAGAAACTAATTAGTTTATATTTTAAAATATATTTTAAATCACTTTTACAATATTTAAACTTCATAAATTTCAACCATCCGTTTACTTAATTAAATATTTTTTTAATTAATATTATTTCATTGGTTCTATCATTATATATTATTATAGTTATTTTTTAATTTTTTGTTTCTTTCATTCATTTTTAAAAAAATTCAGTCTTGCTACTATAATTTTTTTTCATAAAAAATCAGTAGACACATGACCTAAATTCAGTTTTTTTTTATTATAATTTTTTTAATAAATATAGAAAAAAAATATTTTGAAAAATGTAAGAATGACAATGTGTTTTTTTATGAATAGCGTACAATCTTAAAAGTTACTATATTATTTTTATTATTATTTTTAATTAGTTCATACAATTCTGCTATTACTGTTCCATATCACTGTCATTTTTCAAAAATGGGTTTTTTATATAATATATTTTTTTATTATTATTTATTTTTACAAACATTATTATTATATTATTTAATATTAATTTATACAAAAAGGACATAGTGAATTACAAATTTCACTTAATTTTTTTCAAAGAAAAAAAAAAAATTTAATGTCACTTTTTTTTCCATCGTTTTTTTATGATAGAAGTAACTCCTGGCACACACATAATTTACTATACAATTCAACTAAAAATTTATCGTGCCTTTCTTTTTTTTAACAAAAGTATTATTTTCAATAATTATTATTATATATTACAATTTTTTTTTAAATATTATTATTAAAAAATTTATTCTTAAAATTAAAAGATTAAGAAGCATTATAATATATTTTTTTTGTTCAACTATCTATAATTCTTTAATATTTTTTCTTTCTAATATATTATTTTTAAAAAATTGATTGAGCTATATGAAATTTTTTTCTTCATTATTATGTTATTTATTTTAATAATAAAAAAATTACATTATGTATGAATTATATACTCTTTTTTTATGCAGATATACTACAGTTTTTTTTTTATTATTTTTTTTTATTATATTTCTATAATAATATATTTTTCGACCTTTTTTTTTTCTTCTTCTTTTTTTTTTATGCGAAAAAACACGACACAAACGATGAGATTTAAGCATACCCTGTAACCTTAATCACTTTTCATAACTGGTAGATTTTTTTATATTTTTTTGTCATAAATGGGGTTCAAAAGTGAAGTATTTTTTTAATACGATATATTTATATATATTTTTTTTCATTATTCAAGTTCATTCCCGCGTGTTACATTATTTTTTAAATCCATTTTTTTTTTTTGTTCCTATGAAACAAAAGCTAAGAATTAAATATTATTATATAATAATTACTGTTTAAATTTTTCTTATATTTAATTATAATAGTATTTTTTTTATTTAAATTAATTATAATTAATTGATAATTAACTATAATAGCTTTTTTTGTGTTCTATAATGCTACTAAAATCTATACTTGCAATTTTTTTAAATATTATTTATAATAGTATTATCATAATTTTTCTTGATATTTGTTTTCCTATAAAGTAGTTTTTAAATATTTTTAAGTTTTTTTTTTTTTTTTTCACGGTATTGAATTTGGTTGTCGTATCGCTATGGAGAAAGTTAAAATAAAGTTTTCAAATTTCGTCTTCTTTTTAGAATTCTTTAAAGTTGTTTCTATTTTTTTTCTCTTTAAAGGGTACAAAATATTACCCTTTTATGATATAAATAATAACAAAAGTTATAGACAACAAATTTTAAGGCCGATTTTCCAAACTAATTTTTAACATCAAAAACTTAAATGCACAAATAAATAAATAAATAAAGTAAATAATAAACTAAGTTAGGGTTATATTGAAATTTTTATTATTTTATTATATATAAGAATCTTATTTTAAAGTCCAATGAAAAGTAAAGTATATGGGTGAAAAATTTACTGAAAAAAAAAAATCAGTAAAAAAAAAAAAAAAAAAAAAAATAGAAACAGCTATACATAATTTTAGAAGTAATTATTTTTCCTACATCAACCATTTTTTTTCTGCCAGCAGGGTTTTTTCATAATTTAATGTATACATTTTTTTTAATGATTAGAAAAAGAAGTTTTGAAAGGAGAACAACTTAAAAGTCCTAGCATTTTTTTTATTGTCACTTACGAATTGATTTTTTAAAATTTAATTTCTGATTATTCATTTACAACTTCTTTGTACCTATAGGATTATTTTGTAGTGTTTTTTTTTTCATTATATAAATGCAATTCGTGATTGTATTATTCTAATTATAATTATTTAAAATTTATATACATAATTATTTACTTTAATGCTAATAGTTGCGTAATTTTATACAAAAAATTTAAAATACATTATATGATAGTTGAGTATTTTTTTTTTTACTATATATTGCACATAGTGTCCCAACCCTAAATAATAAGTTAATTGATTTCATTTTGTAACGTTTATAATATTTACGTAATGTTTAAAAAAAAAGAAAAGGAAAGATGATTTCTGGCGTGTATGTAAAGTATTGCTTAAAGGCGTAAATTTGACACGCGTCGACGCGTGTTACAAAGTTGGAGCAATGTAAACAAATGGAGCCGTTCACATGTAATTTTCAAAAACAATGTAAACGGCTCCATTTTTTTACATTATTCCAGCTTTGTAACGCTCGTCGACGTGCGTAAACAAAGTTGGCACAATATAATCAAATGGAGCCGTTCACATTGTATTTCAAAATTACATGTGAACGGCACCATTTGATTTCATTGTTCCAACTTTGTTTATCCGTTGACGTACGTAACTTTTACGTTACATGTGAATATTTTATAAAGTTAAAAATTTACACGGCCTTTCACATCTAACGCTTTGTAAGATGTAATTTAGTGTACTAAAAACACATTATGGAAATCCATAAGAAAATTCTTTGCAAGAGTGAAATTTTAATTCCAATAAAAGAATGTTTTAAATTTGATTCTTCTAGTCCAGAAATGACTAATTAGCACTTGAGATTTGTCATTTCTGTTTTAACCAAAATCATATTCAGCATGTTTGTTTTTATATCTCTTAATATTTACAGATGATAAATTTAAAATTTTCATTTTCTTACTCCTTATGAGGCATTTAGTTCAACTATTACTTTACATTTTTTTTTTTTTTAATTTTAGAGTTATATTTTCAGATTATGTATGAACTCATAAATAGCCCAAACCACATCAAAGTTAATTACTAATTAAGTTGGATTATAATCAAATATGAATGCTCATGATTTTGTTTTCTTTCCCTAATTACATATACCAACGAAATATTATAAACATTACAAAATTTCAAATTGAAATAATTGTTTTAAAAATCCATTATTATTGACGGTCTTTCATTTTTTTATTTCTGAACTGACTTGAATAATGTACCCGGTCTGTTATTTTGTGTTATCTAGATCTTCTAGCAAAGTGAACTGATGTTTTAATATCCCAAACGTGTTTATTTTTATAATATTTATATATAATAAGTAAATGCAAAAAGTGAATTTAATACTTCTTAATTTATACTGTAACAAAATGTGGTAAATAAATAATTAAAAAATAATAAATTCGAGAAAAAAAATGTTGTTAGGATAATATAACAAAAAAGTTATAAACTATTTTTTATCACAGATTTTTATGTAATATTTTCATTTAATTATATATTTAAAAATTATTTATTTATAATAATTAATTAAGAAGTATTAAATTTACAATATTTTAGCATTTTTTTGTATACAGGACAAAATTAGGAGGGATTTTTTTTAAAAATTTTATTTACTATTACATGTAAGTACTATAGTGTCGATTTTTCATTTTATTTTGGGAGTTCAAAATTATACATTTTTTTTTAATAGGGAATATTTTGCTTTGCAATTTAATGATAATAATAACATTTTTTTTTTTTCGTAACTATAATGCTACATTATTATCCTATGGGTATCAGTTTAATTAATTTTTTTTTTCACTAATAACTAGAATGACTAAGAATTTTTTTTAAATATAATATTTAAAATTATTATTATTATTATTATTTTACTATTTAAATATTAATATCATGTAGTTAAAAATTATGAACAATAATTTAGGTTTGTTTCTTTATGAAATTCCTGCATAATTCCATGTTTTTTTTTTATATGAATGAAATATATTTTTTTACAGTATTATTTTTTTTTTCATTCATTATTACATTTTTTTTTTTGCCACATTCTTAATTAGATAAAAAAGTCTTTCAAACTTTCAATAGAAAATTATTTTGTTTTTTATATTTTCAATTGTCTTTTTTTTTACTTCATATATTTAGAAGTTTATAGCTTAAAAAACAAAAAATAATTAAAAGAAAATTGTCAAAATTTTTCTTCACGGAAATTTCGTGACACATTTTTTTTTAACAAACTCGTTTTCTCTTCAACAACGCGACAGCCTAATTTGTGACGTCACAACTGAAACAAAAGAATAAACAATATTTTAAAAGTTTTAAAAATTTAAAATTTATATAACGTAAACAAACACACAAAAAATTATATAAGCTATAATATATATATTTTTTAAAATTTTTATTAGCTATTAAGAAATAGTTAATATATTTCATATATTTTCTGATATATATTTTAATTCATTATATATATATATTTTTTTTTTACACTGAAAAAAGTAACCCAACACATTTCAAAATGTCACATAAAGAAAAATTCAAACGTCAGGGAGTACATTAATCCGTAAATATTTGGCGACACACAAATTTTGCAGTAAAAATATTTCATGATATAAATTTTAGTTTTATTGTGAAACTAGTTTCATATCAGTGTAAAACGATCTCAATTATATTATTTTTATTTCAAAACTATCAAGAATAGAGTATATAAATACATAGAAATGGATTAAATGTTTAACATTTTAATTTTTTTTTTAGTTATTATAACAGAATTTTAGGGCAACGTTTAGCAGCTGTGGTTTTACTCTTTTCAGTGTAAAATTTTTGAATACTAATTTGACCTAATAACATAAGAAATAATAATGATAATAATAAAACACATCATTAATTGATTAACATTCATGACAACATAGAACACTTAAAAACTTAAAAAAAAACACGTAACCATATTATATAAATTTGTCCATTTCAATATAAATAAAGAAAATTTACTTCATTTTTTATATATTTAAATTACTAAGACAAATTAATATAGTTAAGTATTTTTATTATCATTTTATTGATATTTTTTAAATTAAAAGTAATTTTAAGCTTGATATTTAAAATTTTGATATTTTTCACACTTCTTAACTATTGTTTCATGAATCAGGTTATCAATTTTATTTAAAAATTTGTACTTTTTTTACTATCTATGCCAATTATTATGATTATTGATAATACTGATAATTAGGTAATTACCAATGGATGTTAATAGCGTAAAGCGATAGCCAATCACATGCATGAGGCGTGGAGCAGAGTGCGCTTCCACAAAATTGCCATCGCTTTTGGGGGGGGGGGGGGGGGTTATCAATTGAGCCCAGAACCTTTTAAACGAGGAATGCTATTGACCCAATTTTACATGATTGTAGCCTGTATAAAAAAATGGCATATAAATTGATTTGAAGACTAATTAAATTTAGGTTTAATTTTTATAATTTTTTAATTGATGTTAATTTAGTTGATTATGTCAAAATTTTATCTATCAAGCAGAAAATTAAAATAAAACCTAAATATTTTTTGTACATTCACAGAAAGTTACACGTAAAAAACACAACTAAAAATAAAATACATTTATATAATATAAATAATTTCCATAAAATAAACTAAATTAAAATTAAAAGAAATAACATATACATATACAAGACCACTTAAAACTGAAATTTAAAACAGATCATCACACAAAAGCACCAAATAAAGCTTTATACACCAAACTATTTAGAATGACTTTTTTTTTTGTTATGTGGGGTAAAAAAAAATGGTGGAAAAGCAATAAATATGATGGGAGGTTTTAACTATAATCAAAACTAACGAATATTTAATTATATTTTTTAATTTATACTAGTATAAATTAGAAGAGCATAGAGTATGATATTTTTATGCATACAGAACATGCTTTCAAAACTTTATTTCAAACAAATTGCGTGACTTTCAAGCATGCGAGATTTTGCGCAAATTTTAAAATCAGAATATATATATATATATATATATATATATATATATATATATATATATATATATATATATATATATATATATATATATATATATACATATACATACTTATATATATATACATACTTATATATGCATATATATATATATATATATATATATATATATATATATATATATATATATATATATATAAAGTTGTTGTTATTATTTTTTGTTATTATTATTATTTTGTTGCAATAGTAGATGATAAATATGGTGACATTTTAAAATTGCATCAATTCTAGTTTTATTTTTTCATCTGTATATGATGAGTGATGACTTGTTTACAAAATTTAATCGACTATTGGCTGATATTTTTTAATGAACTATTTTCATAATATAAAAAGTTGAAATACTCTATTACTTTTTATTACTATAATTTTTTTTTTTATACAATTAAATAATCGTTAGTAATTATTATAAAGGGATTTAAAAACAAAACATAAAGACATCCAACTCTGATCTAATATTTCTTAGTTCAGAAACAATACAGCAAACACCAGGGCCTAAATAAACACGAATCAGCATTGAATTAGGAAAAGTCATAGTAATTGCAAAAAATACCATAAGTTTTCAACTTATCAAATGTGGCAAAAAAAAAAAAAAAAAAAAAAAAAAAAATTGGTAATATCATATAATGTGGAACTAACAATAAAGGCATTTTATATAATGTATTTTTTGAAAATTATATGAAATAAAAACTTTATCAATTGCAATCTTTACCGTGCTAAATTCTTAATATTCTCAAGAAAATGTATATAAAGTTAATTGGTTTAAAAATAGATGATTAAACATTTGTGCATGGCAAAATTATGAGTATCAAATTCATGAAATGCAAGCTACAAATGCCTCTACACGGAAAGATTAAATTACTAAATTTATGCTACATTTATGTCATTATAGCATAAATTATGCTAAATTGGAACATCACAAATAATTATGCTGTACAACATAATATATATTATGCTATATAACATAATTATTTGGAAGTATAGCATATTCTGTGCTGTAATAAACAAATTGGGCTAATAAAGAGCTAGCATAATTATTACGTATTTATTTTGGTCTATGTAAAGTATATATTAAAAAATTAGTAATTTTCACGTAAAAAAAAAAGGAGAAATTATAAAAAAAAAGAGAACTTATTTCCATTTTGCAATTACTTTGTTAGTGGCCATGAGGTTTTTATTTGTGTTCCTCATGAACCACGAGATTTTTTTTTTTTTTTTAATTGTCTTTTTTTTTTTTTACACAGAAGAAGATAACGACATTAGCTGATTGACCACGTGACCACGTGTTCACTTACGGTCAATGACCCATTCCCGTGTCCCCGTAGTTTTTGCAGTACTTGCACCGCAGCTCCAATAGCAGCTATTTTTGTCTTTGTTTGTTTTGGCTGCAGGAAAAGCAACCCATACTTAAAATTAACATCAGTTTTAAAGGAAGATAAAAAATAATTGTTTCTAAAACTCCGGCACTGATATGTTTGCCCTCTATGGATTTATTTTTTAAGTGGAGAACGGAGTTTTAGAGAACAATATATCTATTTCCAACTGCTATATTGTTTGGTGTAAACAAAAACATGGTTCACGTTCAAGAAGGGTAGATTTTCATTAATACTTTTTGTGTTAAAAATTTATGTATTTTCATATAAAAATTTATATTTATAACTGAACACATTTTTTTTTTCATTCAGGAATTGTATAAATTTAGGAAAGCTTTTGATTACATCCAAACAAGACATTTGAAAATGTTTTAATATTATCTAATAACAGCAATTTTGTATTTAAAATTATATACTTTGAATCAAATCTATTAAAAAAAAAGGAAAGGACTATTTTAAGTTTTAAGCATATTAAAATTTACAAGGAACTACATAATAAATAACGGTTTTTATTGTCATTAAAAAGTAAAATAATGTGATGATAATTAATTATATATAAAGTAAACTTGTTGTATTCAACTCTAGCTTATTAAAAATTACATTTCTCCCCTTAATTTTATGATATGATCTTGAAAGAAAAAAAGGGTTTCAATATAAAAGATGTAAAAACAGTATTTTTATTTCTATTAAATATGATGTATTGCAATTTAGATACACAATTTGATGCAAATATTTATTCTTAATGTGTGGTTGGTTTTGATATTTTTCATTTAAGGTGCATTCACGCATCCATTAAATTTGTTTTAACTTTGCACAGCAAATAACGCGGAGAATTTGTTAATTTTTTTCGTAACCTATGGTGGAAAAAAAGTTGCAGAAAGTCTGAACGTTTTTTGTGAAACAAAATTTAGTTGCACAAAGGTTTGGAAAAGTCAACCAGAGGCAGAAATGTCAAAATTTGCCGCAAAAAATAAAACTGGCTGCACAATTTTTCAGCGCAAACTTAAAATCTGCTGCGGAAAGTTACAGAAAAATTCAAACATGAAAGAAATAATTTTTTTTATGGAAATTCTGTGCAAAGTCACTACAAATGACTATGCGAATACATCTTAAGACTAAAGGAAAATGTAATACACAAATAGTGCACTTAGGAATCGAAATTTTGTAATGTAAAAATGAAAATTCTTTAAAAATCTTTTGAGTAATTTTTTTCATATATTATATTTAAAATATAAAATGAAGAAAGCAAAATAGTTGGGCAGTTCAGCAACAGGCCGCAGACCTGTTGCGTAACTTTATGCAGCTTATTTTAACTAAAAAAATGTTTAAAAAAAAATTAACTAACCACAACAAAGCTTTAGTTTTTAGAACATTTATATTTAAACCCTTATATTCTTATTTGTAGAAAATAAATTACATAATATGAAATTTTACTTAGATTTTATAATTTAAATCAAAGCTGAAAAAAATAAAATCTGAAAATATTAGAATTCTATTTTATGTAAAAATTAAATTATAATTAAAATTTTAATAATGATTTCTTAATAACTAAAGGACGGCACAATTTATCAGCTATTTCATTCCATGAAAAACAAAGTATTTGTGGTAAATATTTTATGATTCTTTAATTTGGAGTATCATAGTAGTATTGAGTAATTTTAATTATTATTAACGAATAAATGGACAATTAAGGCAGTTTAATTTTTTTTTTGAGTCTGTATATTTCCATTTTTTAGAGTATAAGTAACCATTTGGGAATTTGTTTCTTTCAGCACGGATAAAAATAAATACGTAATAATTATGCTATATTTCATAATAACTATACTATATATAGCATGAATATTAATTGTTGTTGTACAGCATAATTAGTTATATTATTCAAATTTAGCGTTAAATTATTTAGCAGTCATTTAGCAGCATAACATATACGTAAATATTTCTTCCCATGAAGCAAAAAAAAAAAAAAAAAAAAAAAAAAAAAAAAAAAAAAAAAAAATTAAAATAATATATTACAAAAATTGTTCGAATTTGGTATTTTTTTTTTTTTTGAACTTTGAGTAATTACGCAACTTTCGCAATTTTAATCGGTAATAATAAAGAAAAGGACCATCATTACGATAGACATTAAATCGTTTTTTTTCTTTCTATTTTAGTTTATTTATTAAATTGATAAACTAACAACAATTTTGTTGCTTTTATTTAAGAAATAACTTCTTATTTTATATTTGTTACTCCAGTTTTAAAAATCAACAGAATTTTTTATTGAAAATCTCAAATGTACAGTATGTCAAATTTTACCTCAACTACAGTTAGTAATGGACTGAAAGAGCAAATATGGGAGGTTGAAAATTAAGCACCCACCTCCCCCAAGTCTTCTCCGCGCTAAGCTGCTGTATAGTTAGTAGGGACGGTTAGCGTCCTTTGGCCGCTTTAACTGGACTTTAAGCCGCTTCATACCGATTTGAAAACCATTCATCGCTTGTATTGCGGCCTGAGCACTGGCAGGGTTGTCGAAACTCACGAAACCTGAAGAATTTATCATCCAATTAGTACACACGATTAAGATTGTGAATCTGTAAATTTTGCAATGTTTATTCTTATGAGAAAAAATATATATAGCTTAATTTAAATGGTAATATAATTAAATCTATACACGTACAATTGTGATTATATTTTTCCCCCATTTAAACATTCGCACTAAAATTTTAATGTTATTAATGTTGTGAGCAAAACACGTGCTTGATTTAAATAGTAAAATCTATTGTAACAATCGCGAGTATACATTACATTTTATTAAAAAAAAACTATTTTTTATTCAACTCATTAGAATACAGTACAGTACAGTAAAGTACAGTAAAATACAGTACAGTACAGTACAGTGCAGTACTGTATAGTACAGTGCAGTGCAGTACAGTACAGTACAGTACAGTACAGTACAGTACAGTACAGTACAGTACAGTACAGTACAGTACAGTACAGTACAGTACAGTACAATACAGTACAGTACAGTACAGTACAGTACAGTACAGTACAGTACAGTACAGTACAGTACAGTACAGTACAGTACAATACAGTACAGTACAGTACAGTACAGTACAGTGCAGTACTGTATAGTACAGTGCAGTGCAGTACAGTACAGTACAGTACAGTACAGTACAGTACAGTACAGTACAGTACAGTACAGTACAGTACAGTACAGTACAGTACAGTACAGTACAATACAGTACAGTACAGTACAGTACAGTACAGTACAGTACAGTACAGTACAGTACAGTACAGTACAGTACAGTACAGTACAGTACAGTACAGTACAGTACAGTACAGTACAATACAGTACAGTACAGTACAGTACAGTACAGTATACAGTACAGTACAGTACAGTACAGTACAGTACAGTATACAGTACAGTACAGTACAGTACAGTACAGTACAGTACAGTACATTAAAGATTGTTTAAAAAAATTACATTTTTAACCAATTATAATAACATAGATCCCTTTTTTAATCGCATTGAATGATATTTCTAAGTATCACTATTTAAGTTAGCGTTTCTATATATTTAATGAAGAAAATAATTAAAAAAATAACTTTGAGTAGAAAATACATAAAAAACTATAGAAAAAATATGATAATTAAGTAAATTAAATGACAAATTAGTATTGGCAATATGGCATGGGCAATATTTGTCATTATTACAGTATAAATTAAAACTGTATTTATTGTTTCCAGTTTAATAAGTACAAGTCCTCAAAATAACACTAAAAAATATATCTTACCGAAGCACTTGCTCTGATTGGTGGCTCGGTCGATGAACACCTTGGAACTAATAACGTTACCAAAAGGCAGAAACATTTGCATAAGTTCGGCATCGCCAAACTCTTGTGGTAGATGGTAAATAAACAAATTGCATCCCTCTGGCCCCGAGATGGAGCAGCCTGTGAACAGTCGACCTCCTACGCTTACTTAACAATCTGTTCATTAGAACCTACCAGGAGCAATATGATTTTTTTTTAAAAGGATATAGAGTCATTAAAGGGATCCTGGTCTCAAAATATTAAATCAAAATCATGGGACCATCATAACTTAACTCCTGTGTGCTCTCACAAACTGGGGTTAAAAAACTATAAAGTATATAAGCCACTTTTGGAATTCTAACAGCATGAAATCCAAATCTACAGTAGAAATAGTATTTTGTTTAAAAAATCATTGAAAACATTACTGTTAAACAAGCAATATTATTATATTGATGAGTTTATAAAAGATAATGAATCAGAATAGCAATGCATTTAAAGTCATGATTTAATTTTTCTACATATATATATATATATATTTGTGTAAATGTGTTTTTTTTTTATATATTTAATGTTATAATATGTGTTATAATTATGTGTATTTTGACTATCATTTCTAATTGTATCAACTGATACAATAACCTAAGCCGATATGCTTTTGTATATTGTGATTGTAGGATGAAAGAAATGAATAAACATATTTTGAATTTGAATTTGGGTTGCCTAGTTTACAATATTTCCCCCAGTTTGAAAGGCTACAGAAGTGTTAAAATAAATACGTTTACTTTATCATTGAGAGTAAATTTTTTTCTTCAATTCAGGATTTCTTTAACGTATAAAAATTAAAGGAATATATTAAGTAGTAATATTTTTTTTTAACTTTATTTTATTTTAATTATATAACAAAATTTTTAAATTACAGGTTATATACGCATTTGGGGTGATATTTTCACTGTAGGGTGGTTGCATTCATGTTAAAGTCAACGCCATTAGTGTGTACTAAATAACATGGGTCCGTATTGGAAAATGGCAAATTTTGCCAGTTTAAAAATACTTAGCAATTTTTTTTTGGAGAGAATTTGTTAGTTGAACTTTTTATTTAAATTTGGTTTTCAATTATGCGAGAAATAAAATAAAAGTGATAAAAAAAATACTTGTTTTGTAAAGAAAATAGTGAAATTAACCCGCGTTTGTCCTTAATGTTATTCATTGCTGAATTATGACATCGAAGCGCATTTATTATGACGTCATGCGCACACACCCTATAATATAATATAGTAAACCAGATCGTTGGACTCCCTAGCTTAGAAGTTACGTCCATAAAAATTGACACAATAATAAAAAAAAAAAAAAACACTAAGGCCATGAATCAGAGAATGGCCTCAAGCACTGGCTCACCAGTCAAAATACTGATGTATAGTTTTTAAATTTAATGAAGATTTTACGATTAAGGCAATTTTGTGGTTTGACCGTAGCCAAATTGCGCGATAAATCGCATTGCCGCACGATCAAATTCAGCGTCATGTAAATATGCAAATTACATCGCATTAACAAAATCAATGTAATTGCATCTTTATATGCAGAGTGACTATTATTGGTACTTGTATTATAGTTGTTCATAGAAGCCACCAAAAATATTTAAATTTAAAAAAAATTATTTAAATGAATATTATATTTTGAGTATATAAAATATTTAACTCAATTCAATTTTAAATACGTAAATAAATAATATTTATTGTCATGAGAATATACTTATACTTTTTATCAAAATAATATTACATAAATCTGAAACAAAAAAATTATAAAAAAAGCAGCCCAAAACTATAAAAATAAATACATATATAGCAACATTTAATTTTACAAAAAAAAAAAAAAAAAAAAAAAAAAAAAATTATTTCACATAAAAACATTTAACAGCAAATAAAGTAACTCGGAAATAAAAACATTTATAATTACACACATTGAATACGTATAATTAGGCGAGGGTTTTACTTTTTACTTTTTTTTTTCAACGCTTACTTCAATAAACATTGAAATGTAAGGTTGATTTTTCGAAACATTGAATTTTAAATATACTGTACATTATTTTTAGCATTCATACAAAGAATCTTTTTATTCTTAATTACGATACACTAAAAAATTGAAATTTTTGTTAAATTTGTATAAAGGCCAATAAAACTAAATTATTTTGACAAATAAAGCAATTTAAATGAAAGCGGAAACATTAACTGCAAATGTGTTTTCAAATTATGAATATATTAATCATTATGAATAGTTCTTAGCATATTTAAAATTATTGCATTTTATTATTAATTAACTGATTTTATTGCATTATTTGCAAAAAAGGCATCGTCTTAAATAAATTCATGTGTGATTTTCTAATTTTTTTTTTTTGGCGATCATTAAATTTTTTAATTATTATTTTGTTTATATCATGATATAGTATGACGTCACGAAAAGGCTTTTCAGTTCAACAACTACAAAATCACACATGTATCTATTCAGGATGATTCCTTCTGTCAGAAAAAAAAATTTGGTCTTTATCTTTCCTCCTTCCCTCGGACGAAGCATTGGTCCTCATAATATTGCAAATTTAATATCGTTTTTTCATTTCTTTTCCATTCTAATTACTTTTATGAAACAATAACTTTAGCTGATATATTTTGTATATAATGGTAAAAAGGAATGAATAAATAATTTTGGATTTCAATATATTTCCATTGCAAAGGACAGGAGATGGTTACATTAAAATAGGGGTTGATTGATCCTGAGGAACGTGCTTATCTTACCTTCTCTTTGACTAGAGGGAATTGATGAAATGGGTTGGCCCATTGCTTGAGTAAACTGGCCATAAACCGCGGGGTAAGCTGCCGACAAACATGGTGTTACAACAACAACAAATTATACAAAATTAGCGGAATAACGTCTTTTTACCTTAACAAGTTTTATAATACAAATTTTATTTTATTTTGATTTTTTTTTAATTTGTTCAAATTAAAATTATTGCTAAATATATTATTTTATTACGCAGTAGCATAACAATTTTAACTGCATATTATTCTACAAGAGTTAAATTATTCATCAGTTTATTTATTTCATATTTTTGTAGAATTTAGAAATTATATGAATAAATATTAAATAAAAAATATTATATAAAAATCTTCTATTAAATAATATGGTCATATGGTGTATGTGTAGTTACATTAAAAGTCACCATTTGGAATGCAGAATTTATCTTCTTTCAAAAATTGGAGAAAATAATCAGCTCTTTAATATGCAGTAAAAAGTTGCGTATTTTTTCCTCCCTTTTTTTTTTTTTTTTTTTCCTTTCTTTTATAGATCTTTAATTATTGTTTTTTATTACTCTTTATTGAAAGTTTAAAAATAAAGATTTTTTTTTTTAATTTTTGGAAACATTATTTGCTTTTTATTATTTAAAATGTAACAGCTACGTTACTTGAAAATAGCTGATTTACCTCAAAATTAAACATTTATAATTAAAATTTTGTTAAGCAAAATTATTTAAAAATTAATTAATGATTATCTATTTAGTTATTAATTAAAATGATTTTCAATTTGCATTATAAAACGATAAAACTTATAAATAAAATAATAGTTTTCAAGTTTATTGAACAATTAATTATGATTTATCTTTGGACGAAAATAAATAAATAAATAAATCAGACACATATAAATTATCGAAAACATCGAGAAAAGCGATGACATTTCGAAACATAGACAACAGAAATTTAAACATAACAAGCAACAATTATATATGTAAGGCTTACTGATTTAAGGTACGTTTACATGAAAATTTGTTTTTTCTTTGTAAATTACAATATCTTTGAATTCCACAAAAGTGATATATATTTTTTTTTTACCAAACTTTTTGGATCATGTAAACGCTCCTTTAAGGATTTTTTTTTTTTTTTTTTTTTTTACATGCAGGACATATACCGAGTACTTACATCCGAATTAAAACTGCATCGAGTGGGATTGTGACTAAGTTTACATGTTTTATTATTTACGTAAATAACAGATAGATAAAATAATATGAAGATATAGAAAAAAAAATGTATATAAAGATACAAAAAAAATTATAGTGCACCGAGAAGTAATCGCTAAAACTATAAGAAATATTTATCAAATATCTTCAAGGAATTCTGTACACTAATTAGTAGAGAAAAAAAATATAGAGTTAGAAATTTTAATTTAAATTTTTTAGTGTACAGAAAGATAAAAAAAGTGTGTGTTCAAGCAAAATTCTAACAATTTAATAAATCTAGTGAAAGAGTTTTTTTTTTCAGGGTATTTTACTTAGCTTATTTAAAAATTATGTATAGAGGTTATCGGTAATGAAAAAATTCTTAGAATTTTTTATCGGTTGAAAACTCGTAAAATTGTGTTTAGTATCCCTCATTTAAATATTTCTTGCCTTGGGTGCAATAGTTAAATAATAATAATAAAAAATAGACTCGCAACGCGAAAAGATAGAAAATAAGGGAATCATAAATTTTCTCTCCGATAACCTTCAATTAAAGCCCTTGTCAACTTACTTTTTTTATCATTTAGAATACTAGATTGATAATTACCATAACTTATTATCCATGAATTAGACACCAACACGTTGATTTTGTATTTATTTTATTTTTATTTTAGTGGTTATTTCACGCATCTGACGTCACAATGTACCGATGGGGTCGTGATAAGGATAAAGTAGTTGAGGGAGGGGCTTAAATTTATCACGTGACCAGAGCGGTGACTGTGATTGGCAGCGGTACATCGTGACGTCAGATACGTGAAATAACTGACAAAAAGAAAATAAATGAAAATAAATACAAAATCAACGTGTTGGTGTCTAATTCATGGATAATAAGGTATGGTAATTATCAATCTAGTGTTCTAAATGATAAAAAAGTAAGTTGACAAGGGCTTTAATATTTAGAAATTTTTACATATATTTCTATACTGATTCCACACAATATACTGCATTATAATTACCTATTATCATCAATTATCATTCTATTTATTATATTTTCCCCATTTGTATAAAATTAACTGCTTATAGAAAAATGCGTCAAATATATAAAAACGTGTGTTATGTATTTAATTATCATTTAAAATTAATTTACGTTCCTGTTTTTATTTATGTACAAATTTAGATGAAAAATAAAAGAGATAACATTATTGGAGATTTTTTTCTTCTTTTCTTTCAAATAGAGACAGTAAAAAAAAAAAAAAAAAAAAAAAAAAAAAAAAAAAAACGTACATATGAGATAATAAACTTGAAAGTAATACACGTCGTATTTCTTTAAATACTATTTTTAGTTAAACTACCTGTATAATTTCAAAACGACCACTCAAGGAGTACTTAAATATACTAAAAAAAAAAAATAATAATAAAAAAAAAATAATAAAAAAAAAAACTAAAAAATTGATTTCCTATACAGGGTTGCATACAGATGAAACTTTTGGAGAAAACGAATCTCTAATTTAAAAATGTAATCACGGAGAAGGAGCCAATGGATAGCCAAATGGAGCTAATAGTAATACCTACTAAGTATTTCAACTTGGAGGATGCCCTCCTTATGCCGAACCTTGCAATTAAATCGTTAAATTTTGCTTGTTTTTTTTTGTATGAATTATTTTTCTGTGTATTTGTAAAATTATATTTTTTTGGTTTTGTTTGATTTGATAATGTGTTTTGATAATAAAAACGTACCGACGCCAGGATAAGGTTGCATTCCCGGATATGCGGCATGTTGTAATGTTGCTTCACCATTTGTCAATCCTTGGGCTGTAAGGGATAGGTGAAGACCATCTACATCAAAGTGTAGACTCGCTTAGAAAAACATGACAACAATCAAACTCCACGAACAATAATAAAAACACATAATAATAATAATAATAATAATAAAACATCAACAACGCAACAATTAAAACATTTAATTTATTTGTTTAATATCTAAGTTAGAATACAATATAAAATTATATTAAACTCTCAACTCATTTGAATAAGATAAATGTTTTTATCTAAAATGAACAATTTATAAAATAAATAAAAGTTTGTAACTATATAATTATTTCTTTTCCGGAAATAGAAACAAAAGTTGAAATCTAATTATTCGCAGTTATTTTCATTTTATAATATTTTAACTAAATTTAATACTAGTTGGGGATCTCATTTGTCATATAAAAATAATAGTTTTAAAAGAATTGCAAATTTTTTAAATTTTGACTACATGTAATATTTAAATTAAGATTGAACTTCTTGTTTTAGTCAAAAATAGAGAGAGGGGGGGCTCAAAATTTGATAATGAAGAGTTTTTAAATTGTTAAATGAATTTGACACGACCATTTAATAAAATGAATGTTGAATTTTATTTATTTAAAATTAGAAAGGTATTTAAGAATTTTAAGTATCTAGGAAAGACTTTAAAAAATTGGGTGGTAATTTTATTGCACATTCTGAAAGAGAACATCGTCCTGAATCGATAGATATGGGAATTTATATTTTTTTGAGTTTATTAAGTATTGTTAATTAGTTTTTTAAAGTTGAGAAATGACGTCACGATGTGTAACTTTTTCCTATATCCACATGCATAAGTTATCTACCGGGACGTCATTTTTTGAGTTACAAAAAAATTAATTAAAAATAATTAATGAACTCAAAAATTAGAAATTCATGTAAGACAAAATCCATTTTAAAATATGAATTAAAATTACTTTTTTTTCCTTCTTCCTTATGTATTAAGGACTTGGGTTTGAGTGTTATACCAAAAAAGGTTATAAACTTAAATATGTTACAATTCATGTACTGTACATATCATAATTAGAAGTTATCATTACGTCATGTTGATTAAATATTTTGTTATATTGCATTCTCTCTGATACTAAACAAACTATTAACCATAACTAAAACTATAAACATACATCGATGTGACATGTACAACATATAAAAAACACCCACATAAATTACAGATATGCAAATTTGCTGCCAAACTATCTGTATATCAAGCCATCGATGTAAAAATTATGAAAAAAAAAAATTAAATATTATTTTTTCATAATTATAGTTTAAATTATGGCTAAATATAAAAACAATCAACAATTATTTCATTTAAATATTATTTTATTTAATAATAATAATAATACACTGAAAAATAACACTTGAGTATCTATAACTCATAAATATGGTTAATTTTTGGTTTAATCTTAAAAAAAAAATCGTTGAAAATACATTTTAAAAAGATACACAACATTTTAAGTAATATAGAATTGATAGCTATGAAGTCACTTGTTAGCGTTGATAATATAACGACTTGGTGACGTCACAAGCGATAGGACCATAACGAAATAAAAGTCAAAGTCAAACTTTTGTAACTAACGCTTGTAACGACATGTTTGCCATTTTAATTTCAAAGTTTAGTGACGTCATAACCGTCAATTACATATTACTTTAATAAAGTGTAAAGCGTGTACCAGATTTTTCAATGCTACTTTTTTTTATTTTTAGATTGTTGGACGTATAAATGGTTAGAAACAGTAAAGGATAGTTTAACTGATGTGATGCCCCAAAACTGTAATTAGGACACAATTACAGTCCGTGCCACCTAAGAATGTTTGCGATTAATCGAAATCGAGCTACGAACCAATAGATGTTCAAGCGCTCAAGGTCACTAGGAGGTAGGGTAATGTTAACTAAATGGAGAGTTTTTAGGCTCTCTCTTATTGGCTGCATCCTTAGGTGGCGTGAACTGTATTTAGGTCTCACCTATAAGGATTAGTGTCTAGTACATGACCCAGAAATTGACCTAATTTATTGGTCCTATTTATTTATTTTATTGATTTATTTGTCAACCAAAAACAGGCTTTCGCCCAATACATTGGTAGTACACTCAGTACAAATAATCCCAGAATATATACCAACAACTCCTAAAATACCACCCACCCACGTCACGTTTTTTTTTTATCATAGTTACACACTATCCATTCCCAAAAAACCAACCATATAAATGAATATATCAGTACACACGTATTTTTTTTACAGTGTAAACACATTTCGGGGGTTGATATCGTGCAAATATGTGTATATATATATATTTTTAATTGATTTAGCTAATATTAATTGCAACATTATTTATTTATTTTTTAATTAATAAATTTGTATTTTTATTTATTATGATAGGTGCTAAAAACAAAAAACAAAAACACAAACAAACTCACATTGAATTAAAAACAACAACAACATTTAAACATTAATAACATCAACACATTGAAAATAATAAAATAAAAATAACTTTTTTTTTTACGTTAATTGTTTTTTTTGTGAGTTTATACATATATAACAGTAAGCCTTATCGAAACAAACAAATTACATACAACATAGAATAAGCACACACAAAAATACAAAACATTTAGTTTGTTCGATTTTTTTTTATATGATGTTGCAATTTTTAAATATTGCTCAGCTGAGAGGGGAAAAATAAATCTGCCTATTTTATTTATTGTAAAAAATTAGTTGCTAGTTTTTTTTTTTATAAAATGTTCTGTTCATGTTTTAATTTTAATTATAATATTAATTACAGTTTAATAAAAGGTTAAAATGAATAAACAGAATTTTTTATATATATATATATATATATATATATATATATATATATATATATATATATATATATATATATGTATATTGCAATTTTTAATTTAATTTTCTTATTGTAAGTTAAAACTACAATGAGCATAGATTTTTACGTAATTATCAAAAATTTAGTAACTTTCTTTAAAACGATGAATAGAACATTTTTTTATTATAAATAAAAATTACACTCAAAATATGCATTTTATTTAGTTATTTTGTGAATGTGGACAATAAAAAAAAAAAAAAAAAAACAATTCGTGTTTATTTGTTATTTTCGAAGTAACACTAGAAAAATATATTATGAAATCTAAATCTAGATGGACTTCGTAATAAAATCAATTCTTTATGGCACTATACTGTATTATATAAAACAAATATTTTGATTATTGATTATTGATTTTTTTTTTTTTTTTTTTTTTTTTGTGATACGAAAACTTTATTGTTGCATTTAAACTTTCTGTTACACAGTTCTAAATGAAACTTGAGGAATATTGTGTATTTATATATAAAAGTAAAATAAACATTTTAATATTTTATATCCGTCTAAACGCGTATTCTAACAGTGAATGAATGCATGTTATGAGTGTTGTTTAAAAATACATAAAAAAACAAAAAGAAGAAAAGCCAAAAATTTGTACTTACGAGGCGGATAGGTCTGAGGCATGCCGTTAGTATAAACTCCGGGATCACTGGGGGTAGGTTGGCCATTGGGAGTTTGGGCTGCCATATTAAAATTAGGCATAGTGGGGGAAGGGAGACTGGGAATTGCACCGTTCACGGGTTGACCGGAACCCGCGCCTAAAAAAAATTACCAAACAAAAAACCAAAATAATATAACGAGTTTTTAAAAATAAAATTGACAGCATAGATATTTTTTTCGTTATTATTATTTTGTAAGATACTTATTAAAGGGATTTTTGTTAAAATGTTATGTGGTGTAGTCTGATTGATATCTTAAAAGTGCAGAGAGAGTCCATGTTATAAATTGTGTTTGATTGTAACATGACAGAAATGAATATGAAATTCTAATTTGCATTAACATAACCCTAGCATTGGAACTAATGATTTACGTTAACATCTATATTCATAATTACGATGAATTACGAAACACAACCACATATATATTTTTTACTTACTACTGTAGAAAAAGATTGAAATTTATATATATTCAGAAAAATTACATGATTATACCATAGGCAAGAACTTTATTTCTAATTTTATAAGCCTAAAAACAAATGTTGAAAAAAGTTACGAACATAGCTTTTTTATAAATAAATATGATTTTTTTCTACCTATGCTGTCATTTATTAACACATTAAAATTATATAAAGACTAATTAATTGAAAAAAAACTTAATAAAATAATTAACCTATTTTGTAAGAGTTGTACCACATCAAATTGCATTGCTCTAATTTGAAACGAAATTCAAATGCTTTTTTTTTTCCATTAGAATATTTTTCGATGGAAAAAAAAGTGAAACATTTTGAGTAAATGAAGAAAGTTTTAACCAAAAATAATGTCTTTTTTTAAGTTAATAATCTTTGAAATAATTAAAATAAAAAAAACTATTTACTTTATTGTGAAATATTTAGTATATTTTAATATAAAACTAATATTTAGAGTAAAATTACTATAATATTTATTTATTTTTAATCAAAATGCTTCTGATTTTTATTTTAAAGTAAAAAAAAAATATAAATATTAAAAAAATAAAAATAATAACTTCCCCCGTGAAAGGTTTGGAAAGAGGGTTTTATTAATTTTATTTTGCCTCTCCAAAAGACAGATTTATTTTTTTTATTCTGTCATAATTGAATTAAGCTGAGCAAATATTTTTTTGTTGTGTGTAAATAAACAAACGAAGTAAGCGAATGAGTGAGAGAGAGATAGAGAGAGAAGAGAAAGATGATGGTGAGCATATGAAATGATCGTGAGTTAGAGCAATGCATAAATAAAAAAAATACAAACATGCACAATTTTTGTCACGACATACAAAAGCTGGTGAAATAGTAACTATATATAATTAAAACGATAATAGTTTTCCGAGTTTCATTCAATATTTATATATTGAATGTTTTTTATTTTAAGGTCCAGTAAATGATAAAGTTCTGCGAGATTTTAAAAAGAAAGTATATGATAATATAATGAAAGTTTCATAAGAAACCGTTTCAAAAATGAAAACCATGCTAATGTACTGGGCCTTCATGTCTCGTGAAATATGAACAGTCTGTGGATTTTATTGACTAATAAAGGAACAACTGGTTTGAGGCCGACTATAAGCGATTTTGCTCACATTCACTTCCGTTTTGACGTTCTGCACATGCGTAGTAAGTAGAAACGGAAGCGGATGTGAGCGAAATTGCTTCAAAACAGTTGTTCCTTTATTAGTCAATAATAATGTTAGCAGACAATGGAGTACATTATTGATTTTAAAAACTTTCTTTTGGAAAAATGAAATTGGTATATAACTAAATTTTGAATAACTTGACAAAGGTGAAAATTTTATTATATCTTTTTAAGTCTACTGTTGGGAGTCGTATACGCCTGGTTCCGATATAATCGGACTTAAATCTAGTACTTTCAAATAACATGATTCAAGAGATTACAATACAGAATTGATGGTTTGTCAAGGTTGATTATTGTTGAAATTTTTAACTTTTTAAATCACATTTTTGCTTAAAGAATAAAAAATTATGTTTTAAATTTTTAATATAGAGAAAATAATTTTGAAGTGCGTTATAGCTGCTTTATTTTCTCATCAAAAAGCATGTAAAATTCAAAATCGAGTACTCATATTGCAAAATCATCATGTTGTTGCTATTTATATAGTCGTTGGATTTTAAGCCAATAATTATTACTGTTTCAAGACAATAATGCGTATAATTAAAAAAAAATTATTAATTTTTTATTTTTGGTAAGTTACTTAAAGCCCTTGTCACCTTACTTTTTTATCATTTAGAATATTAGACTGATAATTACCATATCTTAATATCCATGAATTAGACACCATCACGTTGATTTTGTATTTATTTTTGTTTATTTTCCTTTTTGCGGTTATATCACGTATCTGACGTAACAATGTACCGCCGCCAATCACAGTCACCGCTTTGGTCACGTGATAAATTTAAGCCCCTCCCTCAAGTTCTTTACCCCTATCACGGCCCCATCGGTTCATTGTGACGTCAGATACGTGATATAACTGCAAAAAGAAAAATAAAGGAAAATATATACAAAATCAACGTGATGGTGTCTAATTCATGGATAATAAGGTATGGTAATTATCAGTCTAGTATTCTAAATGATAAAAAAGTAAGTTGACAAGGGCTTTAATAATTCAAACTGAGACATAAAATTGATAGCGGCACACACTAAAAGCACACATGAGTAATTAAAACTTAATCCAAATTCTTTGTATATATAATGGTAGAAACCTCAAAGACATAGAGAGAAAGAAACCATCATAATAATAGTGGACGTAACATAATGATGATGCTGAAATGTGAAGTTATTTTTTTTACGTTGGTTCTCTCTGTTTATCAGCAGCCATAAACAAAAACAAGCAGTTCTTACAGTAACATTATGTGTTTTTTTTTAGTGTTTAAAATAAATTAGTATAAAATTGAAACGAAAGCTTAATAACAATATTTAAAAACTTAAGAAATAAAAACTTGTAAGCTTAAATATAGCAAATAGAAGCGATATTAAAATATTAAATGCGATTTAATAAACGATTACTGTAGATTTTTACGTAAAACAAAGTTAGTAAAATAGTGTAATTTCTGCGCACGTTATTGTGACGTCACGAATAATTATTATTATAACGCGCAGATGATATTTACCTGAGGAGGGCGGTACCACTGGGTTTGCCATACCATTAAGTGGAGGCATTTGTGATGCTAAAGCTGCCATAGGGTTGATGAAAGTACCCTGTGCTGTAGCTGCTGCCATAAGCGCAGCTTGCTGTTGTAGTGTCAACCCATCACATTGGGGGTCGTAAGGCTCCTAGAACATCACGACACAATTTACACGTAACAAAAATTAGCAATGATTGCTGTAACAAAAAAAAAAAAAAAAAAAAAAAGTAAGCCCTATTTACATGAAGCATAATATCACATTGGGGGTCGTAAGGCTCCTAGAACATCACGACAAAATTTACACGTAACAAAAATTAACATTGTTGTAAAAAAAAAAAAAAAAAAAAAGTAATCCCTATTTACATGAAGCATAATATATATTTTCAATATGTAATGAATTCAAATTGCCTACATCTCGATTCAACACCATAAAAATTTTATGCAGTAAAATTTATTGCATAAGTTTGTTTTGTTTGTTATTGTTCTTAACAATAATTGGCTGCCCCCCCCCCCCCCCAAATAATTAGTTGATCTTGTTTTCTGGGTCAATAAAAAAGAGTCACTGCTTGAGAATGGAACTTGTTTTTGTGTAAACTTTTGTTCATTCTTATTCTAAGCGAAGAAAAAACAATGATCATTAATGATGATACATATAAGCTCGTTCTGGAAAGTAAAGTGAATCTCAATAACAGTGATTGGCTGACCAACAAAATTAGACACATTCATTGGTTGATTTTTTTTTTTTTTTTTTTTTTTTGAGCCGATGAAAGTGAGTTGCATATTGAGACTGGAACTTTTTTTGGGAAGTTTCTTTCATTGTTATCAAATTCAAAGTTCTAAAAGAAGAAATAACAATGATCGACCATATGTATAAACGTAGAAAACAGAGGTAACGACGTCATAACCAGCTGTTTTAACAAAGGAACATTTTCGCAGCTGGCTCAATATTTGTGTGTAGTTTTCAGAACGAACTATAATATTTCAAAATATTGGTTTAACCTAGGTTCTTTCAAACAGGACATAAATTTTGTATGCTTATTTGCTGCTTTTGTTCCTTTTTTTCCATTTTGTAAACTATAGATATTAATATTACATTTTATACACAACAGTAATATTAATAAAGCCATCTTCAAATGATGCAACACTTTAATTTAAATAATTTATAAGGCATAAATGTTAACTTCAAATTTAAAATCTTATTGGCCTTCTCAAGACAAGTCAGGTACATTTCAGATTATAAAGGAACACAAAAGTTTACAATTTCTTTAATATTGATACTATTTTAGTTTAACATTTAAAAAAACATTAAAATTTTTGTTAAAAACAAAGAAGTGGACTCTCTAGGGCCCGGACGTTGTCAGTTAATAAAATGTATCTATATGTATATCTATATATCTGTATATCTGTATCTATATCTTTTTATTATATTAATGTAATTTTTTTACTTCTTTAAACATTGACAAAAGTAGAATTAAATTATTTTAGGCATTCAATTTCTGCATTTTCTTTAATTAATACTTGATTTAAAAACAAAATTCAAATTCAAAATAGTTTATTTTCCAATCTCCTACAATCAAAGCAGCAATACAAGACTCTGTACATTTGTTTAGGTTATTTTTGGTTTACGTCAACTTACATACTAACTTACAAACTAGACACACTAAAATACGAGAAACATCTCACATATTAGGACATATTAAAAATAAAATTACATGTTCAGAAATTCATTCAGAAAGAAACTATAACATTAATTACGCTATATAACATATTACTATGCAGTATTGCATACAGTATGTTATATTCGAGTAAATGCTGCTAACAACCGGCTAGCTTAATTATCACGACGTAATTTTATCCGTGTTTATAAGATTTAATTGCAAGAGAGTTTATTTATTTACGAGTATACTAATTGATTTATTACCTTCTTATTATAGTTTAATTAAATCATACCTGTGCGTAGGCCCCATATGCTCCAAACTGATTGAAGACAAAAGGGTTCAGCAGACTCATATTGCCCGCCATTTGTTGCATACGCCTTAATTGTCGCTCTTTTTCAGTATCTGCAAATTTCACTACTAGACTCGAAGACGCTCCCTGAAACAGAAATATTGACAAATTATAGTCAAGCAATAAAATCATGCATATCAGTATTATAATATATTAACTATTATATTCAGACGCTAGCAATAGTTTGCAGCTGGCTACACTATAATAATATATTATTACTATTTCTAATTGTATTACATTGCATGGTATTTAAACATTGAGGTGCAGGATCTATTATAGTTTGCGTTCATGCAAAGTTGCGCTTGCGGAATCTATTAAGCAAACTTTAAGAAATAACATTATATATATATACATTTATTATTTTTAAGAGTTGTCCTGGTCGATCACATTTCTTGGTAGGTTGCTTATACCCAAATATGGTCAACGCTCATTGCGGACGCTTGCAAATTTTTTGAGCGCGTTCTTATGTAGCTCGTGTAAATCTTGAAAAAGTGGGTGTGTGTCAAAAAGTGGGTGTGTCTTTATGGCTGGACATTTGTGGTGATTAGGCATTGTCTTATACCGCAGTTGCAACAGTGGTAGAAGGTGCATTCTGGGATTATTCTGCAATATTTTGACACCTCAGGAAATGAACAACTGAAATAAGTGTTTTTTTGGTTCCCCGTTTTGCGTTCCTTAGTGTGAAATATGAGTTACGCTTAAGTCGCTATGCTCACAATATTTCGATCGCGCTTACGATCACGCTAGCGACTTTATTTTATCTATTTATCTATTAATTTAAAAATGATCTAGACGCCCCCGATTTCGCTCCAAAATTTTGAGCGCGCTCACGTGAGCGTCGCTCAAACAAGACGCTCATGCCTTTGTCTGCTTATAACTTTAAAGGTAACTTACAGTTTAATAAATCTTATAAGAAACTGTGATCTCCTAAAAATCAATATAATCAATACAATAAATATAACAGCTCACCATAGATATGATTATTTTAGCCTAATATATGTAATGATCGTTCAGAGAATCCGATAGCAGAATTGTTTTAATTACTAATTATTATTTTTAAGCTATAGTAAAATATTTCAAATGTTTCTATCAAGACCTAATGGATAAAAATTTACTGACATAATTTTGCAAGATATATTTAGTAGTGTAAATTATTTGATAATTTAAAAATAAATATTATTAAAAAAAAAAAGTAACATAATTTAAATTTAAAATTAATTCATAAATTTATGACGTTTATATTTTGATGATTAATAATGAGTATATAATCGAGTTATATAACAATTAATATTAGGACATTCAAGTTACGTATACGTGGGTGGTAGAGAATGAGAGAGAGAGAGAGAGAGAGAGAGAGAGAGAGAGAGAGAGAGAGAGAGAGAGAGAGAGAGAGAGGTAATCAATCAACATGGACGTTGTCACTTAAATGTACGGACATCTTGTAACTTGAATTATTATTAGAGTTGACATCCAACTACAATCATAAATTATGTTCAAAAACCACTCGTCAACTGGAGTTAACAAACTATCAGTTTGGTCTGTAATTATTTACTTCAGAGAGAGAGAGAGAGAGAGAGAGAGAGAGAGAGAGAGAGTAAATGTAGTAAATTATATATCTATCTACAATAGATTGAAAAATGAAGTCAATGTTAATAACAAAGAGATTCATTTTATGCATTTTTATTTATATTGAGAAATAATAATAAATAAAGTAATAAAATATAATGAGACTTGCTAGATGTAAGGAATCCCATAATAATTGAAAACATTTTCTCTTTTAATTTAGTTTCATGGAATTTGTATGTTCAGAATTTCTTTTTTTTCTTATTTCAGCTTTTCATATATGAAAATGTGGTAAACCTAAGCTAGAATTTAACAGAAAAAAAAAAAAAAAAAAAACTTAAAATTTTCTTAAAAATTGACCACCTCATAATATTGGGGGTTGAGGGGGGGGGGAAGACAAAAAAGAGGGAATCAATTACGTACTCCCTGCATAAAGTAGCTCTAAAATTAGAATAGAACGTATTATTATTATTATATATTTTTTTAGTAAATTACATAAATTTTTCTTTCTTTTTTTAAGAAAATATTTTCATAAAGTATAATATTTTCTCTAAATATTTCTTTAGAATTTTCTTATATATTTTTTTCCTACTATTTTTTTTTCGAGTGGATATTTTTCAACGATTTGGCCTTAAGCTTCTTTTTTTAAGGATGTATAACGAAAGGAAAGAAGAGAGCGTAAGAGAGAGAGAGAGAGAGAGAGAGAGAGAGAGAGAGAGAGAGAGAGAGAGAGAGAATTGATTGCATGAAAGCATATTTTCAAGAGGTCTTTTCTTACAAAGAAAATATAAAAAAATAAAAAAAAAGAAGATTGCACAAATTTTCTTCTGACAAAAATCTATGCCTTCATGAATGAAATCACGTTGACTTTCACCATAAACCGGAACTACGTATTAAAGTACTGAACAGTACTGAGTATGAAAGTACTGAGTTCTAAGCTTTTGAAGCAAAATGACATAAATATACTTTCATTCTTGTGAGTATAAACCTATACCATACAAATAAATTGTATGCATACCAATACATATGTGTATACGTTAGTTATCCATACACCAGATATACACTCCCTTTTGTCGTTATTTTTAATTTTTTTTGTTTATTTATACATAATTTTATGTCATTCTAATAAAACATTTTAGCATTCCTTCAATGCAGATTTTTTTTCTATCATATATTTAATTATTTACATTTATTACAAACTATTTGCAGTATTGAAAAGTATATACTGATAACCATGTTTTTGGTTTTCACCCCCTAAAGGAGTAAAAAAATATTAGGGTTGTTAATTATATGAACATGGCAAAAAAATTGCACATTTTTTCTATCAGTGGGTGATGGTTTCATCCAAATAGACCAAAAATTCACGGAGATATTTAATTTTAGTTTCTTTCACTTTTTTGTGAACTCTTTGTATATCCTGAATATGCAACTACGGCTCGTAAGTAATGGATAAACTGAAAACTTTTTGTCATTAAGTTGTTGGCATTAATATTATTTCAAATTGATATTTTGCAAAGTTTATAGTTTAGTTGTTGTATATATTTACAATAATAATTGGAAGAAGACACTTGCGATGATAAAAAGGTGAAGAGTCAGAATGTACAAAAATATTTGTAAAGATGAAAGAAAAAAAAAATGCAGTAAAAGATTCTCACAAATTGATTTTTAATAATTAAATTTTAGTCCTTTCTCTTTCTCTCTCTCTCTCTCTCTCTCTCTCTCTCTCTCTCTCTCTCTCTCTCTCTCTCTCTCTCACTCTGTTTCTTTGTCTCTTATGAGCTTTTTCTTCTTCCGTCAAAGCTTTTTCATTAAAGAAAAAAAAAAAAGTCATTTCTTTTATAATTAAAATTTTCTTATACCTGTAAAAAAAATGACACTTTGTTTCATTCTTGATTAATAATTCTAAGAATAAAAATCAATAATACTATCTGTCAATCAAGAATGATATAATTTACATTGTGATTGTTAGCATTACGTACAGTACTCATTGTCGTATTGTTACTATTCAAATTGCTATGCTAATTTCTATATTACTGTTTATTGAACAGTTATGTTGACAGTGCATTGCAATTTTATATTGTTATTTTAATTATTAAATTTTAGCATAAATTATAAGCCTTGATAATTTTATCAAATAATTTATCATTGTTTTTATTCAATGAGTAAGACAAATGTGTGGGGTAATTTTATTGAATAATCATAAAAGTAGACTTCGTCTTGAATCGATAGATATGTGAATTTTTTAAGTTTACTAATCAGTATTTTTCATTGATTTTTTAAAGTCACGAAATGACGTCATGGTCAGTAACTTTTTTCTATGCCCACATATATAAGTTGCCGACCGTTATGTCATTTTTTTTATTTTCAAAAAATAATTAACAATACTTAAAACTCAAAAATTAGAAATTCGCATATTTATCTATATCGATTCAGGACGATGTTCTCATTTAAAATATGAAATAAAATAGCCCCCCAATATTTTCCTTTCTTTTTATATATATAAATATTATTTTACATTGCAAAATTAAAACTTGTAACACCAATACGTTGTAGGAAAATTCGAACGAAAAGTGTAATTCAAATTAGTAATTAAAATAAATAGAATTTTCGTAATTTTGATAAAAACAAATATATAAAAGTATTTTCAAATCAGCATATCAACTTTAATACAATAAAAATTCAATTATGTTTCTCTTTTCTCTTTTTTTTATTTCAATATAATTATATGCAATAAAAATTCTCTCTCTCTCTCTCTCATTCTCTTAAATAATAAAAAAAGAGAGACGTAGATAGCAAACACAAAAGAATTTTTTGCTCACAAAATAAGTGATAATAATTGACAATTTTGTATGTAAAATAAAAAATATTTACACTTGACTTGTTCAATTTAAGGGGAAGAAAAAAATAAAATAAAAAATTTATTGAGAAATTCAGTGGTGCGTCTAAATGTATTTCAATACAATTCACAATAATAAAAAAAAAATCTCAATACTTTTTTATGCGTTTCTTTCGTCGTATTATGTTTTATATTACTTTATTTTCAATGCTTTTTTTTTTTGCATTTTTTTTTATAGTAAATTTTCATTTTTATGTTATATTATTGATATTTAAATCATCTAAATCTAATAAATAAAAAACTTTACATGTTGTATAATATTGATATGCACTTCAACAGTTTTGTTTTTAGTAGTTTACGTCATTAATATTTTGTGCAATAGAGATCGATTTAATAGCTCTTTTGTGTTAAAGGCATAGAAAACATGAAACAACATGTTCGTTAACACAAAATTGGATCTACAAAACTGATGATAATTTTTACTAGAATTTAAATGTGGCCCCACAAGAGAGCGTGAAAAAACTGTAAAGTATGCAATTTGCGTGAATATTTCTGTTTATGACGTCTGAAACAGGCAAAAACTATAGTTTAAGTATTTTAAAGATTATTTAAACATCTTGCCTCATAATTTTTTGTATATTAACAAATAACTTAAAAGTTTGAAAAATTGTTAATATAAAATTAATTTGCATTAATTATTATTATTTAGCTTACATGCAATATAGCATTTATTTTAGCAAAAATATACATTTCTATTAATTAATTACACTATTTTAAATTTTAAAACCATTCATAGCAAAAATAGCATTAAAAAAATATTAAAATACAATAGCAAGCATTTTCTTTTACAAGAAAAAAGCATACACATACTATAAACTAACAGCAATAGTTTTTAACGACGTTGTAGAGGTTAAATGATTTTTTAAATTATTAATTCCGTAAAGTGCATTTTAGCGCTACTACGTCGGTAAATAAGTTGGAAATAACATGTTTATCGATTAAATAGCGATGAAATAGTATATTAACATAAAATTTAACCCATTTTATCGCTAATCTATCGCGTATTATTATAATTTTTTAAATCAACGTCGTAGCGATAAAATGACATTACATATATAAAATTTTAATTTGTAGTCCATTTGATCGCTATAACGTCAATATATATTTTTTTTACACTTCCCAAAAGCAAAAGTGTCCGAATTTTCATTTTATGTTTATTGTTTAAAATATTAAAAAGAAATAATAAATAATATAATAAATATATGGGGTAGGATATATTAGGGGTAATTTAATATCCTTTTCCTACCTTGATGTCGTATACCCCTCTTGCTCCCCGTTCTTGTCTCTAGAAATCAACAAACAAACAACAAACACATTTTCATTTCATTCGGAAACTTTTGCTCTCTCATCTTGTTTTTTTTTTTTTTTTCTTCATACACACAAATAACAAGACAAGTTTATATTTTATTATATCAAAAAAATGGCCATTTTAGAAGTTTTTTCTCTCTCAGTATTTAAAATAATTACAAATTTGTACTAAATTGATATTATGTATAATTATAATTTTACATTGCATTAAAAAAATTTATGTATTCAATTTATTAACAATTAACTAATTTATTAACACTTTACTGAGTTTAAACTTAAAGAGATATTCCATTAATTTTGGCAATTTGTTCGGAAAAAAAATTTAGCACTGGAATTTTTTTTCAGTTTTTTTTTATTATTTTAGTCATATGATATGCAAATTATTAATTTTTAAGATTATTAATAATAATAATAAAACGAGCAGAATTATCAGAATTTGTTTATGCATTTTTTTTTTTTAAATGTAAGGTTTTTGTTAAAGTATAAAATATTTTAACATGTATATATAACTCAGCTGTGACTATACTTATATATTTTGCCAGTGCATTACAAAAGCTAAAACTTAAATTAACTTAAAAAAAGTTTATCAGTATAAAAACCTGCATCATATTTCACTCTTAAATATAATTGCTAAAATTTTGCATATAACTTTGTCATTTTTAAAGTTCAAATAAAAGGAGCTCAAGAAGTGGGGGAAAAAAAGTTTTGACATTTTTTTTTTTAAATAAGATCTAAAAGCTTTTATCTTTTTACGTTAAAGACATAAAAATTACTAATAGTTATTTACTGCAAAAAAGCGTTGCATATTAAGGTTAAAAATATTATAATAGGCTTTTTTGGATTAAAAAAAATAATTTGAATAAAAGTTGTCATAAAATTCTGCATATTTTTCTTATGGTTATTTGTTGCCACCACTGTAGGTTTGTAATTAAAAAGTAATGTTGTTTTCATAAGATTGTTAAGAATTACTGATAAAATCTATCATACTTGTAAATCGATATTTCCATCCAACACTATAAGTATATGACAAGTGCATGGAAACTAGAAATTTTGCAAATTATTCTGCTCATCAAAGTTATGCATCTCTATAGTGGTGTATACTCACGATGTTTATAATATATTTTACCATTCAAAAACTTGCGCATAATTTGAAATGTTATTCTAATGAGCAAAACATTAGATTGAAATAGTAAAATAATATTATCATATTCATGTGTATTTCTAATAATGCTTTACTATGCTGTACAACAGAGGAACTTTGCAGTGAAGATTTATTTTGTTAATGGTGCAAAGTAGCTTTTCTGTATATTGCTACTTGAAAAAAACAAAAAAAAAACAAAAAAAAAAACAATAATATGGTACACTGGTTACAGCATTTCAATTTTAAGTTGGGGAGTTTTAATATTTTTATAATCTCTATTATATACATACAGACACCTTTATAACACATACACTCTAAAAATTGGTACATTACTTTAGTTCCGAATACAGTACTAACTTATTTGAGATAATCCTTTTTAAGCTATTAAAATTGCTAAAATAATTCATTTTAGCAATTTTTTAAAAATAGCTAATTTAAGTTGTTTTAAGTTTTTTAAGCTTTTTTAAGTTAAAATAGCTATTGTTAATTTTCATAATTTGCTAATAAGCATTATTTTAGCTACTCATAATAACTTAAAAGTGGATTATCTTAAATAACTTATTATTCGTAACTAAAGCAATGCATCAATTTTTAGAGTTTATAATTAAATTGCTCGCAATTACCATTTCTCTTTGTTGTATTTTATCGGATTATTATCAAAAGATACAGTTTTATATGAAGGTTTATCCTTGCAGTTATATAGAAAATTACTTTAATAACATAGCCCTTAAAAACTGTAAAATATCTTTATTAGAAAAAAAAATGTAGCTCTTCATTTAAATATATTTTATACGTTTTTAAAATTATTATATATATTATATTTTTAATTACAACATAAAATAAATTGCAAAATGTTATATAATTAAAAAAAAAAAAAAAAAAAACTGTACGTCATTAAAAATGTAAGTCAAATGAGTTTTAAAGTGTAAATTTAATGTAACTAAAAGTTTTCACGTATGTTAACATGTTCTTACTTAGGGGAGTAATTATCACAAGCAGACTTGAATTATCGCCTCATCACCCCCTTTACTCTCACTAAATCTTACATGTACAATAGCACGCACAAAATTGTAGCACTACACAAAAAACATACTCCTATATAGTATTAATCTTATAATAGGAAACAAAAATATATGTTACCGTCAATGAAAAAAATTACAAGCATTTTAGCTTCAAACACGAAAAAGTGTGTCTACTGTCTAGTATCCAACTTCAATACAGTAATTGAAAGAAAGAAGAAAAAAAAAAAAAAACGTTAAAAATTTGGTTTTACAATGCTATACGATATAAAATTAGAAGTTTTTCCACATAGTTTGTGATTGAATAACACATTCTACTCGTAAGCTTTATTGATATAAGTTTAAAGAAATAATATATAAAATTTTTAATGTTTAGAGACGTAATGTAATATGGTAATTGTACTAGTTATCGGCAGGCCGCAGTTATCGGCAGTTGTATTGTTTTTAAATACCTTCTACTAATTTTAGGGCTTTGATATTTTAGCATACAAGAGATTCTTAAGCAATCATTTCTGTATACAAATTTCAAAACTATCAAATAAGTGGAACATATTATAAAAAAGCAGGAAACATCTGCCGATAATTGCGGCAAGCATGCCGATAACTAGTACTATTACCATATATGACAAGTGTAAAGAAAAACATTTCTATAACAATTGACATAAAAGTGATTTTTAAATTTTCACCATCAAAATAATTGTTAATTTTATAAAGATTAACTTAGCATGTAATTTAATTTATTGGTGCACATTGGCATTTATTTATTTTATGAAAGTTTTTTTTTTTCCATTTTGAATTGCAAAAACTTTTATACTGAATCATTCCTTGCAGTATGATATTTTCTTTTGTTCTAGTTTTAAAAGTATACTTAAAATCGTTCATAATGATTAATATTTAATTTGAATGAGGGAATATAAAAATTTAAAGAAAACAAGTTTACATTGCTGCTATAAGTTTTTTTATTTAGCTTAATAAAAAGTTAATTACTCTTAAAAGTTAATTAATTATGAGGTTGAAAATAATGAGATTACCGGTGTACGAAAGTTTTTCAACAATAAAATATACTATTTTATTACTTCTAATTAAAAAGTAATATTAATTAATAAGTTAAGTTCATAAATAATGCATACAAAAACTTATCTTATATAAGATGCATTTATTTTTAACTTTAAAGAATGAAATTGAAAAAAAAAAAAAATAGCGCAATATATACTTTTTTTTCGCAATTTTGCAGTTAGATTTACCCTTTTTTTTTTTGCCCTGTAAATATATTTACAAAGCCTATAACTCAAAGTGTTTGTAAATTTAGTGTTTGGACTTAAAATATAAATTTCGCAATATAAAATTTCCAAGAAGTTAGAAATGTGCATTAGTTTGTGTTTATAGACGTATAAATGAAACTTTTTTTATTTATTTTTTTCAATTTATTTGATTTTAAAGTTTAGAATATTGAATTGAATAAAAAACAATTTTTTTGTGAGTTGATTTTATGAACTTTTAGAAACCAGAATTTATTTTTAAACTAATGATGTGTAGTGATGAAAAAAATAAAGCCAACTATCCCTATACATAGTACTTATAATAATAGTAATTCAGTAAAAACGAATAATTATTGCTTGAAAATGTTCTATTTTGAAACTTATTAAAAATGTTACAATGAAAAATATATTTCTCTTAAAGCTAGTTCACAAGATAAAACGAAAATATAAAAATTTTAATATACTTTTTTTAATTGTATCACTTGAAATAGAATTTTCAGCAAACAATATTTTTGCAAAGTTATGAAAATAACCCCTTTTAACATTATTGAATTTTATAAAGTCCACTATATATATATTTTTTGAAAAATGTTTATTTTTGTAAAAAAATCGATATCGTTCTCATAAATTGTTTACGTGGTATGTTATTTTTTATATTTTTGAAATATTCATGAATCTAGTTATTTTAGAAAAAAAAAGAGAGCATTTATTTGGTTTTATATAAAATGAGTTTAACATGAATTTTTAAACATGTTTATCACATCAATATAGTGACAAAATATTATTGTAAAAAATATAATGGTGATCAATAAATTACGAGCAAAATTTTGTCACGATAAACGAGTTATAAGCGTAATATTTTGATAGTAAATTTTAAATTATTACATTTTTTTAAACTTAAATTTGACACTCTGTTCAAAAAAAACAATTTTAGGATGAAAAATTTCTTGATGTAATCAGAAAATTGTATGTCATTTATCAATTTATTTATGTTTGTATTTTTTGCCATTACTTTAGATTTTTACGTTGAAAATTATGATTTTTTTCAAAAACATTTTTTTTTTTTTAAATACGCCACACTTGAAAGCCAAATTTTTAAATCTTATAATAGGTTAAAACAATTAACTGATTTAGCTCTAAAAAATCTCAAATTAGTATTGAAAACATTTGCATGTAAGACAAGTAAATGTGACGTCATTTTGAATTAATTTATTTTATATTAATATTACATTATTAAATTTTTGTAAAACAAATATACTTAAAGGCATAGAAACATAAAAGGCATAGAAAGGCATGTAACAAAATGTTATTTTTAATCATGAAACACAAAATGGGATCTACAAAACTGATGATAATTTTTACTAGAAATTTAAATGTAGCCCCACAAGATAGCGTTAAAAAAAATGTAAAGTATGCATTTTGCGTGAAAATGTCTGTTTATGACGTCAGAAATAGGCAAAAACTAGTATGAAAATGTTGTGCGGGTTGCATAAATCGAAATTTTCTGACAGAGCTACAGTTGGGTTTTGAGACCAATTAATGTTATTTATGTAAGTCCCATCAAGTATTTTGTGATGTAAATGCTTATGTTTTTATGTTGTCTATCTAACTGAAAAAAAGTCAACTCTTTAACCTATAAATCTTAAAACTAATAATACAAGAACTTTAATCAAAATGATGATTCTTAAATCTTTAACATATATATAAAAAAAACTTAAATTTAAAAGAAAATTTACAAACTATTTTATGTTCTGAAAGTAATATAAATTTAAACAAAATATAAAATGTATACAACAAATTTTTAATAACACACAAGTTAATTAAAATTATGTTAAACTTTCTTAATTATATAAAAGCAACATAATATTTTTACTACCTTAAGTTAAGAAATAAAAAAAAAAAAAAAAAAAAAAAAAGAGGAGAGAAAATTGAAGTAATTTTGCGTGTACAATGGTGTGTATTATCATCAGTAAAAAAAAAAATTCTCTGAGAAAATCAAATATCTGCGCGTATATAAAGAACTAGCATGAAGTAGTAAAACTCAACTGTCTCTATTTTATATACCTATATACAGCGTGTACCAATATTTAACCAACTAAAATATTTTTTGCTCTTATAAAGTCTAATTTTAGAAAGTGTGAACACGATTATGATAATATATAACTCTATTCAAAAATTTGCTCAAATTTTTTCAGAATTCTAAGAGAAAAACGCATTTAATTGAAATATGAATTATTACAATCATATTCAATCGTTTTAATTAGTTATTTGAGCTTTTTTTTGTATATACAGTATGTACATGAATCCAACAAAGGCCTAGGCGTTATTGGTTGGTTAAATATTTATTTTTTACTATAATATTACATATTAAATCATATACTATGATGATTTGAGAGATTTATTATACTATCTGAATCATAAATTGGCCATTAATCCTTCGGTAACAAAAGTAACTCTAATATTATTTTCATAGAAAAGTAAAAAAGTAAATAAAGCCTCAGAAAATTCATAAATATTAACATCGGCAAAGTAAATTTATCGTATTTTATTTTTCTCTATAAGAAGTTACGAAAATTACAATTCTATCATCAAAAAAGGATACAAAACTTAATTATGACATTACAAAATAATTAACCAGGGAACATATAATTTAATTTTATGGTAAATTTTTATTCAACTTTTAACACTATCATATATACTTAGTTTTATACACAAAGCTGTAATAGATCAAGCTCTTTTAGTAAACATAACTTTTCTATATTACGATATATTTTTTTTAATGTAATTGAAAGTAATTTTTTGGGTTAATGTTACTAGGAATAGCTTAGTATAATTTAGAAATGCTTTCTTTTAGTGCATAATTATGAAAAGTAAAAAAAAAAAAAAAAAAAAAAATGAAAAGGGGAGAGAGAGACTTGAATTTGTTGCCACTCTGTATTTTATATCTAAAAAGGTTGACACATATAAAAATTGTCAACAGCTATAGTGTATATACCAAACCAACATCTGTGCACGAAAATAGACAGAAAACATTTGTGCAACTCGTAAAAAATATTCCAGCTTACTTTAGCAGGTGTCACCTTTTTTATAGCTGAAGAGAGAGAGAGAGGAAAAAAAATCTTCTAATAGAAAGATGATAAAAACTTTCATAGTCTTTTCTTGTGTTCTAAATTAAAACATTTAGAAATATATTAAAAATGTTACTTTTCTTGTAAATTGAGGTTGTTTTCTGTTTTGTTGTTTTTTTATTTTACGTTAGTTGACGTTTTTAAAACTTTTATACACAATAATGAAATATTCTCTCTCTCTCTCTCTCTCTCTCTTTCTCTCTCTCTCTCTCTCTCTACATAGCTATATTGTGACACACTTTTTAAAAACTTTAATAAACTTTTTGAGAAAATAAACAAGATTTTTTTTCCCCGCAAACAAAAGCAACTTAGTTTGTTTCAATAAATTGTTTCAGTTTTAATTTTATTGTTGATATTACAAAAATATAAATCTCTATTGTTAAACACTAACTGAACTTTCAAGTATGGTCTATTTTTAACAATTCTTAACAACTTTATGTAAATAACACATTAATTAAAATTTTACAGTGATACTAAAACATTAAAAAATATAAATTAAAAAAGGCAGTTTTTTGATGTAGCAGAATTTCATGACTTCTATATTTTTCTTTTTCTTAAATAAAATTAATAATTAAGGGACTTTTTTGAAAATTTGTTTTCTATAATTTATGAGTTATGATGAGTATGACATAAATCAGTTTTTTTTTTAAATAATAATTAAAATATATTTTGTTATTATCGTTTTGTATAGAAAATACCTTAAAAATTCTCCTAGAGTGCTACAAATATGTGAAAAATTAAAATGGTATACAAAAATATTGTCACATTTTAAGTATTTACAATTTATTTATTTTCTTGGTCCTAATACATAGCTTGCAAGTTACTGTTTCAAATTTTTAATTATAAAATAATAGGTTAATATCTAACATTATAAAAATTAATTTTGAAATACTTTTGTATTCTACGTTATTAATGCAGTTCGCGAGCCCTCGTCACTGAATGGTGCAACATATTAAAAAGTTAAGTTAATATTTTTATCGTCAAATGTAGCATATGGAACAGATATTACGAACTGCATTCATATTAAAACAAAAATTATATCAAAAGATACTTTTATTTTTAACAATGGCCATTTTATAGTAAAAATCTATTGTAAAATAAATTAATAATTATTTTACAAGTTTCATATTTATACAACTTAAAAAAAAAAGAACAATAACTACAAAAAAACACGTCTAATTTGTAAATCTCAAAACTACGTAAAAACAAACACTACTAGTTTACCCTTTTTATAAAATTAAGATCCAAAATATTGATTTACTAGATTCAAATTTTTTAGAAAAAGAAAAAAAAAAATGTAATACTACTATTACTCGATTGTATTTTTTTTTCATATTTTACAAATTGAAAAAATAAATGAGTATTCATAACTCATTATGTGATTTTTATATTGTTTAACTTTTAAACGAGTAAAGAGAATCAATACAAAAATTAAGGTATATCTCATCAATTAATAAATAAACCTTTAAAATGGTTTTTATATCCATTTACGAGTCCAATAAAACTTTTTTTTTCAAAATATGTATTTCCCAAATTAAATACATCATATCATATTTAAATGGTGTATATCTTATATAGACATTTTTTTATTCAATATCATATTTTGGATCTTGATTTTTGGGCTAATAATAATAATAATAATAAATAGTAGTCTTTGATTGGACAAGTTCATTTTGTAGTGAACCTGATTGGTTAACTTACCGGCATAGTTTGACTTCCGTGAAGGCTGCTAATGGCTGATGTTGCTTCTCGATGTGAGCTGTACTTTACAAAAGCACAACCTGAAACAAACAAATTGAAACTTTATAGTAAAGTATAGAGTGTATACAGATGACGTCATATTTATTGCGCTTGGAGGCCATACTGGAGTAGTGCATAACATTGCTCAGCATAGGACAAACTTCATTTAAGCCAATTTTCTTTGGGAAATCGGTTAATTTTTTTTTATGTGTTATTTTTCTCACATACTTGAGACACTAATTCAACATATTTACAGCATCAATGCTCTCAAAAATATTGCATAGTGTTTTTAAACTGGCAAAATGATTTTTTGTCCTATGCCACCCATGTTATTGAGTTATCCAACATGGCGTCGACTTTAACATGAATGCATAGACCCCATAGTGAAACTCCGTAACAATGATTGGCTACTCAAAACAAAAAAATTAGACATATTCGTTGGTTGATCTCGTTTTTTTGAGCCAATAAAAGTGAGTTGATGTTGGAGCTTTTTTTTTTATTTTTTTTTTAAATTTTGTTTATTCTTATCAAGTCTAAAGTTCTATGCAAAGAAATAACAATGATCAACCATACACGTCGTAAACAGGCAGTGACGTCATGATCAGTAGTTTTTAATAAAGGAAAAATATCGAAGCCGGCTCAATATTTGTGTTTAGTTTACAGAACGAACGTATGTGATCCACAGATGATTCCCACACAAAATTACTGGTCAGCTGGAGACGTGTATTACGGGTCAAAATTACATTAATCAAATAGGCAACAAAATATAAATTCCAGGATAATATAATTTGAAAAGCAACAAAAAATTGAATAACGATATTATTTTTATTATACCTTACCTAAGCTATCTACTTATCTTAATAAACTTTGTTGAGCCAGGCAGTTCATAGTAACAAATATATTATTATATAGTTACAACAAGCGTTGGTATTGTCATTATTTAATTTAATTCAATTCAATTCAAAATTCAATTCAAAAACACCTTTATATTATTAAGGCGAAGGGTAATTATTTAAAGAGAATTATTTAAAATTTTAACAATCCTTACTGTCCCATGTGTTTATATACTTGAGTGTGCAATGAAAGTTAAATTTAATTTACCCTCTTTTACTAGTCATGAAACAAAACATAGTCACAACTCAAGAAATGTTAAATTGAAAATTAATAGTGTCTATAAAAGAACTGAAATGTACAATAGAGGTCCCTTCTGTGGTTGTTTGCAGATTTATAATAATCTGCCAACTTATATAAGAGAAATTGAAGACCCTATTTTGTTTAAAAAATCATTGAAAACAAGCAATATTATTCTATCGATGAGTTTATAAAAGATAATGAATCAGAATAGCAATGCATTTATAGTCATGATTTAATTTTTCTACATATATTTGTATAGATATATTTTTGTGATATTTAATGTTATAATATGTATTATAATTATGTGTATTTTGCTATTTTGACTATCATTTCTAATTGTATCAACTGATACAATAACCTAAGCCGATATGCTTTTGTATATTGTGATTGTAGGATGAAAGAAATGAAATAAACATATTTTGAATTTTGAATTTTGGTAAGGCAAGATTGCATTTTTTATCCTTAAGCTTTAAAATAATGAGATACATAAAATTTTACATACATATAGGTGAAAAACACATGAAAAATAATTAAACTTCAGGTTATGCAGTCCATGATTGTTTTTTTTATAACTTTTCTGTATATTTTTGAATTTTTGAATTATGCAGCACTTATAATTGAACATCAAAGATTCACATTACATATGGTTATGGTACTTCACCTTTTTTTACTTTTTATAATATAGAAATTATTTAAATTATATTGTAAAAAATATATATATATATATTAAAATATTTACAATATTATGAATTTAATCCGTATACATAAGCTCATCGATTTCGTTGATTTTAGATCAAAATATTCTGATCAAGTATAATATTATTTATTAAATAAATATTTTTCAACAGATTTCCTAAGAGTTTATTATTATTCAGATTTCTAACGTAAGTACTGATGTCTTTCATATAATATGATATAAAAATTTATTATATTTTTGCATTGATAAAATACGAGCTCCTTTCATATTTAATTGACGAGACCGATACTTTCTTGGAATTTCGGATATTTTAATTATGAATATTGTAATACTTGAAATTCCATGAATATCTCAAGTCTATATAAATTACATGAAGTTAGGTCAAATTATAACAATAAATAAAAATAATTATCAAGGAATAACATTTCAAGATGCTACATTTCTTTTTAATTACTAAAAAAATTAAGATTGTTATAATATGTTACAAAATTTGTTTCTCTGTAAGACTCTAATTATTTACAAATTCTATTCGTAATAGGGGGGTATGTAATACTGCGAGATTAATTCTTTACAAAATATAGTTAGTGAAGTTTGAGAAAACTATATTGCAGTCAGTTCTGGGAAATTTTAATAGCGCATTTTTAATACGGGGGAAAAAAAAATGAACACAATTTTACTCCGGTAGAAGCATTGTAAATTATACAAATGCTTAAACTTAAATATACCCATACTATATTATAGTACACCTCTCAATACTATATATAGTTTATTTTTCATAATATATTAAATATAATATTTTATACTTCAATATGATTTTTTAATATGCAAAATCAATATATTGCATTTAAAATAGTATGACGTCATATTTCCAGGTATATCATAAATATATTTATTTATAAGGCTTATTTTGTATTTAAAGAAAATGAAAATCTCATATACAAAGTATAATATTATATATATGTATAGATATGATTTTGATTGTCAAAAACACGCACAGATACACGGTGCGAATATATATGGGGGGAATAAAATGCATCGTATTTCTACTTGAGTGAAAACATTTTCTATATATAATGAAAATGAACAGAGATATGTGAAAAGCAGTGTGAGAGAGAGAGAGAGAGAGGCTTGAAATTTTACTGATGAGTGAAGATTTGGTCCAGGGCTCAGCTTTAGGAGAGAGAGAGAGAGAGAGAGAGAGAGAGAGAGAGAGAGAGAAAGAGAGAGAGAGAGAGAGAAAGAGAGAGAGAGAGAGAAAGAGAGAGTTAATACAATATAAAGCTTGTCAAGATATATAATAGCTTCTCTCTCTCTCTCTCTCTCTCTCTCTCTCTCTCTCTCTCTCTCTCTCTCTCCTGTTAAGATAACCCAGTAAAGTGCTGCCATGATGATAAAATGCATATTTTGTAAAATAAACTCTGAAATATAACGTCTATAGTTTCTTACGTATTATTTTATTAGCTAAATTGTTGATGCATTCAAGCCAATACTAGTGATCTGGAAACGAAAAAATATTAATATTTTGATTACTAATTCTTCAGTATTACGTAGTACACTTCGTAGTACATTTTGAAAAAAAAAAATCAATTTCAATCAATGTTCTAATCAATAATAATATTTTCAGATCACCGATTTCCAATCTTATTAACCTGATGAAAATCAACAAAATAGTTTATTGATTATATATTGTGATATATTTTTATTTGCAAGAAATAGCATTCTTGCTATACTATTAATGTTATTTAATGCTCAAGTATGGCGCCAAAGCGTAAGCATAAATCAATGATTGAAACCACCCCATACAATAAAAATTAATACGTATTAAAAATATTGCTCCGCTTTGAACAGACTAAAATAATATAATGTATAATACATTGAATATAGTTGAAAATTGTGTGACTTCACTTCGCACACACTAATAATATTGTAAAACGGCAATTTGAATTCTATAGTTGATCTTGTTAGAGGGGAAGCATATTGAAGTGCTTCTTACTTTAACAAGCTTTGTGCACATTTTGTGCCTTGCTAGCTCGCTCGCTCTCTCTCGCTCTAGCTGTAACAACCAATAATACCAATATGTAGTGATGCCTTGTTATTTTTCATGAAAGTCACAAGAAGAAAAGAAAATGTGCTTTTTACGTTGTTATTTTGTCGTGCTATTTTATTATTAATATATTATATATATTATATATATATATATATATAATATATATATATATATATATATATATTATATATATATATATATATATTTATATATATATATATATATATATATATATATATATATATATATATATATATATATATATATAATGGAAATGTTATATACAAACTACAGTATACAGTTTTAAAACAAAATGAAAAATAATTATGCTATAAATCGGTTTGAACATTATGATTTAACATACAGTACTTTATAGGTTGTATCCATATGACGTCATATTTAATGCACTTCGACACCATCATACTGGATCTATGAACAACATTGCTCAGCAAACGTAGTTTTTGGCTTCTTTTCTTTGGGAAATTGGTTAAATTTTTGGTAATATTATTTCTTTCACATACATGAGATACTAATTCAACATCAATGCTCTCAAAAATATTGTTTAGTTAATATTTTTAAACTGGGAAAATGAATCATTTTCCTATACCAGTCCATGTTATTGAGTGATATACAATATGGTGTCGACTTTAACATGAATGTATACACCCTACTGTACTGTCACTATTTTACTAATTAATAATTAATAATTAATTATTAATTATTAACATTATTATTAATGTGTTATTATAATTAATAACACAATTATAATAAAATTATTTATATACAATTCCGATTTAGTAATATATATATATACTGCATAACATAGAATGCTACATAGAATATGACTAAACTATATGTTTTTAGGGCGGGGGGGGGGGGGGGGGTTAAGAATATTATATTATATGCTTAACTTATAATTTTCACTATCCCAATAAAAAAAAAAAAAAAAAACTTGAGTATTCACAACTCATATTTGGTTGGACTCATAATGAAATATTATGAGTTATGACATATGAGTTACATCCACTTCTGCATGAGCCCGTTAACAAAGCAACCACATGTTTGATTTTTAAAGTATTATTATTATTAATTTTTTTTTTTTTTTACCAAAAGTAATTTTTAATATAACAAATTTCTTCTTTACATATCAAAGTCATATCCTTCAAAACTACCCAACTGTCCAACGAAAATTTGATGTACCCAATATATTTTACCGCTGAAAGGCGTAGAACACCTTGAACAAAAAAAACATGCCTAATATCCTAACATACCTAAATTGTAACGTTGAGTTGGACAGAGTCAATTAATTCTAATTTATTTTCCATTTACGAAATGGTAGCTGCGGGCTTATGACGTCATAGCTCACTAGTCCACGCACGCGGAACCAGACGAGCTGTGACGTCATAAACCCGCAACTGAGATTTTGTTAATGGAAAATAAATTAGAAACCAATGACACCGGCCAAATCAACGTTGAGATATATTAGGATATTAAACACGTTTTTTGTTCAAGGTGTTCTACGAATTTTTTTCATACAAATATTTTAAAAATTTTAATTCAAATTTTTGAGTGGTATAAGATAATGTTATCGCAATTGTGTTGTATACGTTGCATACTATGATCATAAACATATCATTTTTCTTTACCCAATTAAAAAAACTGCATTAAAACACTTCTTATATTTCTGTATGATATAATAAAAATGTATAGCCAACACAGGAGACAATATATGAGGGCTGATAGTTATGACAAAAACTTTAGTATAGGGAGAGAAAGAGAGAGAGAGAGAGATGTTATAGCAGTTCATATTTTCCAAAGTGCATTGCAAGCTACAGCTTACGAAATATGAAAGAAAAAGAGGGTGCTATAATATAAGAGAAAAAAAAAAGAAGAAAGAAAAAAAATCAATATTTCTTCGCTACCAATCACTTTTTTTTTTTTTTTTTAGAAAGTTTATAGCTGTAAAAGAAATATTATGTTTTCAACTTTTGCACCTTGAAAAATCTTGACAAGGAATATAAAAAAAAGTGTCACATTGGTTTTATAATAATTGTACTTGCATTTTATCATTTTTAAAGGTATGTGTAGGATTGGTCAATTTTATCAAAACTTTTCATTTAAAATATAGAAAAATAAGTCAAATTTTGAAAATTAGTTCCCGCGTAAAAGTGTATTTTTAGTTGAATAAAAAACACACATTTTTATAAATGATGTTATAATATATCGTATCTTTAATAACTTAATTTAAAAATCGTTATTTTTTTCATTAGTTGGTAAAATTTTATTGGGATTAGGTGATTTGGACCTAGAAGTCTCTTTGACGTTTTCCTTCAGCCTATAGCTATGTTAGTTCCATTCCAATCAGAGCTTAGATTACACACTAAATTAATGAAAATAAAACCAAAATTATTGAAAATTTATAAAACATAATTTATATTGCAGTGATTTGTGGTTCCCATACATTGCATTCACATAAATATTTGCTGCACAAAAAACTTGTAAATTTTAATTGTCACCGAATTTATAATATAATGTTCAACATACAAATTACAAAATAAAGTATTACGAATTTTGCACTATAGTTTTCTTTTTTTCTTTTTTCTTTTTTTTTTAAATATAACATCAATTAAAACAATTTTTTTGAAGATTTTTTTTTTTTTTTTTTTGAAAAATTATTTTCAAGCGGTATAAAAAATGGTGCATTACTTTAGTTACGAATACTAACTTATTTAAGATATACACTTTTAAGTTATTATGAGTAGCTAAAATAATGCATTTTAGCAAATTATTAAAAATAGCTAATTTAACTTAAAATAGCTTAAAACACCTTTAAAAAAGTTAAAACAACTTAAATTAGCTATTTTTAACAACTTGCTAAAATGCATTATTTTAGCTACTCATAATAACTTAAAAGTGTATATCTTAAATAAGTTAGTATTGGTAACTAAAGTAATGCACCATTTTTTAGAGTGTGTACATTAGTAAAACAGCAGTTGGGTTCTTTGTGTGTCGTATATTTTACACGTGTACTGTACTGTACTGGGATATGGACACGTGTTTGTGACGTCCAGCAGGTGGTCTTCTCTCTCTAATAAAATGACGAGAGAAGGGAAGAGAAAGAAGATCGATATGAATGCAATTTACTTACAAGATACTCAGAACATGATACATAACTCCTTTCTAACTGTCTGTCTGTCTATCAATGCATGAGAGATTGTGATCTTATTGTCCGATACATTGAACATTTCATGAGGGGGAAAGCGGGAGGGAACAATGTCGAATCATGATCTCTAAGATACTATACTCTGCAAAGAAAAACATATACCGTATAGTGTGTAAAAAAAAAAAAAAAAAAAAAAAAAAACTTACCTCAAAGTCTTTTTTTAAGTCAGCTAAAAACGTACTCTCGACAAATTATTACTATGTTTCTGAAAACCCAAATCACATTACATGTATTTATAAGTAGCAATGGTAACGTGTTAATATTAATATAAAATATTCTTATTATGGGGGTACAGTACTTACAGTTTATCTAGGGTACGATAGGTTAGATGTAAGAATAGATCAGATCTTTATCAGGCCAAAACCTCCACCCTTTCAATTGTATGTATATATTCTTGAATAAAGAAGATTATTTATTGCTTAGTGATCAAAATTTTAGTACAAAAACGCTATTAGAGTAGCAATAACTGCACATATTTCAAATTACCATCAAATTGAACAAAAAAAAACAAAAAAAAGTTATTTATAGTATGAAAATTAAAATATTCTGATTAGAAACAGAAATTCTTGTAATAACGTAGAGTACTTCAGCACCTTTGATATATTAGACTAACATAAAAATATTTCAATAAAATTTAATTGTTATTCTTATGAAAGAAAACTGTAATATATTTGATAGCATAAAATAGCAATTACGTGTGCATTTGTAAAATTTAGTACCGCATTGTGCATTAGCTGAGACTAAAAAATAGAAATAAAATAAGCAAACTGACTGTATACATACAAATTTTATAATATATTTTTGTCATTCAAAAACTGGCGCTAAATTTGAAATGTTATTCTTATGAGAAAAACATTGGCTGTATTTAAATGTTAAAATGTATTATGACAACTGCGCGGTACACGAGGTCATGGAAGAGAGAGAGAGAGAGAGAGAGAGAGAGAGAGAGAGACAGAGAGAGAGAGAGAGAGGAGCATAAAAAAGCTTTATACTGTATATATATATAAGAAATCACCAATAGTCATTTTGAAACAGGACATTCTATAATTTATGTTGATTTCTTTCTTTCCTTTTTAATAATATTTTCAGAAAAGTAAGAAACTTCATCAAAATAATAATAAAAAAGAAAGTTGAATATAATATTTTATTACATACAAAAAAAAAAACTTAATAACTTTTTTTAAGTTAAAAAGTAAAGTTTTCTTTATAAATTTTGTTCCACTTCATTGTTACAAAACAGTATATTTTTTGTTTTAATTTAAATTCAAATAAAACAATAACTTCTTTTTTTTCATTGTCAACATCTCTTCTATTGTTAACACACACACACACAAATTTTTACATTTTATTTTCGTCTTAAAATTTAATAAAATTTTTTTGTAGAAAGGAAGTTGAAAATGTTTTTATGGATTGCAGAGTTGAGAGAGAGAGAGAGAGAGAGAGAGAGAGAGAGAGAGAGAGAGAGAGAGAGAGAGAGAGAGAGAGAGAGAGAGAGAGAGAGAGAGAGAGAGAGAGAGAGAGAGAGAGAGAGAGAGAGAGAAAAGGGGTTTGCTCTTATATTGCACAATTCTCATTTCCTGACTTTTGTAGTAAAGAAAAAGTCACCCTACAAAAATATGAGGTCATTTTCGTTTTTTTAAAAAAATTTCCGTTATCTGTAGAGAGTAAATAATTTTAAGAATTATTATACATAATGATAATATAATTATTTTGTTGAGTATAAATATAACTTTATTTTTTTAGACTTTTGTTTGTGAAAATATTTGTTCTCTTATAAAATCAGATATGAATATGTCAAAAATCAACCTAAATTTATTTAAAGGGCTCCTGGCGTCCTAAAATTAAATCAAAAACGTAAAAATCATGAGACAGGACCATTATTCATGCACATATTATATCCTTCAACCCTTCTGTAGTCTCACAAACTGGGGTTGAAAAACTGTAAAGTAGGCAACTTTAGGACTTCATGACGTCATCAATTCCTGGTCTAATTCCTGGGTCAATTGTGGGTAGAAATTGTAGTACGGGTTGCTTCTTTACAAATTTACTCGCCAGTTTGTAAGATTTAAGACACAAAATATGTGAATTTACAATAGTTCTATCTCATGATTATTATTAAGAGGAAATTTGTTTTTGAGACCAAGGGCTCTCTGTGATGGAAAACAGCAGTCCACAGGAGTTTAAAAATTCCAAATATAATTATAAAACAATAAGTGCACATTTGAAAGTTATTCTTAACGATTAAATTTAACGTTTCCACTATATAGTAAATTAAACATATAATACAAATGCAGTTACAAAATTACAATATTTTTTACTGCCAAATATTTGAAGACTATTTTCCTAAACAAGAACAATTCATATCATAATAAAACAACTACAAAATATGAAATTATTTGAAAGTTACATTAAAACTCTTGAAAATATAAATAATTATATAAAATATTATTTTATATAATAATACAAAATATTTTAAGTAGTACACTGAAAAAAAAAGCAACACACATTTTGCACATGAGATTGGTTTCGGGTTGTACTTATAAATACTTGGGTAGAGAAGCTATAACATAATGTAACGCATCAAATATTAATGTGCATTACTCCATTTTTTATGTAGTTATTTATCTACCCACCTTTCCTTAAAGCAATAAACCAGGAGAAAAAAAAATTATTGTTTATATCACAAAACACTTGATGGGACTTATATAAATAACATTAGTTTGTCTCAAAACCCACCGTAGCAGTGATCAGAAAATTTCAATTTTTGCCGCCCGCACAACATTTTTATGCTAATTTTTACCTGTTTCTGACGTCAGAAACAGGAAAAGTCACGCAAATAGCATACTTTATAGTATTTTCACGCTCTTTTGTAGTGCCACATTTACATTCTAGTAAAAATTTCATAGATTTTATTTTGTGTAAAATAATTAAAAAGCGCGTGTTGTTTCTTACGGTCTATACCTTTAATAAAAACAACAACAACAATATTGAGTAATACTATGTTTTCTCAGTGTCAAGCTTATATATTTTGGAGTATTTGAAAGCTTCTAAAATTGCATCATAAAGCTTCTTATCTGAAATATAAAATTTCATGTTTTAATGTTTCGATCCAATTACTTTAATTACTCCAACACTTGTTATATCTTAATTATACGCATTTCTCTGGGTAATCATTAAAAAATCGTAACTATTCTTTTTATATCTTTCTTTCTTTTTATTATTGATGTTATATTTTCTCCCTTTTTTTGGGGTTATAAAATGTTTTAGATAGATTTGAAAATGCACCTGGGGTTCATTATACGTAACGTCTTAAGTACAATTGTTCTCTCTCTCTCTCTCTCTCTCTCTCTCTCTCTCTCTCTCTCTCTCTCTCTCTCTCTCTCTCTCTCTCTCTCTCTCTCTCTCTCTCTCTCTCTCTCTCTCTCTCTCTCTCTCTCTCTCTCTCTCTCTCTCTCTCTCTCTCTCTCTCTCTCTCTCCTATATACCCTAACATATAGTTTTCCCTAAACACTCCTATCAATTAGTTTGAAACTATTATGATGGGTAAAGGATTAAAATACATAATTAATGTTGTTCATTAAATGATTAATGTAAAACATTTTATGAGATTCTTACACAATATTATTAAAATTGCATAATCATCTATATAATATAAAGTTTGTATTCTTATATAAAATATTCTAGATTACTTATATCGATATTTTACTGAATCGTAAATATTTTATAATATTTTTCAAATCGTAGTGCTAATAAAAATCATGCAATAAGAAATGCAATAGTTTGAATTATTTGAAATGAGTGCGGAAAATATCATGCTTCAAATTTACTTCTAACATAGTAGACTTGAAAAATATAATTAAGAAAATAAATAATTATAATAAAAATAAAACGTTGAAATACAAATATATATTTTTTGTGCCTGCTTATATTTTTGTCTTTACTTAAAAATTACTTCTAAGACGTACATTTTATTATAATTTCTATTTTTGCAAACTTAGTGATCATAAAAAATCATTGTGATTAATATATTACATTTTGCAATATTGTAAGCATTGAAAATTAAAATTTGCTTTGAAATATGAAATGAGTTTTCAATGAAGTCAATAAAGTTAATAAGTAAAAAAAAATAATAACAATAAAAAATAAAGAAGAAGAAGAAGTTAAATCAGATATTTAAATTCATGTAAAAATAAGACATTAATACACCTTTGTAAATAAAAGATAACAAAATAAATAAATGCTATTTTTTAATGTAATTTCTCGATAAACGAACTTTGCCCGAGTGTACTTTCTTTGCATAAGATTTATATGCATACGTTGTAAGTAAACAGATAGTACTCTTGTTAGTTAGACTTGAGGGGTGTATGTTTATCTATATAGGGGTAGGGTGGGGTGGGGTGGAAACTTAAATAAGAAATGAGAAGGGAGGTTCTCGCAGGAAGAGAGAAAAGTTGTTGATCAGGATGTAACTTCTAGTCAACATTTTACTGTAGTAGAAAATCAGGTAAACTTTCAAATAATATTTTGTTATTAAATTTGAGAATATATCAAAGATTTTATATACAAAATCTATTTAAAATCTTTCATTTGGAAGTATTTTGTTTTCATTACTGAAGTGCCAATATTTCTTACTGCTAAAAATGTCAGGACATTTTTTTTTTTTAATTGTTTAAAAAAAAATGCTTTTTATTGGTAAAAATTTCTGGTCAATATTTTTATATAGCTTAAAAACAAAAACACGTACAAGTGTGTATGCATCGTTTGAAGTTGTTAGCTTTATAACTTCTGTAGTTTTCTCAAAACTTGCTTATTAAAGCATGGACTAACAATACTAAAGGATAGATAAATTCAGAATCCCCTGATACTGCATGTGTCTGATTTTATACGTCGTAATCATAGTAACAAATATTTGAATTTTTACATTTCACAAGTTTATTAATAAAATGAATAAATGAAATTTTTAAATATCCACAAAATATTTGATAAATATTATTTAATGTTTTTGACCATTAGGTCAATGATTAAAAATTATACATTTTTACCCATAAGTTAGTTAAAAACTATTAAAAAATTTACTATTATAATTTTTTTGGTTGACATCAAACATTATAGGGTTTTATAAAGATCTCTATTAGATATAAACAAGTAATATTTTTGATGTAAAATTAGTAATATTAATTTTTTTACTCGAAAGATAGTTTTACTAAATAAGATACTAAAAATATAGTCAGTACCTTGAGCCTTTTTTTCTATAAGCTTTTTTTTTTTCAGTGTAGTTAATCTCTATTCAGAGCAAGGTTTACTTGGTTGACAAACAATGTGTGTCCACTTTACTTGCTGTTTGTACGAGGGCTCTACTACTAATACCCAACCCTACACTTCGCAAATATAAAAAATATAGCTTCATTGCAATCAATATCCACTGAAATCAACCATGCATTTTTTAAACTGTTGTAAAAATTTATTTGGTAAAAAAAAAAAAAAAAAAAAATATTAACATTCTAATTTTTTTTAAATTCTTAAATGCATTATAATGTCTTTTTTTTTTTTGCTTTTTTTTTTTTTTTTTGCTTTCAATGCTTAAAATTTTGTCAAAAATCAAAATGTCCTAAGAAATACCCTAAAATTGGAGTTTTTTTTATGGTGGTGTGAAAATTTTATTGAAATATGACATACTCATCCATAATGCTACATTTTAATATAAATAATTCAGGAATTAAAATTCGTAAATTGTGAAGTGATCACAAATTAAATATTTTGTTGTTAATAGAACGCGATATCCGCACAAATTTTTTTGTACTAATTTTATTATCACAAATTTTAAACTATGTTTGTCACTAAATTCATATTTTAATAAAATAATTCCAACATAATTCCTTGTTTAAAATAGACCTCTTAAATTATATAATTTCTAGTTTTATTTTGTAAAACAATGGTAATAGTAAAATAGCAATAAAATTATGTATAATATTATTTAATTTTGGATTTCAATAATACGCTGTATAGGCCATAAATTATATTTAATCTAAGTCCGTTTTAACTTGATAGCTCAAGTTTTAAAATAAACAAAGTATTTAGAAGCTTTAGCTTAATCTATTAATTAAATAATAATACCCTAAAATGTAAATTTAAATGACGCATTGGGATTATCGTTTTATATCAAATTCTTATATTACTTTTAGAGAGGAGAGAGAGAGAGAGAGAGACAGAGAGAGAGAGAGAGAGAGAGAGAGAGAGAGAGAGAGAGAGAGCATGCAAATAACCATTAATATCATAATTCCTTCCTTCATACATACATATAATATTAAATTCAGTAATAAAAATTTTATTTATTGAATTTTTATTCTAAAAAACTATTTATGAATGCTTTTTCGCCCCACCTATTATCGTATTCCACCTTCACCCGTAAATAAATGCTTTTATCCACCTGTGATATGAAACTTAAAAGAAGGACACAAATACACAGCCTGGTATGTGCTATGACAGCGTACATAGAGACCTTTAAAACTTTATATAAGAGCTAATAGGTTTAATTCAATCAGTCATTTTGATTTTATTTGTATAGATAGCATTTAAATATGTCCATGAGTTGAAATATGAACTTAAAATGAACGTCCAGATAAAGCAGCGTGCTCTTTAACAAAAAATTAAATTATTTTGTCCATTAACTTTTTTCGTTTATCGAAATTTCTAACTTTTTCTGTAGTATACTGTACTGACAATCCTGATGCCAGAAGTGTTCAAAATTTGTGCATTTTGCCTGCTTTACAGTTTGTTCACAATCTCTTGCTTGCTTACATTTGTGTATTAGTAAAAATTGACAATAATTTTAGGTGCCCGATTTTATGTTAAATTAATTAAAGGGACATGCTGTTTTTTTGCAATATTTTTGAGAGCATTGATGCTGTAAATATGTTGAATTAGTGTCTCAAGTATGTGAGAAAAATAACAATAACAAAAAAATTAACCGATTTCGCAAAGAAAATTGCCTTAAATGAAGTTTGTACTATGCTAAGCAATGTTATGCACTACTCCAGTATGGCCTCCAAGCGCAATAATTATGACATCATCCGCATACACCCTATAGCTTGAAAGATTAAATTTACAGCAGAAAAAAAAAGTTGCAAATTCCATGAAATACCATTATTGATATATTTATAGAGAAAAAAAAGGATGATCGTTATTTTAGTACATGAGTGTACAGGACTCAAATCTCTCTCTCTCTCTCTCTCTCTCTCTCTCTCTCTCTCTCTCTCTCTCTCTCTCTCTCTCTCTCTCTCTCGCTCTCTCTCTCTTCTCCTTGCTCATTTTGATTCCTCACGACGTGGTGCACAGCTTTTGCTTTCTCTCTTGTAATACAAGTATATGAGTAAGGTTATATACAGTAGCCAACCGTTTGTTTATCTTGTTGAGCCGCTCGCTCGCCTAGCTTGCTTGCCTGCTCCTGCTTTAATTACTGTCCCCTCGTAACCCTCATCAAAACACATGCTTCGATACACACCACGGTTACACGGAAACAACTATATGTAATGTTACATCAATTTTATCACCCGATACATAACTTTTATTATTATTATTTTAGTTCTAAAGATCACATAAAAAAAAACACATTGTAATCTTGTGGCATATATTTTAAGTTTCAAATGTGAAATATGCATTATGTACTGCCACTATTTCCTCAGGTATATTATTTCTTACCACCTAGTCATGTGATATCCCAAATCATCTCCAAACTTACAAGCTATCTGCCTCATGATACGTTGCATTCATGTAAGCTAGATAGGATGGAACTTCTGCGTTTTTCTCTTAACAACCTCAGTTTCAAAATGAATACGCTTTGCCTAGCAATTTTACTGACTTATGCACGGAAAACATAAATTTAATAAATTATTCAGATACATATAAATAACTCTTTAGTACTAAACAATAACTCTCTTGCAAAAAGTTTAAAGAGTAACTCGTTAGTACAAACGTAATTTCTTTAGCGGTAAATAGTTAACTCTTTAGATTCTAAAAAGTTTAGTATGTATCTAAAGAATTTATTATGAAAAAAAGTCTAAATAGTAACTCTTTAGATAATTTTTTCCGTGTGGCTTAATGTGTGGGATATCCTAGTTTTCTACCTCTTCTTTATCCTAAAATATGATTTATTACAAAACATAAATGTTACCGAGAGAATAAACTTGCAATCTGTTCACATATACAAAATGTATTCTTCAGTTCGTTACTACAACAGGACACATGAAATAGTACAAACGTACATGGACAAAAATAAATATGTAATAATTTAGCTCATTTTCAGCATAATTCATTCAATGCATCACAATATATTATGCTATACTGCACAGTAACTATGTTAGAAAGCGTAAGTATTATTGTGCTATAGCATAATTAAGTATTCTGTTCTAATTTAGTAATATATTGTTTATGCTATAATGATATTTATGCAGCATAAACTACGTAATTTATTCTTTCCGTGTAGACTGCACTGATTGTGATCACTGCATTAACGTTAAACATTCGTGTGATTTTATTATTATTATTTTACGTAAATATGCAAACTAAAAATCACTGATCATTTTTTAAAGCCATATTTAGGTATAGATGAATGTTTTAAATAGATGCAATTCAGAATGATCAGAATATTTTAAATGTTTTCATAATTTTTTTTGTTTTATTTTTATCATCCTTCATCACTGTAAAGATTTTAATTGAAGATCGTAATTTTCAATGTACACTGGTAAAATAAATTACGTTATTTATGTTTTATTAACGTGAAATAGTTTAAATGTCTCTATTTTTTTTATTATGTTGTAGAACATATTTTTGTTATGAAGGTTAGCAGATTTATTGTTCAATTTTTTTTCTTGCTTTATTGTGTTATCGTTCTACACCAATCCCAGTTCCAGTCAAGACATTGTCTTATCGACAGGCAAGGACTTTCCAATTAATGGAGAGGCACACACGGGCCGCAATCGGCCTAATTACACAACCCGACATTCACCATGATAGCCTAGAGAAACCGTGGAAATGTCTAGGCAGGTTGGTTGGTGCAATCACATCGATCATGCACCTCCCGAATGCTATGCGTCGTCATGGAATACAAGTAAACATGCATCGTGCAACGTGTTGTGCTCTCACACTTCACGTTATAAATAAATGTAGAGGAAAAAGGCTAGCATAAATATTACCTAAATTATTCATAAAAATGTTATCATTTATGTTGAAACGATAACTTCTGCATAATACCACGAAAGAGCATGTAAAAAAGGAGTCTCGTAGCAATTTGTTTAGTACTGTTGGACATTATAAGTTTATATATTTTTTTCATTAAATTTTCTTTTAAAAGTTTTTTCATTCAACTAAATATGAATAAAAGCAGAATAAAATACATCAATCCATCGCATCAGTAAAAAATGTCCCCTCTTTTAAAAATTTAAATACAAAACAAGTACCGTATCATTTATTAAATAAATATTAATACTTTATTTTTCAAAAAATTAGGAAACAATGCATTATAACAAAAACAGAAAGCATACATCAAAAGATTATTGAAAAAAAAAAAAAATGAAATAAATTTTTATCAAATATTTCTTTTTAAATTAAATCTTATTCTTTGTTTAAATTTAATTTATAAAGTTTCACCGTCTCTCAAAAATGTATTCAATGTTCAATAAACATCTTTTTATTTTTCAATATTTGAATAACTTGTATTCATAAAAATAATCTAATTATTTTCATCTGAATAAGTTTATATTGAAAGTAGATAAGGAGATTTAAAAACGAATTTTTTTTTCTTCTTTCACCAATGACATTTGTTACCAAAAAGTTCAGTAAGTTTGAAAAAGAAAAAAATTATATATATATATATATATATATATATATATATATATATATATATATATATATATATATATATATATATATATATATATATATATATATATATATATATATCTGTGTATATATATGATCACAATTTTTTGATACCATAAGATTTAATCTACTTCTTTTTCCAGTGAACAAAAAATTATATTTATATATTTTATTTGGAAAAGACTTATTGAAATGAAATGAAGGGAAAACTTCAAAGCATCAACCCTCCCCCCTATTTCATGAAAATCTGATAATATACACTTTTATTTGAAAGAGAAGTTTAAAAAAAAAAGTTTAATTTCTAAAAATGTTGTTTTATGAAGTGGAAAGAAAATAAATAAAAATGTAATAGCTTTACTTAAATAATAATAATAATAATTTTCTCCAAAAACATAAAATCTTAAAATTTATAATTATGCGTAGTATTTAAATATTCACAATAAATAACATAAAAATCAAAACTAAAAAAAAAAAAAAAAAAAAAAAAAAAAATTAAAAAGAAAAATATTAAGTCGGAAAAGTTTTGATTATACGTAAATAAGTTTTTGAAGCAAAACAAAAATTCTTTTACATTTTTTACAAGAATTTTTAGATCTTAACTTGTTTTATAAAACGTTAAAATGTGTCGTCACAGTCATATATTTTACACAAATAAAATTATTATCTTTATTCAAAGTACTCATTAAAAAGTGACTCTAAAAATGCCTCTCGTTAGTTCTTAATCTTTAATCTTTAAAAAAAAAAAAAAAAAAAAAAAAAAAGTTAACTAAAAATACTTTAAAAAAAAAAATTTAAAATCCTGATATGCTTATATATTTACAGAAGTGCACGAAAGGAAGATTAGTATCATCGGAGAAAACACTGTCATTTAAGATTTTCTATAAGCTTATTTAAGAAAGTTAGAAGACTTAGAACGCGGTTACCTGTTATTTTATCTTAAGATATACATTACTAATATAATGGAAGTTTGTTTTAAATACTTATCTATATAATAAGAATAGAGCATTGCTTTATTCTTCTGAATTGTGGAAACTGCAAGGGTAGTTAAAAATTCAAAATCGAACCTGGCAACCAGATTGGTGGAGAGCAGTTGGCATGTGAGGGGTGATAGGGTGGTTTAATATACGTTAAAAAAATTTTAATCCTAGATTTTTGTTATTGTAAACTGTGTTGGTGTACAAGGAATTTTATAATTCAAATAATTCAACTTATATTTCATTTATAAGTTAAACTGAACTCTTCTATAAATAACTTGTATGCCAATCAAAATTAAAGTGCAAATATGATATGATTTATTGCGAAAGTTTTGAGAGCTAGAGAGAGAGAGAGAGAGAGAGAGAGAGAGAGAGAGAGAGAGAGAGAGAGAGAGAGAGAGAGAGAGAGAGAGAGAGAGAGAGAGAGATGATAAATAGCCTACACAAAGATGTTACACACAAAATGTAATGAAGGATGCATTAATCATTAGTTAAATTTATTATAGTAAAACAAAATAATAAATTACTTTAGGGGATCATAGAGATTGGTATACAGTTTATTTCTACATGGTAATTAGCATCATAACGTCTTAAACTTTTTGTTTTTATTTTTATTAATAAACACCTGGGATACCATGTCTGTTACCAATTATGTGAATATGATTTTTAAATTCTTCATATTATGTGTTACATACTTTTGCATGCTAAATTTGTAGCACTAAAGGAAAAAAATTGTAGTATTGGAGAACATAACATATTCCGTTTTGGAGTTGTTGTTCTTTTTTTTTTTCTTTTTTTTTCTCTTTAAAATACGTTTTCTTATCTAATTTATTATTAGAACAAAAATAAGCTTATTTAGAAAGTATAAAATCACATAAGAAAAAGAAAGAGAGAGAGAGAGAGAGAGAGAGAGAGCGAGAGAGAGAGAGAGAGAAAAGGCTCACTTTGTATAAAAAAATTCAAAGCAATGATAAATAATAAAGTATCCGGATGGTTATGCAAATTTGTGGGCAGATATGTTTAACAGGTTGCCTACATATAGAAAATTCAGGGGCTTATATAACCAACTGCATTTGAAAATAAATTAGAAATCAATGACTCCGGCCAAATCAACATTGCTATTTAGGTATGTTAGGATATTAGACAAGTTTTTTTTAAATCAAGGTGTTCTACACCTTTAATACACAAAATATGTCAAAACACTTACACACTATTTACTTGTACAGCTCTGGACAAAAGTTTGAGAACGATTTGCATAGGCAACCCGCAACTACACTAAGTTATCTTTATGAGAAAACGCAGCGGCCACCGCTGCCCCGTTCGGGAACTTTTGGCCAGAGCTGCACAATATTTGTGCTACCTTTACATTCAAATTATTATTATAAACAATAAAAAAATAATCAAATTGTTTATGCGATAAAACGTTATTATAAATAGCAAGAACATAAGTCCTGTTAATACCAATAGGTAAATATGAACCTGGAATATGGATTCGTCTACTAATACTCTTTTTCTAGGTATTTAACAAAAATCTTAAAAATTGTAGAGCTGTGATTTTAAACATATTAAGAATTTTTTAACTATGTTTTTACAATTATAATTTTTTTTTTTTTTTACTATTAAATTTTTCATTATTTCTATTTAACCATGTTACACAATTCATATTATACATTAAAAACAACATGGTATTCTTGACGTTGTATATTATTATATTTACGATGTCATGCAAGATGCGCATTTATCTCAAATTGTCCTCAGTCACGCTTTCTTCCCGTGTTACGAAACACTTTGCATTTAATGTCATGTGTGTGTGTATATATATATATATATATATATATATATATATATATATATTATATATATATATCTGTGCTCGTAACTTTTGTATACAATATCACTCCATTCACTTACATTAATTACAAAACTATTATATATGAGTTCAATTACAAAAATATACAGTAATTAAATGGTTACTTTTTTTATTATTACAATTCATAAATACGTAAAATGGATTTATATTAAAATTTATTTAAAACTAATACCAAATAAGAATGAATGAAAATTTACTTCTATGTAAAAAAAATTGTATTATTTAATAAAAAAAACATTAAATAGCTTTTTTTTTTTTGTAAATTGTAATAAAAAATATTTAATAGAATCGATTACAAAGTATATTATTATGTAAAATAATTCGTTTTGATGCAAATTTAAATCAAGCCTTCTTCATAAAATAGAGAGAGAGAGAGAGAGAGAGAGAGAGAGATTATTCGTTTAGAGTACTAGCTCCCTCCCCCTGATTGAAAATTCAATTCTCCCACTATAGAATGCATAACAAATTGGTTACTTCATTCTATATGCAAATGTATTAAATAATAATAAAATATTATAATAATAAAACTGGGCTATATATATATATAAATGCTAAATATTTTATAGTGATAAAATTATAATTTCCTATTTTTGATGGATTTTTTTCTTCTTCTGTAATTTAAAATATGAGGGTTTGATATATTTTAACGGAATATTATAAAATTACATATAAAAAACTTTTTTTGCTATCATAAACAAAATTTCTGATTAAAGTGAAAGTATGCAATTAATTCATATCTAAGTTGTTTTTTTTAATGTTAGCGTTATTATAAGTTTTAAATATTTAATTTAACTGACCGGCTTTTTTAAATCAAAATGTTAATTGGTATTGATAAGATAGAAATGAGACATACACATTATTGTGAGTTACTTATATATAACATAATGCAATATTATCTTTGTTAAAAATAAATAACAACCCTTAACATATCATATGATGCGTTCAAATATTTTAATTTTTCCCTATAATTTTAAGCAGCAAAATAACTGTTCTCATTCAAATAGTATTAAATGATTTACTGCCAAAAATTAGGAAAAAAATTAAATGTGAATGCACAATGATGTGAAAAGGGGGTAAAAAATAACAATTCTTCATATTGATATTGGTTTTCGTATATTATCCTGGCGCCACAGTATAAATGATAGTATCAGTACCATAGCAGCTTCACTCTTATATCTAAATATTATACGTATTAATAATATACTATACGTATTATCTTATATACAAGCCGTACTGAGGAGCCTTGGTGAAGGCGAAACTCTAGTCTATGGATATAAGAGTGAAGCTGCTATGGTACTGATGAAAAAAAAAAAAAAAAAAAAACTCACAATATTGCAATTCTTAATATTCTTATAATAAAAGTCAGATTTTAATATATAAATTAACCCCCCAACTTTTAAAAAATTTAGATATACCCATGATTTTATGCGATAAAATAAATTCTTTGTCGGTTCATTTCGAGGGACTCTTATTCCATAATTACTTGAAGTAAAATGATAAGAAACAAATGTAATGAATTGGTATGAAATTTTACCATAACTTTTTCTTTTTTTTATGAGTAGGTTAACCTCTATAAATAATCTGTGAAAATAAAATCACAAAGAGAAAATGAACTTTAAAGTAAAATTTAAAAATATTTGACAACGTTTCATAAGTTTTTGACTAAATATATAAAAATAATTTTAAATATAATAAATATGTTGAACTCACAAAGATATTATTATATAATAATGATGCATAAAATAATAATACTTTTAATTTACTATAGTATGGTTTTTGTATATTTAATTTTAAATATAAAATAAACATATAAAAAAATAACGTTGAAAATTGTTTGTATTATAAAATGTTAATATCAAAAATGAAAAGGTAAATATTTACACTAAATATTGTTTGTTTGGAATATAGTTATTATTATAAAATGTTGTAAAAGTTATTTTTAATTAATTAAAATATGATTCTTTTATTTATATATGATAATTATTTTAATTTATTCTCATGTTATTTTATTCATTAACATAATTTATAAGATTTTTTTTGTTGTATAGTATAATAACAAGTTTTTACCGCAGTAAAATGAAATCAAAATGTTTTTAATAACAAGTGTATTCATGCTAAATTAACTTTTAACTATTTGTCCGTGTTATTTCTATTAACAAGTTACAGTTCACCAGTGATTCTAAATATAGCAAATTTCTAAACACTTTTTCGTTGGTGTCATTACTACGAAGTATTTTCAACAATACTTAAATGACACTGCTGTATTTTAAATTAAGGGTTGTATTCAGATGACTTGTATCTCAAAATCTAAAAAGAAAACTTCCAAATTTTATGATGCCATTTGAAAGTTAATAGTAGCAGCTACCTATGATAAAATTTTCAGAACCCGTGACCATCAGATAAGAGAGAAATTAATTATTGAAAATAACATGGGCTCTTATGGGACTAAAACTTCAAAAAATCATAATTAAAAATCTAGCATGGTGACCCCCCAAAATTTTTACATTTTTGTAGATACCTAATCCTAATGTATCACTGCAAAATTTCAGATTTTTCTGTCTTTGCAATTTTTTAGTCAAATCCCGCAGTAGCTGATTTCCCGCCTTAAAATTAATGAAACCATCACACATACTATATTATGTCTTTTAACCTGTTTTCAATTGATTTTTTTCAATTTCAAAATATAGAGTAGAAATTGAAAAACAGGCTGCCTATTTTTCAAAAATTTCCTCTAGTTTGTGGGGTTACAATGGAGGAGGTACAACCTCAACCCCAGGTACTTGCAAAAAAAAAAAAAAAAAAAAAAAAAAAAACGTAATAATTATGCTATAGCTTATTTTCAACACAATTTGTTCAATGCATCATAATATATGCTATAGGGTGGTTTCATTCATGTTAAAGTCGACGTCATAAGTGAGTACTAAATAACATTGGCGGTTATAGGATAATGACACATTTTGCCAGTTTAAAAATACTTTGCAATTTTTTTGACAGCATTGAAGCTGTTAACAGGTTGAATTAGTACCTCCAGTATGTAAGAAAAAAAATAATGATCAAAAAATAGCTAATTTACCACAGAAAATAGCTAAAAACTACGTTTCTCCTATGCTGAGCAATGTTATTCATTGCTCAAGAAGAGCATCGAAAAGCACTCAGAATGACGTGATGCGCACACACCCTATACTTAATAATAAATATGCTACAAAGCATAAATATTATGTTGCACAGCTTCATAATTATTTGTATTGTACTAATGTATCACACTGCAAAAAAATTATTACTAAGGCAGGTACATGAATTCTGTATTTTGCAATAGGTGCCTATAGAACAGGTACAGTATTATTATACTACAATAATACCTAATGCAGGTACTATATAAATGTATGACTCACATAGATTAGGTGATATTGTAAATTATTACTACCTGTTCCGAATTAATACTTTGTTATTATTATTACGTGAATTGTGACTTAATAATGTATCTATAGCCAAATACAGGATTCACGTACCTGCCATAAGCAGTATTTATTCCATGTGTCATTTATGCTATAATGACATTATTGCAGCATAAATTACGTATTTTATACTTTTCGTGTATGTGACATGTGTATGAAAATAATATAATAGTCGTATATCTCATGATGTATCAAGAAAGAGAAAATTTGTTTTGAGTTAAGTGGCTATTAACCAATTTAAGAAGAAAAAATAAAATCTATAGAAATAGCATATTAAGATAAATAAATACAATATCAAATGATAATTAAAAACAAAATGTGGTCCTTTAAAGCAATGTTGACCAGTAGAGCATGATCACCACCTACAAGTGGTACGGTCCTATATTTTTGTGTTACTCTCATATTAGAGTTTTTGAACAAAACATTTGCACTATATTTTTTATATGAGGGATACGTTTTTACCTGTTTTAAAAATGCAAATCCATTTAAAAAAAAACTCTGTTATATAAATGGAACGTTTATATATTCAAAAATGAATTTTTGAAAAAGGGTTAATTAGTAAAATATTTGATAATTACCTTTACTTATTCCGTCTGGTCCCCTGAGAATTGTACACTCTTCTATTGCTCCAAATGGTTGAAACAACTGACGAACATCTTCTTCGCACTGTTGCTTACTTAGCATACCAATGAAAAGCTTGCGATCTTCTGTGCAACCAAAAAAAAAAAAGAATAAATACAAATAATAATTAATATTAAGTACCTTTAACTTTTCATAAGCAGTTTGAATTTTATGAGTTACTTTAATAATATAAGTTTTTTTTTGTTTAATTTCATACCCTTTATTTATTACTTAATTTCACAAATTTTGCGATGGTTGAAGAATAAAGACTATTTTTTTTGAAAATAAACATTGAAACATTTTTTGAAAATAAACCAAAGCCCCCCCCCCCCCCCAAAAAAAAAGTTCCTCTGCTAATTGATTTAGGATATTTTAGATTGTCTAGACACGTTTATATTCAGGTTATTTTTTAATCCAAATATTAATTGACTAAACTAAAAATACTTTCAATTTTTTTAATACACATTAATTGATTTTAAAATTAATTACAATAATTATTAATCTTTTTTAATCTCGTTGTAAAACCCACTATAAAAACATTTTGTTTATTTAAAAACAACACATAAAATTTTATACAATTGCAAATACTATATATTATGTAAAATTAATATAATAATTATTTAATACATTTATAAAATATTAACTCATATTATTAAATCATAAAATCAAAAGGATTATGAAAATTTTACACATTTAAAGCATTAAAAAATACATCAAAATATTGTAACTATATAAGTAAAAATTAATAATAATAATGCTATAAAAGTGCATTACAATGCCATTCAAAAATTATTAATAAAAAAAATAAATATCGATTTCTTTACTCACTAAAATACTTACCTTTTTTATATATAGAAATAATAATAACATTAACTGTAGCAGGTGCGACAAGAGAGTAATTAAATTATCCCCACAAAACAAAGGTTTACATTCCTTTAACGTTATTAAATTTAAATGTTTAAAATAGCTAAAAAAAATTTAAATATAATTGTCATTACATCCTAATTTAAAGTTGTTTGATGTAAAAAAAATTGTATTTTAATTTTATGAGTAGATCACAGATAAATAAATAGATAGATAAATTACATTTAGGATAAGCAAATAACTCAATAAAATCATTAGTGACGCATGTTATATTATTTAATAATAACTCTTTAAAAAATTAACACATTAAAATAATCCTCCAATTACGCAATACTATATTTATAGTAATACTAATAAATGCAGAATATCTTTTAATTTTTTTCAAAAATGACAACAGAAGAATGTTGCATAGAACTTAAACTAGTAAGTAGTAGCCTCAAATTCAAACAGTTTTTTTTTTCTGCTCCTCTGTTATAACATTAACTCTAAATTTAAAATTATTTTTTACCTTAATTATTGAATGTTTTTAATAATAAAGTTACTATATATTTCAAATTTCTGTTTTTATTTTAATACTCATTTTTTCAATATTTTTTACTAGTTTTTCATCATTATTCTGTTACTAAATGAAAATTTGGGGCTAGGTGTATAAGAGTGAGCTAGACTGTAGGCCTAAAACTTCTTTTCAAATTTTTTTTTTTGATTGAGTCGAATATTTAACGTATTTAATTTTTCAACTACTCATTAAATCAAAATACAAATTATGTGACGTAATACAATAACAATGAAGGTAAATGTGAATCCACAGTACATACATTAGCCTAGCTAAGTCACGACATTTAGACTATAATAAACATTTATCATTGCAATCAAATCATTTGTATAACTTTGGATAGCATTAAATAATTATAGCAAAATTAACGTTACGATTTGCATTTGAAGTATTTCTTATTACACATATCAAGCTTAATGATAAAGAAATTATCTTTACTCTAAGAAAAACACTGAATTGGTAACAATAAAAAAATTATTCAAATGCAAACCGACATTAATAAAAACTTGTCACCCCCCCCCCAAATATTGTAGTTGGGAAATGTGGTATAAGAAGATAAATTTTAGAACGCAATATTAGTCTATTTCAACCGTATAATTCAGCAGGAATAAATTACAAAATAGTATTTTCTTTAAAAGAAGAAGGAAAAAAAAAAAAAAAAGGAATGATTTCAAGTTAAACCACGATGGTTTTATATATATATATATATATATATATATATATATATATATATATATATATATATATATATATATATATATATATATATATATATATATATATATATATATATATATATATATATATATATATATATATATATATATATATATATATAGTAAAAATTACGTTGTGCATTTAAATGAAGTAAAAGAATAAAGAAATATTATTATAAACGAGCTATATTTAATTTTAAAACCCATCCATTTATATTTGAAAGTCTTTTGTTTTGTTTTTAATCGTGTACTAATAATTTTTTTTAATAAACTTTGAACTTTAATTTAACAACAATAAAAAAAAATCAATATGAACTCTATAGTTTAAGTTTTATAAAATAATTATTAAAGTTTTAAATATTTGTGCCATAAAAGTTAATGTCTAAACTTTTGTGTATAACATTTTGCTGCACAAACAATAATAAGTTTCTTTGTTTTATATCAAATATTTTACTCTCAACTTTTACTGTTTTTAACAAAATAAAATTTGATTTGCAAACTTTTAACTTTTTTGTTGTTGTTGTTTATATTAAATTTTATATTAATAAGGAATTTAATATTAATTTTAAATATATTAAACTATTTCAAAATACCGTGAAATTAAATAAGGTTTGAATGTCTAACAAAGGCAGACACTATTGAAGTGAGTTTGAACAAAAAGTCTTTCAAAATTGGGGAATTTAAACAATTCTTAACACGCTAATATATATATATATATATATATATACATATTATATATATATATATACATATTATATATATATATATATATATATATATATATATATATATATATATATATATATATATACATATATATATACATATATATATATATATATATATATATATATATATATATATATATATATATATATATATATATATATATATATATATTTAAATATATATATATATATATATACATATATATATATATTATATATATATATATATATATATATATATATATATAACGCTGAAAAGCTTGTACACAGTTGTTGTGCAATGTTTTAAGTAGTATAAAATTAACGCTTATGACGTCACTGCAAGCGTTAAAATTATAACGATTACATGATTGGTGACGTCACAAATTGTTGATTATACAATACTTCAAACATTACATAACTGTGTTCAAGATTTTTAACAATTGTTTTTTAGAATGATACGAATTGAAAATATTTATACATATTTTTAATCTAAATGCATCCGTGCTAATCTAAGTTAAAATTACGAATTAAAGTTTAAAGATGCGTTAAATTTTGTGCTTATTTAAATTGTTTTAATTCAAGAAAATGGTTATTTACGTCGAAATATTAAAATTTGAAAGTGTTTCTATTTTAGTGCAAAAAAAAAAAAAAAAAAAAAAAAAAAAAAAAGGTGGCATTATGAATGTATCCTGAATTAGTAAAAATAAATCCCCGTGGTTACGTGTAAAATTTGCAAGTTGTTTCAGTTACCGTGAGAATAAATGTTATTTAAATTTAAATTACATATTTTCTTCTCTACCACAACCAACAAAATTATCTCAGTATATTAAAATATTTGAAACTTTAAGGTAAACAAATCGACTTGATTGCAATGGTAAAATGCTAAAAGTTACGTACATACAGACAACATGAAAATGCAATAAAAACATTGAATATATATATATATTTTTTGTTACTTCTAAAACACTTATAATCATCACATCACACATTCGACAACATATAAAAGACATCACAGAGACAGACAGAGAGACAGACAGACAGACAGACAAAGAGACAGAGAACAAAAATGACGATCGCTTGACAACAGAGACACAAACACAATAAAGAAAGAAAGAAAATAAAAATAATAACGATGATGGGATACACAAATTTTTTGGGCGGCTTAATTGAAAAACTAGCATAATTTAATTACGTGAGGAGTAGAATTTCTAATAATTGTAAGAAGAAAAATATGTGATTTTTTTTTTATTGTTTGTAGGCATACTTACATTTTTTTTTTAAAAACTACAACGAAATTTTATTGTAATTAAGAGTTTAAATTGAAAGTAGTAATAAATATAATAAAAATGGTAGTTTTTACGTAATAAATTAAGCAAATAATTTTTTAAATTACTATCAAGTATGGCTTCTTTTTATCTATGTATGAGCTTATTAAAAATATAAGCAATTCATGATTGATTGCGAAAATTTGAATCTTACTTTACCCTGGCGAAAACAATATCAGAGATTTTTACAACAGGATGCATCCCTTTTTGTCACACAATGAGAAAGACAACACAAAATTTGAGAGTAATTTTATTTTATATTCTAAAAGAGGCCATTATCCTGAATCGAGACATATGTAAATTTCTAATTTTAGAGTTTATTAGGAATTTTTAAATGATTTTTGAAAGCCGTGAAATGACGTCACAGGCTGGAACTTATTCACGTGAGCATAGGAAAAAGTTGCTGCCTGTGACGTCATTCCACGACTTTAAAAAATTAATTAAAAATACTAAATGAATTCAGAAATTAAAAATTCACATAATGTATCGATTCAGAACAATTCACTCTTTTAGAATCTGAAATAAAATTCACCCCCCAAAATTTTTAGTCTTCCTTATTTTGCCCAGAGAACACCAAACTATAACTTAATTGGAATCCAAGAAAAGGGGGTGCTTCCCATTGAAATAACCTCTCTTTTTTTTGTAGCAATTAGTTAAGATTTTTTTCAATAGCGTAGAGCATGAAATTATTAATTATACAGCTTTTAATTCATACTGCAAATTAATGTAGTTATCAAAGGAACTCATAAAAGAGGAAGTTTCATCATTTTTCATTGTGATGCAAGTCTTTCATCATTACAGACTAGTTACTAGACTATGTAAATGCATACAAATCATTAGGGAAAAAAAATCACATAATATAAGCGAGGGAAAAAAAGAGTAAAAAAAAAAATGAAGCATAAAATAAAATAGCGTTAACAAACTTGAAATATTGATAATAATAAAAAAGGGTATGAAACTTTATAGATATTTTTTTAAATAAAATTTTTATTGACTTTAATATTTGGATAGTTCATCGCAGTTGGTGTGAATCTTCAAAAATGTTTAAGTAAGTAAATTTTTTTACAACTTTTTTATAAAAAGTAATAAATTTTCTTTTTCCACTTTTATGACTTTTTTTTTGAGATATCAAAACCTAAGACAAACAAAAAAGCAGATAATAATGTGATTTTTGAAATCTTATAAAACTACAAAAATTATAGGAAACTATGATATAATTATACGCATAACCATAACGATATGATTAGACTTATAAATTAGTTGATAGGAAACATACCAAAGTTAACATAATGATAAGTCAAATTTCATATGGTTTATCTGTACCCATATTTTTTAAGTCATAACATAAATAACTTCGTATGTACGTAGTTCAAAAACTCGTATTTTAGTGCATGTAATATTAACTGATAAATGTAATAGGCTGTTCACGATGATGCGTATATTAACGTAATTCTTATGTCAAGTGCATGTATGTCCTCTGAACGTATGTCCACTGAACGTATGTCCACTGAACGTATGTCCACTGAACGTATGTCCACTGAACGTATGTCCACTGAACGTATGTCCACTGAACGTATGTCCACTGAACGTATGTCCACTGAACGTATGTCCACTGAACGTATGTCCACTGAATGTATGTCCACTGAACGTATGTCCACTGAACGTGTGTCCACTGAACGTATGTCCACTGAACGTGTGTCCACTGAACGTATGTCCACTGAACGTGTGTCCATGTCCACTGAACGTGTGTCCATGTCCACTGAACGTATGTCCACTGAACGTATGTCCACTGAACGTATGTCCACTGAACGTGTGTCCACTGAACGTATGTCCACTGAACGTATGTCCACTGAACGTGTGTCCACTGAACGTATGTCCACTGCACACCTTGGGCCTAAATTGTGTATGTTCAGTGAACGTATGTCTCCTGGAAGTATGTCTCGTGAGAGCGACTCATTCTCACGTGAAGATACATCAATCAATGTTATTTGGATTCTTACGTGAAAGATACGTGAGTTTACTTGTACATGTGAACAGACAATAATACTTAATTAGAGATTTTAATGAATTTCTAATCTTCTAATTTAGCATCATTTATGCTATATTGAAATAAATTCAGAATGTATTACGTTATTTATTCTTCCCATGTTGTAGCCTAAAATTTAATTTAGTAAATATCTTCTTGCGTTTGTAAATATGAAATGTTCTACGAATGTTTAAGAGTAAAGAATATTCGTGAACTATCCAAATATACAATCATTTTTTAAATAGAATTAATAATAAAATATATTTTCTATTATAAAGATCTACTAAAAATAAAATAAATTGCAAATTCAAAGAAGAACAATAAAAGGCTCATAACTAGTACCTTGTTGTTCTCTTTAAATTTGTTTAATTAAAAAAAAAAATAAAGACATTTAGGAGGATGTTGGGGGTTGGGGAGGGGGGAGTGCGGTGTTTACCTGGTCACAAGCCATGGCTAGCCGGCTTTGCAGACTTTGCACTCCCTCAGATGTATATTTCAGAGCTGAAAAGTATAGAATGGAGAGAGCTCATTTTTTTATGCTACTCTCATTTTCATTCTAAAATCTAAAATTTCATTTTTCTAGTATTTCCAAAAATTAAACTATCTTTAATTATTAGAAAACAAATTTTGTGTAACATTAATACAACATTTTACTAATTAAATAAAAAGGAAACAAAGGAAAATGGTCGCACATAGAATTTTTTTGAAGGAAAGTAAATTAAAAAAAAAAAAAAAAAAAAAGTTGTGATAAGGCTCGTATTATAACTTCTTTTTTTTTTAACGCATTTTTTTTTGCTACTGAGTAATACTAAATTATAATATTTGTTATATTATTATAAATAAATTTATTTTCTAAAAATAAGATAGCTTATATTTACTTTAAATACACTTAAAAATACTCACAACTCAAATATGTATCTAGTTTTTGATTGGATTACTGAGTAAAAAGAAACCAAATAAAAGTTAACGTAATACATACATGATAAGTTACGTTAACTAAAACTGTTTCTTGCTACAATTCCAATAAAAAAAAAACTAACTACATGTTGGCTAATAAAGAGGCAATTGTTTTTAGGCTGACTATAAGTAGTTTCGCTTACAGCCGCTAACGTTTCAACATTCTACGCATGCGCATTACGTAGAAACGGAAGCGGATGCGAATGAAATTATTTATAGTGCGTGGTTATGTTTAAAAACCGGAAAAGAAAGTACTCGAAAAGGAAACCATGAGATCTTAAAGGTGGCTTAGATCTAGCTTGCTGCTGGCACGAAAATTTCTCCCACTTTCATTTTCCGGCATTCCCGTTTCTGGTTATTATTGTAAACATAAGCACTCAGTCAACCTCAGTTGTTTTTCTTTACTTGTCAATGACTGATTATGTTTACTCAAAATGTGGTAAAGGAAGTGCCGGAAGAGGAAACCACGTGACGGTAAAAGTGGGAGAAAAGTTAGTGCCAACAGCAAGCTAGGCCTGAGCTACCTCCCACTTTTATCGTCACGTGGTTTCCTCTTCCAGTACTTCCTTTTCCGCATTTTGGGTAAACATAAGCGATCAATATGAAATGTGAGTATTTTTTTGTATTTTTTTTTTCAGTGTAATTTTATTCAAAATTGATGCGCCCATAGATTTATATTAAATATATTTTACTGTTGCCAACGTACACAATAAAACACGAGTTACAATAAAAATTAACCGGAAATAGAGGACAAATAATGACATCACATACATTCAACAAGGCTTTCACATTTACTCAATTATACATTTTTAAATTTTATAATAATTATTTTGTTTTTAATTAAATTTCTCCTCGAAACCTAAATTTAATCACTATGATATAGAAATAAAAACAAAACAAATAATATATTAAAATTATTGTCGCACATTTTAATACCCATAGCTAAAAAAAAAAAAATAAACATACAAATTTAGTAAATATGTACATTTTTATTAAAGTAAAGAATAATTAGAGTCAATTTAAATTGATAATCTAAAAATAAATAAATATTTTTTAATCTTAATTTTATACAAGTTTACTTAAAAAAAAGAACAATTTTTTTAATTGAAATATCTTTTGAAAAAAATCAACTTTTCTAGATAAAGTATTGAAGATAATATTTAAATAATTTTGAAATTGAATGTTATATTAATATTCAAATCATGAATTATTAATAAACACATTCAAATATATTTAAATTGTATCTAACTATTCCATTTGTTTTTAAATATTTAAAAATAATTATTAATTTATATTAATTATATTCTGAAAAATAATTATATTTTTTAAATAATCCCACAAAATAATAATATAGAGTGATTTCATTTTCTTACGCACTTTTATCATGATTGAGTATAAAATATATGTACTTTTTTTTTAAAGTTGAATAATTACGATCATTATTGTTGTGTGTTCTTATAATGTTACAGTTGAATTAAATTTTAAAAATGTAATTCTGTTTAAAAAAACAAACACACTTTTTAAATTCAACAATTCATCTTTTATTTAATCAAACATGGCAAAAAAGCGTAAAATGCAAAGTAAAACTGTCCTATAGATATTACGACGAGTTACTATTATAGAAATGTTTTATTATTGCAAATAATGTTTAAAAAAAAAAAAGTTTAAAAGGCCGCAAGTTGCAACCTCTAGTTAAACCTTAAGTTAACTTTTTTATATAATTATTCCAGCAATCAAAGTAACAAACTTAACTACGGTTTAACTAGCGGTTAAAATGTTGCAACTAACGGAAGTTTATTTACTATACTTTTATCAACAATGAAAACAATTTCTATAAAGTCATTAATTTGATGATAATATTAACTATTAAATTTAATATACATATTAGAAAATAAACTTTGAGTAAGATCAATATATAAAGTAATAAAGTTTGATGCAAAGTAATGAAGTTTTATGGTAATTAAGTCTCAAAACAGTTTACGTGGTTTTCTTATTTGCTAAAATTCATCGATTCTTTAAACATTATAAAATTACTTAAGTTTTCTTTAATATATTATAATGTCAATTATTTATTGATTGTAATGAAAACTAATTACTTTATTATTTTAATAAAACGTAACATTTTATTTTTATGTTTGTTTTTCAAGTGAAATTTTTAATTATATTTTTGCTTGGTAATTTCATTTTATTATGAATTTTAAAATTTGTGAAGGTATGTTCACATAATGCAATACTTTTATAATGCAATAAATTTAATTGCAGAACAAATGAATTTATTTTTAATAGAAATTTCATGTTATGTATTAATGATGAAGCTTTTAATAGCACAATGGTTGTATGGTAAAATATTTAAAGGAATAGACCAGAAGAAAACATAAGCATTTATATCACAAAACACTTGATGGGACTCCCATAAATAACTTTAGTTTGTCTCAAAACCCAACAGTAGCCCCGTAGCAGTGATCAGAAAATTTCGATTTATGCAACCCGCACAACATTTTTTTTTACTAATTTTTGCATGTTTCTGACGTCATAAACATGAAAAGTCACGTAAATTGCATACTTAATAGTATTTTAACGCTCTCTCGTGGGGCTACATTAATATTTTGGTAAAAAAATGTCATTAGTTTTGAAGATCCCATTTCGTGTTTATTCATTAAAAAACACATTTTTATGTAGTTAATGGCTTTAACTTTCATATAACTGTGTATAAACTGTATGTATGAATTTAAACAATAAAACACTTTGAAATTGAAATTAAATTGCGATAACTTATAATGTAAAGTCAGTGAAAGAAGTAAAAAAAAAAAAAAAAAAAAAAACTAGTATGATGTCAGATTTTTTTTATTATTATATTTGCATTACAGGTATAAAATAAAGTTTCTAATATACCTATAATGCTTCGTAAAAGTTACTATATATTTATGCACCTCTAATTGCATCGTATAATTATACACGATCAACAGAAACTTTAAATTTCATTATTTATTCAGGAGTGAAAAATTAATATATTATTAAGTAATAATATTGCTAATACTCGAATAAACTAATTATGCTGTACAGCTATTCAATATAGCAAATTTTTTATACTAATTGATATTAAATTCAAATTTATATTAGTTCTTTATTTAGCAACAGAGTTGAATATAATATAGTCCTTAGTTATATTGTTAATAATGAAAGATGCTAAAATTGAGAAAGCTTAATTTTATCACATATATTTTTTTACTTATAGGAATTTTTTATACTTAAATTTTTGTATATGGCATATTTATGGTGCCAATATTTTTTTTTTAGTTAGGAATAGACCTATCAAAAAAATAAGTTTCAATCATTATTTTTATATTTAAAAAAAAAGATGATTTTTTATATTGCATTTATTTCAAATGGAATTCGACTAAAAAGGTAAACCACTCAACTATATTTGGATGCTTAACTAGCAACTTTTCATTTTTTAAAAATTAAACTTTTAATCGTTATAAAACTGTTTAATTTTTCTAAAGTAATCAAAAATAACGTAAATAAATTTTAATAGATTCACTAATAATTTTCTGTTCACAAGATACCCAATTTTATAAACATTTATAGTGTAACCAAGTTGTAACCGACTTGTACGTGTAAATTCAACAGAAAATGAAAAGTTTGTTGTTGTATATTTTTATACATGATATATATATATTTTTTGTCAATGGTAGCCGCAAGTTTTGTTACTACCGTGAGAAATCATCTCTCTGTTTTGAAACTCGTTAGTTTTACACCCCTTGGGGATTGAAACCTTGTTATATACGTGAGAGAGAGAGAGAGAGAGAGAGAGAGAGAGAGAGAGAGAGAGAGAGAGAGAGAGAGAGAGAGAGAGAGAGAAATCAATGTATCACTGTAATTGCGTTTTACTTGTGTACAACTTTTAACATTAAAATCTTTAGTCCGCATACTTATTTTTGATATCCTCATTTTAATAGTTACTATATTATGTAACAAAAATAATTAAGTAATAATTATGCAAATAATAGCTCATTTTCAGCACGATTTGTTATTTGTTCAACGTCTATATGCAATACTTCATTATGACAATGGGCCAAAGCATAAGTAATTTGTTTACAGCATATATTTATATTGTTGTAATTTAGCATTATTTATGCTATAATGACGTAAATGTAGCATAAATTACGTAATTTATTCTTTTTGTGAGGTTTCAGAATGTCTGAACATATTTTACATTCGTAAGACAATTGTTAAAGGTTTGTTTAGCTTGCCTTATTGACGAATGTATTGACCTAGTGCAGTAGAAAAAGTAGGAACCCAGAATACTTAAGGGTAGACAATTATAGTTCCACCTTCATTTTCCGCTTCACTTCTGATTTGCTAACGATCTCCACCGGAAAGCTTCATTTAACCTTTATCTTCATTTTATTTTGGAGACAATTTGTGATTATATTTCTATGTTTTAAATCGGTCTTTACTCTAATGCTCACGAGTTTTTTTTTTGACAGTTTATGTATAACACAGTTCAACGTTTAACGCTTGGTTACTATTTTCTGCAATATAAAGACTTTATAGCTTTTTTTTAATACTCTAAAGTAATACATAGTTGGCTGCATAGTTGAGCCAACATAATTACTTTTTCAATCTCTGTAATTTCCGTGCTCCAATGCATTTTAAGTAATACTATATTCTATTACTTACGTATAATATGCAATTTATATATATATATATATATATATATATATATATATATATATATATATATATATATATATATATATATATATATATATATATATATATATATAAAAAAATAATCGTCGTGGTTCCGCTATATTGTCCGATGTCCACTTGGTTCAAAGTTTACTAATGTCCGATGTCCACTTGGTTCAAAGTTTACTAATGTCCGATGTCCATTTGGTTCAAAGTTTACTAATGTCCGATGTCCACATTTGACCACTTTTCAGGAGACACAAAAAACTAATTATCTCCTTTAATATTTGCAGTATTAATAAGGCATTTAACAGTTATTACTATCATAAATATTGCCAAACAAGGCATAAAAATTTTATTATAAATATGTTATATTTAATTAGAAATAGAATAATTACTCTTTCGGTTGAGTAAAAAAGATCGCAAACTCAAACTTTAAAAAATCATAACTCATGAACGAAGCGTTGGTATTAACAAAATAAAACAATATTCTGAATTTTCGGTACATTGCCTATAATATGATGTTTTAGTTTTTGTATTGCACTTTACGTAATAGCAACAGCGCGATAATTGACGCAACTCACCAAAAATATGCGTAAAAATAAGTATTACTTGCTCCAAAGTTGACATAATTAAATTTAAAAAAAAAAAAAAAAGAAAAAAAAAGATGATCGCAGTATAGAAGATCTAATATTACAAATTCAAAATTCCCTTAATTTCGTTTTTAAGTTCACTTACAGTTAGTAATAATTTTAAAAAATGGTCATACAAATTAATACATCAGAAAATATATTGGAGTAGTTTAAAAAAATTATCACAAACAAAATTAGATCACAGTTAATAACTAGAGCAACTTTTACTCTATTTTTGAACCATAGGTTTGGTCAGAAACTTGAAATTAATTCGTTTCCAATGCAACTGCAGACATTAAAAATGTCAAATTAAAATCTAGAGTCAAAGAATTCATAACACATGTTATGTTGACTTGCAACTTGCAATTAAAGAAAAATATAAATTTAATTCAAGCACTGCATGTATTTACTCAGGTGGCGCAACTATGGATAAGTTATATTTCGGGATTATGAATTTCATACGAAATTTTTATTTTCTATGTGAGATTTATTTTTTATATAAAATAAATGCAAATATTTAAATATATTTTAATAATTAAAAATATGATTTTTTTAAAATATATAGAAACTTATTACAAAAAAAAACTTTTTTCTTATTTTCTATTGCGATACAATAATTTTTCTTTGTATAGAAAAGTATACTTTTGCATGCAATATTTTTTTAAATCAATTCTTAAACGAACAAATGCTAATTAAAAATGTAAATGTTTATTTTAAATGTCAAAAAAAAAAACTCTAAATTTATATCTGCGTAATTTTAAGTTAAGTATAGCATTGATTGTAGAAATTTACTATAAAATTATTTACAGTATAGCTTTCATTAATTATTTTACTGAAAATTAACCGTAATAAGCCGGTAAATATAGCTATCAATTTTAAAATTAATTTTCTTAAAAAAAAAATATCGTTATCTTTTCGTTAAAATACAAGTTTTGACAAGCAAATGATATCTGCGTGTTTGTAAAAAGAGGCGTACCGCGTATCAGCTGACGTATTTTCTCGCAATATATTTCGAGTTTTTATTGTATAAATTTTCAATTTTTAAAGCTATCTATAAGAAATTTGAAATATATATGTAAAACAAATTTCTGGATTGAAAAATACAATAAAATAATTTTGGTTCAAAATGGACATCGGACATTAGTACTTTTTAAAAAAAATGGACATCGGACATTAGTAAACTTTGAACCAAATGGACATCGGACATTAGTAAACTTTGAACCAAGTGGACATCGGACAATATAGCGGAACCACGACGTATATATATATATATATATACATATCTAATAGTTTCTGAAGCAAGTATAAGAGTAAAAATAAAAATTCTAGTTAAGTCATTGCAGTATTTATAAAATGTATACTATATATTTAATGGATAGAAAACACACACGTTGAACGTAAATTTGACTTTACAAAGTGATTCTTAACTTTGTAATTGTGAAACGTTTAGTTTATATATTACTCTGAATTCTAAATCATTTCAGCATAATATGAAACTAGACATTCTCATTTTTTGCAGCCGCTTTCCTTACATTTTTAACTTATATTAATAAATGTTTAGACGAACCCAATTTTTTATACATATTAGACAAGTTAAATAACAAAAGAAAGAGCCCCCCCCCTTTTTTTTCTTTTTTTTTTAGACTTACAGTAGGTTTGGACTTAATTTACTACTACTAAAAGTCTAATCTTTTGAATTAAAATAAACAGTACCCTTGATCATAAATTATACCCCTACCAGTGAAAATTTGAACCAATAAAAGTTTTTATTTTAGTAACTGTACATGTACGTATATAAATTTAAATACATTTAAATTGGTTTGCTTAATTTTTCATTTAATATTTTTTTTATATATTCAAAGAGTTTTTTTTTTAAATGATTGGACAATAATTGTATAAAGTTTTTATGTAGAAATAACCAATTAAAATAAATCGCTTGAAGACATGATTTTTTTTATACAATACAATACTAGTAGATTAAAAACAATTAACAATAAATTATATTTTTTTATTGTGAGTATAAAAATGGTAATACGCTCTCGCTAAACTTAAAATGAACACGTTTTATTTTTCTTTGTGTAACACACACCGATATAAAAATGTGACAGGTCATTATAATGAAGTTATTTCCATTACAATTTTGTATGGATTTTGTCATTATAAATTTATATAAACGGAATACCATTCACCGTCTTTCTAGTTTCAAACAGCGTAGTTATGTTAGTTAGCGTTCTAAGTAAAGGATTTGAACTACATTATCAATAAATGAGAAGAAAATATAGAAATGCTATTTTTTTTTTAATATTTGTGTAAAAATATATAAAAAATAAAAATAAAAGTAACGTTTTTAATAGTATAAAATTGCAACCACAAAATGTTATATAAATGATGCAAAATCATTTTAAAAATTATAATCAGTGTTAATTTTATGTTAGTGGATAATTTTTTTTTTTTTAATTTATACCTTAATCATTTAAATAATTTTGTTCTGATACCACTAATACATCGGGTGCAAGCCTGCTTTTGGTGTGCAATCCTAACAAGATGATATTATTTTGTTTCTGTTGTAAGTAGAATAAAAAAGGAATAAATAAATAATAAATAAATGATAGTAAAAATCCAAGCATATATATTTCAAAAATTTCTATTTTAATTATAAAACACGATAAAGGGTTTTTTAAAAAAAATGAAAAAATATATTGTTATATCATGAATGAAAAGGTCGGTTGCTGGTTTTGAAAGGCTAGGACATTTTCTATTCAAAATCTATCATAAAGCAAAGTGAGTAAGAGAGAGAGAGAGAGAGAGAGAAAGGTTTAGCTCGCTGTTGTGTGTAGTGCTTGTTGCTTTGGCTTGCTTTGCTTGCATGAGTGAGTGAGGGGGCGTTCGAGTTGTGTATTGTGGTGATACGTCACGTACACCTGCTACTGAGAGAGAGAGAGAGAGAGAGAGAGAGAGAGAGAGAGAGAGAGAGAGAGAGAGAGAGAGAGAGAGAGAGAGAGAGAGAGAGAGAGAGAGAGAGTATAGAATTATAGGTACACGGAAAAAAATGATGTGTTAAATCTAAGTACATAAGTATACTAACGCAAATAAGCCCGCGCCCTAGTACATGCGCGCAAGATCTGAGTATTATTGAGTAACCTGTGTCTCTAGCATAAGTGACGCCAAATCCCTAGCGCTGGATGTTATGCCACCTGCGATGTAGGAGGAGCGGTACCTAGCGTCAGTATATAGTTTTTATGTCACCTGAGATCTAGGAGGTGCGGCACCTGACTGCCAGCGCGGGCTGTACTACATCTGCCGCGTGCTTCGATCTAGTTTAGCGACAAAAAATGGCCACCACGAAAAGCAGCCGATTTTCACTAAAATGGCTATTCTTTGTGACATTGTCGGAGGCAAAGAAATTAACAATTTAATTAAAAGTACCAGCTTTATAACATTGCTTTTATTTTTTAACTTAACAAATGTATCATAAAAAATTAATGAATAGTAAATTTTTTATCCAAAAAAGAAAAATGAAGTAATCGCATCTAAGGATAGACCTCAAAATAGCTAGGCTCAGTAAATAATTTATGTCTTTAATTAAAAAATTTTCATCGACCACCCGAGATCTGCAGCAACAGCCACACAATATTATGATCCCAAGTCCCCGGTATAATTTATTATGTATTTATCATTATCAATAGTAATACAAAATTACTAAAATGTAATATTAATTAAAGCGCTATATTTATTTCCCTAAAAAATTATTATTGATGCTCTAATAAAATAATCATTTAATATTTGGCGTTGAACAATTAACGCAAGCAACAAAATCAATTTATATATCATTCAAAAAAATATTTATAATTTTATTTTACGCCTTTTACGCCATTTTGCGGTTAAAAACTAAATCTAAGTATTATAGTGCTTGCCTCTATACTTTTCGTGAGGATACAATTCCACCCGATCGGGAGTCTAGACCTCCTTACCTTTAGTTTATTCCTCCTTACACCAGGTAGGCGCGAGGTTAGTATAGCGACCTCCTAGATACAGGTAAGAATTGTACCTATTGCAAAACACAGGATAGTTATACTAGCTTTATACCTGGAGTTGGGAGATTTTTCGTTCCGTGACTGTACAACAGATTCAGAAAGAAAGTGAGTGAGAGTGAGTGAGTGAGTGTGTGTGTGTGTGTGTGTGTGTGTGTGTGTGTGTGTGTGTGTGTGTGTGTGTGTGTGTGTGTGTGTGTGTGTGTGTGTGTGTGTGAGAGAGAGAGAGAGAGAGAGAGAGAGAATACAGAATCATTGGTATAGCAGATTTAGAAAGTGAGTGAGTGAGATAGAGAGAGAGAGAGAAAAGAGAAAGAGATCAGTCTACAACCCATTTAACCCTAGCATGATGCTGAAAGTTATACCCAAACAACCCTTTCATCGAGCTTGTAATTAAGTAATGCAAATAAAATTTGAGAACTAATAACTATTGCCAAGTATTTGTATTAATTTGTAATATAGAATATAAGAAAAATGTTATCTGCTGGTCTTAAAACACAATCTTGAGCTGTTATAGTGAATGAGTGAAAGGAAAATGAGGAATAGTGGAGTGACAGAGAGAGAGAGACAGAGAGAGAGAGAGAGAGAGAGAGAGAGAGAGAGAGAGAGAGAGAGAGAGAGAGAGAGAGTGAGATCAAACCATAAATATGAGAATAATATTAAAATCTACCATCACAAATTATAGCAGTTATAAATAATTCCTTTCTCTCTCTCTCTCTCTCTCTCTTTAATGTTGTAATTTACAAAAGCATATTCATTATAATTATTCATAAATTAAGATGTAAACAAGGAGATATACATTAACACAAAATGAAATTTATATATTATTGCTCTTTCAGTATAATTATAAAGGAAATTTTGATTAAAATTTTGAACTTCAAACCACCCAAACTTTGTTTCTGTATAAAGTCCTATTTGCGTTAGTCGAGTAATATTTTCAAAATTCTATTATAAAGGAATTATTTTGAAACTATTTTTAATAACGCTACAGGAAAAAATGTTGAATGTTAATGGGATCAAAAGTTTATATATATATATATATATATATATATATATATATATATATATATATATATATATATATATATATATATATATATATATATATATATATATATATATATATATATATATATATGAACTTTTGATGCCAATTCAGAAAATAGGTCCTAATCAATGACTTTTGAATTTTTCATACTGATTTGAATTAGAGAACCATTTTTGGTGACTCTAACAAATATTTTCTTCCGTTTCTCCCTTGTTGATAATGCATATAAAATTCCAAAACTTCATTACGTATTGAAAGACATTAAAATAGATTTAAAATGAAATTTAAAGTAACAATAAGCTTTACATTAGTAAAGCAATAATATGAAAATAATCAAATTATTCGTCTTAATAATTAATTACCATAAAAGTACAAAAATAAATTGCCAAATTAATTAATTAAAAATCAATTAAGCAAAATAAAGAGGAATATTTATCAATTTATCTTATTAGCAGAAACGTTCTTTAATTATTTTAAGTTTCAATTTTATAAAAAAAAAAACATTTATAAAATAAAATCGAAAAATTTCCAAACGTGTTTTTTCTCTTATTTTAATGAAGTTTAAATTTTTTTTTTTGTAATTAGGAAAATGTAATTAATTTTATAAGAAACGTGTAGCTGCTACACTGAAAAAAACAGAGGAATACTGACATATTGGCTGAGAGAAACCATATATAAAAAGTTGATGTATCCATTATTGCCTAATGAGATGCATTATGTAGGCTTTATCTTACATCTTTGATACGATTCCACTTAAGTCTTGCTCGATGCTGCATTTTTTTTTTGTAAGTTTACATTAGGAGTATTAGGAGTATATTAGGAGTATCATTTTTCACATTTTATAAAAACTTAGAACTGTGTTGATAGTAATAATATATCTCTTTCTACACGAGAGAGACTTGTGTGTATATTATTATTAAATATTATTTTATTACTATTATATCTATTAACTTAAATTTATTGGAAAATACTCTAACAAGAAAATATTGTTTAAAAAATGTTAAATAACCGTACCTCTTTTCGTTTAGACTCTAAATAAAAAATTATTAAAATTATTTTTCTTCATAATTTAAAACAAAATGTTATAACAAATTCAACTAAATACTCTATTTTGTAGGTTGTATTCTGATATATTATCCTAAAATTTTATACATAGAAGAACAAGCCTTTTTACATAATAGTAATAGGTTATCCTGTATCCTGTAAAGGATTAAAGTATGTTCAGGAGAGAGATATAAATGGGGAACAGTGATCAACTTTTGGGATCAACTAGCCAATTTTTATAATTTTTTATATTATAAAATTAAATATATATATATATATATATATATATATATATATATATATATATATATATATATATATATATATATATATATATATATATATATATTATATATTGAAAATTGAAGATCAATATAATATTCAAATACTGAGCCAAAAAAGAAAAGTTAAAAAAAGAAAAAAAAGTCATTGATACGATACTATTAAAATATCAATATATATTATCAGGTACCGTATTCATTCACTTTGATCGTTATTACAACTCAGTATCAAATTGCGAGTATACACATTTTATTTCAGTGTACATTATAAAAAAAAAGCTCGATTGAAGCAATAAGTTTGCAAGTCACGTTTTTACAAAACTAGATTAACTAAACTCAATTTAAGTCTCGGAGACGACGTTCTGTACAAAAATGTTTTATTTAATTTTTATTTATTTGTATATTTTTTTATCTTAAGAAATAATAAAATTTTATATTTCAAAGTGTGATTTTTTCTCCATCTTATTTCCTTTTTTCAAATTTTTTTTTTTAAAACAATTTAATTTTTAGTTAAATATGATTTATTTATCAGATTTATTTTCTCGCTTTTTTTTTTTTAGTATTTTTATTGCATTTTAAATCTAAAAATTATGCAATATTTGTATACTTATTTTTTATCAATGCTTCCTTTTTTCCTTTTTAAACAGTTTTGATTGGAAACACTTTTGTCAGTTTTACTTTTATAAAGACGTATATTATTTATATATTTTTGTTTGTGCGTTGAATTTTTAGATAGTGAAGTGTAAACTGTATTTTTATACAAACCATTTGTCATAAATTACATGATTTTCTTAGTTATAACTAACTATAGAATTAACTTTTTCAAAAATAAACTGAACTCGCAATTTCACAAAATATTACATTTTCACAGTATTGTAAATTATGTTTGTCATACAACAAACTTTTTTTTATACACATTTAATATTTTTCTTTAATATTAAATTTTATTCATGTTTAAAAACATTAATAATTATTTTATAAATACAAAATGTTTTTTGATGGAAAAGTTTCTTCCTTTTAGAAAACTTTATTTTGTACAGGAAATGTTATTTACTTTTCATGGTACAAACAAATAAAGTTATAAACTTAAATAAAATATATTCAAGTTTTCTTTTTGGAAAATAAAATTTTCACCGTGGGGTCTTGCATTTATTTGAATTGAGTAAGTTTTCTTTAAAATACAAATATAAAATCGTCAATATCAATTATACGGTAGCGTATATATATATGTATAAACTTGTAACTGTAACTAAGAAATACTGGTTTGTTTACAAATAATTATTAACTTTCTTTAATTAGTAATTTATTATGTAATATTCTAAAAATAAAGTTTGTTATAAAAGAGATTTGGAAATTGTTTCTATTATATTATCATGTCATTATTAACTGTTGTTGTTGTTGGTGTTGTTGTTGTTGTTGTTGTTGCAAACTTAGCGATCAAGATTATTTACAGTTAAAGTATACACGATTGTGATATAAACATTCAAATGCTGCACATAGTTTTTTCATAACAATAACATTGCAAGTTAGGCGCAAGTTTTTGAATGGTAGCATTATATCATCAACATTTTGTGTACATTCAGAACATATATTCATATTCATATTCATTCAGCACATATCTTTTCCGTAATTTTAAGCAGCAAATCAATACCAACCATTATTTTACACGAAAAAAAAATGCTACCCAGAGCTACGGAAATTTATTGAATATTGATTGAATGCAATTTTATGGAAACGAGAATTTGATAATAGATATTGTAATAAAAATTATTTTTTATAACAATTTATTGATTACGTATCTATATAATTTTAATAACATTTTTGGAAGAAATGCTGTGTTTTTGAAGCACTGCTGTTTTTTTTTTAATTAATACTCCAAATATGCTTATCATAATTTTCTGCTAATTCTAACACGTAGAAAATTTAACATTAAAAAAGTTTTAAGACGAAGAATAAGGGAAAAAAAAAATTCTATAAAATATAATATTAAAAATATAGCTATTTCAGAAACTGGTATTTTTTCATTCAAAAAATCTTATTGTAACGGTTTTAAAAAATAATGAAATTGTGAAAAAAATGTTCAAAAAAAGTAAAGTTTTTTCCCCCTAGTTTTTTTTCAAAGTATTCTCGTCCCCTAAAAGCTAATAAAATATCGAGAGGAAGGTTTGACCATTACAAAATACGTGATTGTCGAAGATTAAAAGTATTTTAATGACTCGGGTATATACATCAAACTTTAGATTATTTGCTACTCGTAAAATATGACCAGCTAGAGTTTAGGGTATTAAATTTGTCGTAAAAAAAGTAAAGTACTAAAACTATTGAACTGTAATGTTTTTTATTATTTTTATTGAAGAATTAACATTTTAATCTGTAGTATAATTTTTGCAATGTAAAGTTAGTGGTATAATTTGAGGTACTTTACAGTAGGCAAACTTATGCAAATTAAGAAAGAAAAAAAAGTCGTATAAGTTGGACTTAATGGGCAAAAATTCAAAAGTTTTAATGCACGAAGAAATTACGTTATTAATGCTGCATTAATATCATTATTGAATAATGCTACTAAATAGGAACAGCATACATAATTATGCTGCACAATATGTTATTTAACAAATTATCGATGTTTTTCATATGTTAAAATAAGGTGTTTACTTCCGAGAAAAATAATAAAATAATTTATAAACACATTAGGTTCTCTACAAAAAAAAAAAAAAAAAAAAAAAAAAAACTTTTTTCTAAAAATCATCTTATTTGTGGTTCTTAAAAAAATAAATTAAAATTCATATTTTGCAGATAAAAAAAAGTGTTAATAAATCAAATGTAAGGTAAAACTTATAATTACAGCTAATTTTAATGATAAAAGTTTTGTGTTATCAATTTAAGAAATCTTTGAGGTTAATTGAGTCTCATTTCATTTTATGGCAACAATTAAAACATTTTTAACTCATTAATATTAAAGTTAAAGAAAGAAAACTTCTTTTTTTTACCTTTCTTTACATAAATTATTATAATACTTTGAGAAAGGTATAAAAATAAAATGTTAGAATAAATAAAATAATAATAAATAATAATGAAAAGTATATTAAAGTGTAAATAAACTTATACTCAATAAGTGCTAATCTTATTTTTTAAAATTTAGATGCATTTCCCTTAATCAAATTCTAATTTAAATATGAATCCTCAAATACACGATTTTTGTAATTCACGTTTTTGTAATTTAAATATTTGTAATTTTAATGGTTATGGTGAGTTTGTGTAAAAAGAAAGACTTAAAATTTAATATAAAGAAAAATTAATTCAATAAACAAAATCAGTTATTAAAGAAAATCATTTAAAGCTAGCTCCTAAGCAGTTTTTAATCATTTTTAAATAATCATTGATTTTATACTTTGTGTAAATTAAAGTTTGAAATTTAATCAAAAAATGCTTTACCTTTCAGAAAAAAAGTGATGTAAAAGTCAGAGAGAGAGAGAGAGAGAGAGAGAGAGAGAGAGAGAGAGAGAAAGAAAGAAAGAGAGAGAGTGAGAGTGAGAGAAAAGATTTGATTAAATAAATGTCATCTAGTCACAAATAATTTGCTGTCAATTTTTTTTTCTGAAGTTTGCTGCTGTTATATAACTGCTTTTAGTCAAGTATAATATCGAGGAGAGGAGAGCTGAGTTTTGATTGCTAAAAGTGAGAGAGAGAGAGAGAGAGAGAGAGAGAGAGAGAGAGAGAGAGAGAGATCACTAGATTGCGAGATAATCTCAAAACCAATTACATCTTTAAATTTCAGCTTCTCTCTCTCTCTCTCTCTCTCTCTCTCTCTCTCTCTCTCTCTCTCTCTCTCTCTCTCTCTCTCTCTCTCTCTCTCTCTCTCTCTCTCTCCTTATTGAAGTTGATTTGAAAAGACTCTAAAATTACCCTGATCCTCCTTGATATAAAATAATATTCGTATATATTTAAAAGATCTTCGTACTAAAAAGTTTTAATTTCAAAATTAAAACATTAACCTGATTATACTCACTGATTAATATGGTATTTAATTTTTGTAATTATATTATTTTTTTTAAATCTAAATTTACCTTAATATAATATTTTATACTCAAACTGGAAAAAAAGAGGAAGTTTTCTTCTTCTTTTTTTTCACACAAGTTATAGAATTAATGTATTAATTTCAACACATAATAATTTTATAGTTATTATTTATTTTGTTATAACGAAGCACTTTGGTGATATTACGAAAAATTGAGAAAGCATAAACATTATGCTATAATCTTATTTTGTGTAAATAAATTTTAAATTAAGAGAGAAATAAAAAGTTTGAAGATAATTTAATATAATTTTAAAAAATCAAACTATTCAAAACTTACTGAGCTAAATTCTTTATTACAATCAAGAAAATTAAAACTATTACAAAATTTTTAATTATATATTATTACGAATTTTAAATAAGTCAACATTTTACGTTCTTCTTCTTCTTGTTATTATGATTATTATATTTTTGCTGAATATTACAAAAACCTAGAACAATTAAAATGATAATTATCAGAATAATTTCATGCATTTTATTATAAAATAAAAATATGCAAGATTGAGGAAAAAAAAAAAAAAAAAAAAAAAACTAAGATAATGAAAGTGAAAAAGCTGAGTTGAAATATAATAATAAAAAATTATCATTTCTTTTTTTTTATGTTTCCAATTAAACTTGACCGAAATGATAAAGATACGCTAGAACTTTTTTTTTTATTTTAATATTATTATTTTCTTGAGAACAAAATGCTGACACTTGAATAAAAAAGTTTATAAAAAAGTTTTTATCGGAAAAACAAGAATCATTTTATTTTTTATTCTGAAAAAGTTTGAATTAATAGTCTAATCTAAATGTTATATATATTTTTTTATCTGGCTCCATTCCACCCCTTTGTTAGAGTTAGAAATAATAAATTTAAGTTGCAACAAAAAGTTTAGCAAATGTAGCAACAGGTTCTTTATTTTTATCACATTTTATGATCGAAGACTTATAAAAATAATTGATGGTAAAATATAAAACCATATTTTAAAATTTTATTCAATTATAATATATTATATATAATAAAATTTATATTTTATTTTAAATTATGAATGTATATTGATATTAATATATTATGTATAGTATATTGATATATATATATATATATATATATATATATATATATAGATATATATATATATATATATATATATATATATATATATATATATATATATATATATATATATATATATATATATTTTTTTTTTTTTTCTCAAAACAGAAAATCAATGTCTGGGTCATAATTTACTAGTTTTAATAATTTATGATATATTTGGTGCACTTTGTAATTTTTTATTTAATAGCGATATATATTTCACATTATACTCTCTACGAGTTTAAAATTTTGATAATAAATTTTAAACGTGATTTTCTCATAAGAAAAATATGATACTTTACGCACTCACATTTTTGAAAGAATAAATTTGAATAAGTGTAAACAAAATAAATAAGTGTAAGAAAATAACATTTTTTTTCTATTCAGTTAGAATATTTGCTTCAATAAATTAAAATAGGTAAATAACTCAAAAATTCATAGTTGAAAGGCGTAGAACACGTCGAACAAAAAACGTCAAAAAAACTTTGAAATATCCTAACAAACCTGAATATTAACGTTGATTTGGCCGGAGTCATTGATTTTTATTTAAGGATGGTTTGTACCATTATTATTATAACATAATGAATACTACTGTAAATATAGTCATAAAATTAGATTTTAACAACATAAATTTGAGTAGAAAAACGATGTATAACATCAATAAAAAATTTGATTTCTAAAATTATGTACTTTTTTTTTAATATAATGAAAACAATAAAGTGTAACATTTATTATAATTTTTGTAATTACATGAAGTTAAACATTATTTAGTTTTTGAGTAGTACTTGGAGTTGTTTTCATGACTAGCTTCGAACGTGACGTCATTACTTCTCTCTCTCTCTGTCTCTCTCTCTCTCTCTCTCTCTCTCTCTCTCTCTCTCTCTCTCTCTCTCTCTCTCGTACATCTGGCGTAACCAACCCCACGTGACCTCTAACCTAATCACGTCTTTGCCATATCAAAGAAAGAAAGAAAAAAAAAGTATCAATTTTAATAGTAAAAATACAACCCTAATTATTCTACATTTAAACTTTGATTAATTGTATAATGACTTTTAATTTAATTAATGTTTTTTTTTTATTTAAAATTTATTGTTATACGTGGAATAATTTATTTAATTTAAATTTATACTGTATTCAAGTAAAATCGTGATACTTTTTTTTTTTTTTGTATGGTGATATATTTTAAAATTTCAGTCATTTTCAAAAGTTTATTATTAGGATGGAAAAGCTTGAAATAATACAATATTAACTGTTCATATTTTATTATATTATTATTATTATTTATTATTATTATTATTATGACTTTGTCTCTTTACTGGGTTTCCACGTTCAAAGTCCCGTTTTTTTTTATTATTTTTTTTAATTATTATTTTTTTAATAATATAGTGATTTTTTTTGTGTGTAAATTTTTACATGATTGAAAGATTTTTTTTTTTTTTGTCTAATAATAGAGTTTTTATAAAGGGTTTATTGTCGTTCTGTTTTTTTTTTTCTTTTACTTCTTGTAAAAATTGTTAAAAATACTACAGTAGCAGGAAAAAATGCATTTATTTCGAGTATAGGTGCTACTTTTACTATGTAATAATGCCGTAAGTTTTTATGATTTTTAACATTTTTATATAACTTTAAAAAAATAGCACATAAATATCAATATTAGATATTGGTAAATAAATAGTAAAAAAAAATTATTGCTAGTACACTGAAAAACTTGTAAATTACGTAATAAGTGATATAATATAATAGAACTTAATAGGGATTTTGAGACTTAATAATTTACGATAATTGGTGAACTAGCGCTTGTCTACGCCTGGTAGATATAAAATCAGGAGTTACATGTCCACTTGGTACACGCTGTATAAGTAAGACATGTACTAGGACATGTAGAAACATAGCCAGAGTTCAATGACCTAGGTCACCTAGGGTATACCCTAGTTAAAAATACTGTCTTTAAAAGTAAACGTAACACAACGTGTTGATACTCAAATTTTATACTCCTGTTGTTTTTATTTATTAATGCACAAAAGTAAAAAAAAAAAAAAGTAAAAAAAAAAAAAAAAAAAAAAAGAAGCGCACATTAAAGTACACAACATAGTTCTGCACTTCTGCAACATCATATTTTCTATTAGGCATGTTTTTACTATGTTATAAAATAGAGTGACTTTTGCAGAGGTGCTTTATTACTTTAGTGGTAAAAAGTAGTTTCGTTATACAGTATTCTTTTTCATGATATCTCAATTAATTATCATTGTAATAGTTAGGAGCTTACTACTTGAGTTAACAGGTAACCGAAAATTGGCCCATGAATATAGGATTATAAATAAAGGAATATAGGGATATTTGTCCCTATTCCGCTATTTATGTAAGTTGCTCACTCATTTAACATTGTAAAAGATGGGGCTTTACTTGAGTTTAACCGGAAGTTAACCAGTGGTAAAGTCAAAGGAATTGACCGCTAATGTTTACTCAAAATGCGGAAAAGGAAGTGCTGGAAGAGGAAACCACGTGACGGTAAAAGTGGGAGGTAGCTCAGGCCTAGCTTGCTGCTGGCACCAACTTTTCTTCCACTTTTACCGTCACGTGGTTTCCTCTTCCGGCACTTCCTTTTCCGCATTTTAAGTAAACATACGCGGTTATTATAGCTAAATCACTGGCCAACTTCCTGTTACTTGCTAAACTCATCAGGTAATGCCCTACCATCTAAAATATTAAAAGAGCATGACGCGAGTTCGATGCAAGATTTTTTTTTTCAGTGTAGTATATTTAACATTTATTATAATAATGGTATAACATCAGTGTTATACATATTCTCTGGCGGTAGAGAAATACTGACTAAAATATTGCAAGATAAATCGCGACTCGCTTGGGAATTATCTATCTTATATGCAACTATATATATATACACGTTATAAATATCAACTAAAATACAACGGTGAAACATATTTTTACTCATTTACACTTTACTATACTGTAACTTGATATTAGAGGAACTCAAAATGTCAAAAATTTTAAGATAAATAAAAAATTATCAGATATTTACTATAATAATTATAAAATTTATATTAAGTACAATATTCTTTTAGAAAGTTTTATAATTGAAATAATCATTAAAAATTAATTTGATTACTTTTTTTCTTATTCAATGGCATCAGCGTTTTTAACTGTTGAATATGTATAATGTAGATTTCAATAAAAAAATAATATTATAAATTTTTATATTTACTAACACTTTTTCAAACTTATTTAAACTAGTTTATCATTGCAAAATTTATTTGCACAATGATTTTAAGTGAATTGGAATCCTAATTTTGAAATTTGCATTAAACAGATCAAAAAAATTATTGCATTTTTAGTATTTTAAAAATTGCCTAATTTTATGTGTAAAAGAAGAAGAAGAAGAAGAAAAAAAAAAAAAAAAAAAAAAAAAAAAAGCAGGGTCTACGTAAATAAAATATTCCATAGTTTTTTATAAGTATAAATTATAAAATCACCTCCAGTGGTTCTTCAATAACTAAGCTACAGTATTTGCTATGCATTAAGTTTATCTAACGTTTGGCTATAAAGTTAAAAGAATGTAACGTTTGAAAACAAAAGATACTACCCTGTATTTCTTAATTAGGAAAACGCTATAGCGATGTCTTTTTTTTTTCTTTCACGTTTGAGACCGTATACTTATTACAATCGTTAAATTCAAATGACTATCTAAATTTTCCCTTAACTACGTGTACAATTTTATTATGCTTTCTAATACCCTTAATAAATGTATAATAATTATGCTATAGATATTTCAACGTAATTTATGCACCATAGTAGGCACCATAGTAGTAATTAGAACTTGTCATTGGCAAAGGTCATTAGGTCAATCACTGGCAAGGGTCAATATTAATTTTATGTCTATTTTGGCCTCTGGCACATATCTAAATTGAGACTTTTAAAATTTTAATTACTTGTTTCAGAATCTTTAAAATAAGTGGCATTGCACATCACCATAAAGTAAAAAGCTCAACTCAAAATGTATTTTGGACTTCAACGAACCTCAGTTAAAGAAACAAGTTGAAAATTGTACGCAAAGTTGACTCCAACTACGGATTTATGATGAATATACTGTATATTACAAATAATTTTATTTTTGATTTTTTTAAATTTAAAAATGTTGCAGTTATACGAATTCAAACAAAATACTAAAAATACTTACAGCAAATATTTATTGAATTAAAAAAAAAAAAATATATATATAGCATAAATATAATAAAATTTAAGTTTATAATTTATGTATATAAAGTAGAAAAATAATAAAATGACGTTTTTCGCTTACAGTAAAATTAATGTTAAAGAAAGTTAACTTGAGTTATTTACGAGATTTTTTTTTATTTGAGGTGCGGGGGATAAAGAAGCGGGGAGGGGGGGGGGACGCCCATGTGATTTATCTTTTATCAACTTTTTATACAATCGAACGTAAAAAAAAAAAGTTTATTTTTTCTTGAAGAGAAAAAAATAGTTTTTGGTAAACATAAATTTGGCTCGTAATTCAATCATGAAAAACTTTTTTAACTTGTCAATTACTAACTTTGCTAATTTGTTGCTTAAATTTATGACGAAAACAAAATATTATCTTCTTCTTCTCCTTAATTATAATTTATGGTTAATTTCAAACTCTGACACGTTTTTACCTTTCTTGATTAACATTGAAATTATTGTATTAAAACTTCGGTCAAGTATTTTCTATTGTAGTTTTTTGCAACCTTATTTTAGTTTTAAAAAAAGACGTTTCTTTTCTCTACTATTCTTTTGTACTTTATAAAACTACGTAATATAAAAAGCTAATATTTTATTTAATGGTTTCAAATTTCAAACTTTGTAATATTAATTTGTCGCAATTACACATAATTTGCAATACAAGAATGTTTTATAATGCTGTAAACTTTACGATAGCAAATTTTGTTTGAAAGATATTTTCTGCAATAATGCAAATTTATATTGATAATAAAACGAAATAGGAATAATTGAAATGAAATATCGGAAATATTGAAATTATATGAAAACAAACACAGCAAAAATAATTTACGTAATTTATACTGCTTTGAATAATTCCTATATTGTAGAGCATTAATGTAATTATTTTGTAATAACCTAAGTATATAATTATGCAGAACATATTAACTATTATGCTATGTACACATTTAGCAGAACACAGTAAAGCATAAATTATGGTGTTATATATAATTTTAATGTTGCTGTATTGAGCTAACATAATTATTAATTATTTATTTTTGAATGTGAAAATACACTAGATATGCGAATAGAAAGAATTTTATTTAACGATTAACCTCAAATTTGGCGGATTTTTTTTCTTGATATATGTATTTTTTAATTTTCAATAAAAACTAGAAAAATTTGTTAAAGTTTGTATTGCCCTCAATATCTTGTGTACCAAATTTTAAATCAATTTGTCCATCGGTTATATGGGAAAAGATAACATAGTGAGCATAGAACATCCTATATTTTCCATGTTGTTTTTTTACCACATAACCGATGGACAAATCGATTTGAAATTTTGTACACATGATTTTGAAGGTAATATAAACGTATATATGCTAAAAGTTTTAAATAAAGTTATAGGGTAAAAAAAAAAAAAAAAAAAAAAGGTTTGCAACGTCTGAGGTTACTCATCATTATGAGTTACATCAACTTTCATAATGGTTTCTCTCAACCCACAGTACTAATACTACCCGTTTATGAGTTGTACGTACTCGAATTTACTATGGTCAAACTTCATTTTTTTTCTTGTAATATTCTTATTTTTATTTTTTTGTTACTTTGCATACAAACTTTATCAATTTTGTAAATAGTTTTGAAGATAGAAATAAAGAATGTAAATTTTGGTAAAATAAATATTTGTTATATTATAGTATATGTATAATAATATTAATACAAATTCTCTATCATCCCTAAAAAGTTTCTTCTTCTTGAGAATCTTTCTTCTAAACTTAAATATTAAACTTTAACTAAATTAATTTTAGAATTTTATTAAAATATACTCTGTACATACATTGAATACGCATGCTTTTAAAGTTCATTATTAAACATTTATTTTATTTGAAATAATATAAATTTATACTATAAAAAAAAAAGTATACACTCGACCAAGGCTGAATTATTTCCCATCTCAACTTTACGTGTATATTTCTGATCACAACAATGTGGAAAATATGACACAAATATTTAAATGGCAAAAAATTCCACCTTAGTTGAGTGTACAATATATTTCCATGTTCATTGAATTATATTATAAAGGATCTTAAAAACGTAACATTGACATTATGTTAATAATTGCATTTTAAAAGTTAAAAAAAAAAAAAAAAAAAAAAAAGTAAGAAAAACATGAAATAGTTAGCTATAATATAATATATTATATTGTCCTGGTCGCTGAAAAAGACCTCATCTGCAGTGATCAGCATTTCAAACAAGGCCCTATTTCCAGTGCAAATGTTATGGCATAATCAATGGAGATAGGGCCTTTGTCAAATTGCTGATCACTGGAGATGAGTCCTTTTACCGCGAACAGGACGATATATATTTTTTATAATAGCAAAGAAATATTATTCAAATAATTATATTAATATTTTTATTCTTTTGCATTTGAAATAAAAATAATAATGACATAACATAGCCCACTGCATTTTTAAGCCAAAATAATAATTTTTTTGTTAACCGCATTTTTTCCCCGTCAAATATTAAATATTTACCCATGTTTAGTGTATCTAATGATAGTACAGAGTATATTTTATTACTGTTCACGTAAAGCACTCTCTCATGCATTCACACAATGCACTCGTGACACTCGCGTGACTTAATTACAAGTCACGCTTTAAAACTTACCTCCTCGGTTTTCAGTTTCGGCGGGTTTTACTTGAATAGGACGGTTCATCTATAAACAAACAAAATATCATCATTAATAATTATACCTAATTAGTAATTATTACAAAATGTTATAGCTATTTACATAACAGAAATAATTATGAGTATACGCAAAAATGTATTAATAATAATTTAAATTATTTTTTTTTTCAATAAAAATTATTTCATAATTAAAAAAGAATAATTAGAATTTTTTTAATAATTTTAAAATATGATAAAGTAATTATGTTTTAAAATACAAAGGAAAGGTCCTGCTGGAAGGGTTTATATATATATATATATATATATATATATATATATATATATATATATATATATATATATATATATATATATATATATATATATATATATATATATATGTATATATATATAGACACACACACACACACACCAATTTTATTAATATCTAAATTATTATTATGTTTTGTTATTATTGTCAAAAACAATTGCAATCCAAACAACTCATTAAACTAATTACAAATTGTAATTAAGATATGAGTTGATGAACAATTACAATTTCAAATGTTAAATAAACATAACAATATTACACACAGTGGGCAATTTTTTGTTTGTTTGATATAATTTAATGTAATATACATACATGTGTATAATATAATGTTTTGTTCGTTCTATTTACGTCATTTGTTTTCATACTTCTCTCTCTCTCTCTCTCTCTCTCTCTCTCTCTCTCTCTCTCTCTCTCTCTCTCTCTCTCTCTCTCTCTCTCTGCATATTTTCTCTCTTTCCAACTCCCTCAAAGTATAACAAGAGAAAGGCTTCAGCATGCGGGTGACACGTGTTCGATTCTGAACCGCTAACACGGGGTTTCAACCCCAGGTGTAATGGTTAGAGAAAGTCATAGAGCTTCGATAAACAATCTGAATGTATATTGTACCCTTGTATTCAAAACAAAATACTACCGGTCGAGTTTCAGCAAGGTAGAAAATATCAACGTAATTATTATACACTTAGTGTTCAGTATATCAGCATTATTTATTCATAATATTTAATAAGATGCTTCCTGCATGAAACATGAAAACCTTTTACAAATTGTTCAGTTATGTAACTCTTCAGTACAATCCAATAACTGAATTGAAAAAGCTAGATATCAATAGATGTTATGGCCATGTAATTGATATGCCTACTTTATTAAATAAGAGTAGCTATAATAATAAGCACAAGAAAGTAGGTAAAATGTAATCGTTATAAAATTTCAAGTTATAATGAAAAATGTGGATAAAATGTCATAAGTTGTATTGGTATGTGTTTTACCCTAAAAAAAATTATAAGTGGACTATAACTATTTTGCCTCTCTCTCTCTCTCTCTCTCTCTCTCTCTCTCTCTCTCTCTCTCTCTCTCTCTTTCTCTCTCTCTCTCTCTCTCTTTGTTTTCTACCCTCTCTTTTCTCATACTCATTTTGCTCGCGCTATTAATTTTCAAAAAAAAGGTAAAATCAAAAAGGAAACCACAAAAATGAGGTTAATTTTAAATTTTCCATTTCCTAGGAAAAGAAGTCTTAAAAGTATCCTTTATAAAATTGTATATAGATTGACATAAAAAAAATGTATAAAACTTTATTGTTAACATTTTACATTCTGAGCAGAAACAAAAAGTAACACAATTCGTTAACGTTAAATTCATACTGGAGAGCGTGTATCAAAAAATGTTTATTTTTAAATTGAAAACGTACTTTAGAAAATGTTATTTTGGTATTTATACACTAACAAACCTGTAGATATGTTTTTTATGAAAGAAGAAGACGAGAGAGAGAGAGAGAGAGAGAGAGAGAGAGAGAGAGAGAGAGAGAGAGAGAGAGAGAGAGAAGTGCTATAATTGACTTTATACATATTTTCTATTATTGCGTTTTTCCTTCTTTTTTTTTTCTTTCGGTTTAATACTTCCCTATACTCAATTAATAATATATATATATATATATATATATATATATATATATATATATATATATATATATATATATATATATATATATATATATATATATATATATATATATATATACATATATATATATATATATATATATATATATATATATATAGTTCTGCTCCACAAACTCATAAAATATATAAACATTTTTTCTAAAAAACTATGTCCATGGATAAACAAATTACAATTTTTTAAGCTGCAAATATGTTACCATTATAAATATTGTTTTTTTTTGAAGTAGTATCAGTAATTATGTTGTACAATATGTTATTAATTGCCACATAAATATTGTGGCATATATTAAAATAAATATTTATAAAAGTGTGTTATACTATTTGCAGCATATAACTGAACCACTGCGTGACTTCCAATTTACAGGTATAAGCTGGTAAGACCCTCCCCTTTTTAATTGTATGATTATTTTATTCTGCAAATAGTATAGCATAATTATTGTACCCTTATTTTTGTTTAGAAGCAAGAAAAATAGAAATGGAGCTGAAAAAAGAGAGTATACTCATTTAATTCCTATCCGTAAACATTGCAGGATTTTTTTTTTTTACAATTTTTAAGATCTCTAATTAATATATTTTGCTCAATATTATAGTTTGCTAATTAGCACAAAATCATAATAAATTTACCGGAAGGATACTATTTATACAAACAGTTCCCGTCAGTGGTAAATAATGATGGATTTCTATAACTTTAATGAGCAAATGAAATTAAATTATACAAACTTTAAACGCTTGAATTATTTTTCCAATAATTAAAGATAATGATATTCAAATTAAGCTATTTAAATAACCCACCTACTTTGCTATAATTTTATCTATAATCAATATCCATTATAATATACTTAACATACATTTTCCATTAAACCAAAGTACTGTATGTATGTACCTAAAATATGTACAGTCAATAAGTTTATGTTGATTTACAGTAAACCTAATCTATAAACAAAACCAATATTAGTTCTCTTTGAATACCGATCAATATTTCTAGTGTATATATACACACCAAAGTTTTTTAATTAATGTATTATATACTATAGGGAATAATTAGAATAATTATAAATTAACAATATATAATTATATATATATATATATATATATATATATATATATATATATATATATATATATATATATATATATATATATATATATATATATATATATATATATATATATATAGTCAATTTACGGACTGGTTAGGATCTAATGTTTGTGATTGTAAGTGAAGTATTTTTGACTATATATATAATAATATTATATAAATAATAATCTATATATTTATTATGTATATAATATATAGTAACAAAATTACATTATGGTTAAACTGGTTATTTATACAATTTGAATCGTAAGTATTCGCAATTTTCCAGTGTATATTGAAAATAGTTCATATTACATATATATATATATATATATATATATATATATATATATATATATATATTATTATGTTTATTTGCTTATAATTATATTAACTGATATATTATGCCATGCGTATGTTTTCTACTAAAATTTACTACTAATTTATACGCTAAATTAATCATAAATAATAAGTCTCTGTACTTTGTACATGCAAATTTAAGCTTTAAATTCAAAATATATTTTTTTCTTACATTAATTTATTATTGATGATTGGCATTTTCATATGCAAGCAATTAGTGATAAAGAATATGTACACAGACAAAAAAAAAAAAAAAAAAAAAAAAAAAAAAGAAGTGATAATTACGATAGCTCATTTTAGGTACAATTTGTTCAATGCAGCTTTACATACACAGTGTTTTGTGATATAATTGCTTATGTTTTCTTCTGGTCTATTCCTTTAAATAATCGTTTATTTAACAAAGGCGGACTGTCAGTATAAATGGGCGATAGTGAAAAATAAAATTCTCGTAACTATAATATACTAGTAATGATTACTAGCAATGATTATGGTATTAATGCCTAATTTCTAATCCAAATTTAATGTATATGTGCATGCGTGTGTTATTATTATTATTATTATTTTTTAATTTAATTGTAATACTTTGATTATTTGTACTGAGTGTACCGCCAATGTATTGGGCGCAAGCCTGTTTTTGGTTGACAAATAAATAAATAAATAAATAAATAAATAAATAAATAAATAAATAAATAAATAAATAAATAAATAAATAAATAAATAAATAAATAAATAAATAAATAAATAAATAAATAAATAAATAAATAAATAAATAAATAAATAAATAAATAAATAAATAAAAATAATAACCTTTTTGCAAAAATAACCAGTGTGCTCCGGAACACAAATAAAAAAAAAGCATGCATGTTACCTAATGCTTTTTAAATAAGATTGCGCTTTTTTGTGGGGGGGGGGAAGGTACCAGGTTTATGATACGATAAGACCTGATGCTATTCTTATGAGAAAAATGAGCAACAATAAAGCAACAATGAAATTTATAATAATGACAGTTGACAGTTAAGTTATTGATTTATGTACTAAATAAAATATTCACAATTGAATTTAAATAATAAAAAATTAATTACTAATACAAAATAAAGTTTTATCATATATAATCTTATGGTTATGGAGATGATAAATGAGGGGTAGACATAGTAAAAATAAATCACTCTATCTATATATTCAATTGACCAATCATTGGTAAGCTATACAGCTTTATGTATATACATATATTTATATAGTGTATTAAAGTTGGATGTTAGCCAAAAACAATTTCAAAATCCTCCTTCCCTCCTCCTCTACCACTAGTAGTTGTTGTATGTAAACCTAGCCAAGGTATGTTGGAAATATGAGGTACACATACACTTTATGACTCTTATTATATAGAGTGCTAGCATAAAGTAGCGCCGTACCGCCATCTTTGAGCACATCCATCGCACATTTTAAAAATTAGTGAAATGCTTTTTTTTTGTCTTTTTTTATAAGGATACATATTATAAGCCTGCGTGATTTTACAGTTTTTATATATTTTTCTTACCTCAAAAGATGAAAGTGGTTTTTTAAAGGCGTAGAACACCTTGAACCAAAAAGTTGTGTAATATCCTAACAAACCTAAAAATCATGTTGATTTGGCCAAAGTCATTGATTTCTAATTTATTTTCCATTCACAAAATGCCGCTGGCGGTCACTGACGTCACAGCTCGTCCGGTTTACGCGCACGTAAAACAAGCGACCTGTGACGTCAGTGACCGGCAGCGGCATTTTGTGAATGGAAAATAAATTAGAAATCAATAACTTCGGCCAAATTAACGTTGATTTTCAGATTTGTTAGGAAATTACACAACTTTTTTGTTCAAGGTGTTCTACGCCTTTAAGGTGTCATTCTATTAATTGAGCCAAATATGCATTTGTCAATGTTATTTCCTGCTTACATATGGCGTTTAAGCGTTAGATAAAATCAAGAATGGCAATTGTCTTTTGGCAAGGCTTAGTACTGAATTACCAGAAGTGTATTTATATAGTTTTCATTTTTTAAAAGTATTTTTAAGACAAAATTACCAAATTTTCTTTATAAATTATAAGAATATATGAAAATACTCACAACACATATGATGCTGATGTGGATATTACGTGTTATATCAACTTTATGGATGACTTGCATAGCATAACCAATCGGTTATAACAAATTGATGGTTATATAACGACATTGTAACTACGGTTAAGATACTTTATAACCAGCACTGCAGGATTAAACTCAGAAATATTCATCGAGAAATCACATATTAGTAGTTGATTTAACTTATTTTTATCGTCATTATGATAGAAAGTTATGAGTACGTATTTTTTTTTTAGCTATTTAAAGCAATAAGCAGTTGAGGCAATATCACCCACATTTAGAACAAAAATAACAACGTAACAATTATGCTATCTCATTTTCAGTAAAATATTTTTAATACTGCATAATCTATGCTATTACTTCCTAAAAACCGTTATAAAGTATAAAAACTATGTTATACAGCATAATTATTTATTTTTTTTTCTAATTTAGCATTTATACTATAATGACATAAATACAGCATAAATTACGTAATTTATTCTTTCCGTGTCAATTATTAAAAAGTTCTTTAGTACAAGTAACTTAAATTCTGTAAATTCTGCAAACCTAAATCTTGAATCCTTTAAAAAAAAAAAAAAAAAAAAAAAAAAAAAAAAAAAAAAAAAAAAAAAAAACTATCGTAATAACGTAAATTTTACTTTACATCGCAATATTTATACTACATATTACGATTAACAGTAAAAATTACTTCTTTTTTTAGTACCCGCAGTAAAGTTTAATTTTCTCTGATCTTTAGTACATATAATATCTTACCTACCTACCTTCTGCATTGTATCTCGTATAGTTGGAAGTAAATTGGTGTTACACATAGATAAAATACTATCTATATCATGAATCATAATATACACGTATATATAGAAACTACTTAATACCCGATTAATACAACAAACATCGTTCTCTCTCTCTATATATCATCGTATATATAATTGATAAATTAATTAAATTTCAATTTTATACTCCCTTAAGCATTTATCATTAATTTTGTGTTAATTTATTAATTTTAAAAAAATGCCCTATAGCTATTTTTTTCAATTAAAAACTAATATATTATTTTTTTACTTTGATCAAATGGCATTTTTTTAAAAATATATTTTCCTGTTTTTATTATTATTTTTATTATGTTTAAACCAATTATTATACTTCTGTATTAACGACAGAATTTTACAAAAATTTAATTATTATTTTTAATAGATAATTGTACAAAAAAAAGGCTTTGTTCTATACTTGGAGAGCAAAATAACTATTATCGTACGTAAATAGAAATAATGCAATAAGGGTGAATATTGAAATATTGCAGGGTGAAATATATTAATTTATTATTGATTGGCAAATATTTACAAACGATAGCTGAAAGCCTTGTACTCAACTTTACAATGTTTTAAGTATTAAACAACTAACGGTAATGACGTCACTAATAAGTATTAAAAATTTAACGATAAAATATTAAATGACGTCACATTAAACATCAAAGTTGGCCGTTGAAAATACATATTTTTTTCTATTTAATCTTAACGCTTGTGACGTCATTAATGTTACCTTTATCTTTACAATTTAGTGATGTATGTCATAACCGTTAATTATATTATACAGTTTTTTAAAAATGTATAAACTAAGTACTTTTTTTTTTTTTAAAGAATATGATATAATAATAATAATAATGATTTTATTGAGCAAAATATCACAATACAAACATTGCACATTGTCAAAGAGGTTGCTCGATTATTGTCTTTTGTCTATTTCAATTCATTCCTTTTTCCTAATTTTCAAACTTATTTTAACTCACTTTTAAATTTCAAAAATTCAAATAAAAAGAATCATTATTCATAAAAACGGTTTTAAAATATATTCTAAAATATCTACCTACTAAAATGTCAATAATTATTTAAATTTAAAACTATTGAATTTTTTTTAATATTAAATTAAAAATATAGAAATAAAATATGCTTGATCTATTTTTGAACTGAAGAACTTAAACTGTTGCTTTTTTATATAAAAAAAAATGTATTTTTTGTAATCATTATATTATTTTTCTTGTAACATGACAAGAGTATATTAAATTTAAGATTTTTAGTTCATTAAGTTTGCAAGTTGACTCTCTCTCTCTCTCTCTCTCTCTCTCTCTCTCTCTCTCTCTCTCTCTCTCTCTCCTCACTAACAAGCGCAAGTTGATACTCCATGGTAACTATATGACCACATCATCATCATTAACAAAGATATCTAACAATGGACCATTCATCTTGTCATAAACTTTTAATAACAAAAAAAAAATATATATAATATACATATAGTTTCATGTAACGCACAGTACATACTAAACAACGCTTTGTTTATCATATTACATTGTTGTTATATAGTATACGATACGGAGGGTACTTGAAACAATATTTTTATGCAAAATATTTTGTCTTGTCTACTTAGTTGTTATACAATGTAGTTTAACTTATGTTGTTATGATTTATTTTGCTGAAATAAGGTTAGCTTACTTTATTACCTTTTTTTTTTACCTACTGGAAAAGTTTATATTTTATTAATGTATGTGATTTTGCTAAAACATAATTCCACTATAACATAAAACAAGTCTGCATGAAAAAAAAAAAAAAAAAAAAAAAAAAAAAAAAAAAAAAACTGTCTCATAAAATTTTACTCTGTTATCTTATAGAGTAAAGGCAAAAAATAAAACTTTTATTGATAGAGTATGAAGTGTTAGTGGATTACTATGTATCACTTAACTTGATGATTTGATGCAAAGTAACTTTGCTGTACAGCATAACTATAAGCCAACATAGTTAACTCTTCCGCTTCTTCTTTCTGTCTGTTATTTTGAAGATAATTATGCAATATGTCTATAGGCTTTTAAAAAAAATTACAGTGTTACGATTTGCAGTTTTTTTTCTTTTATCATCTCAAATGTTCCAAATCTTCCAGTATTCCATAAAATCTTACGAAGTCTAATACACTTACAGAAAAGTAATTTCTTTAAGAATGCGGAAAAGAAGTAGATATGCTATAGCTATAGATTTTAATATATTAAACACATCATGCGGGTGCAGAATTTCTACAACCTTTTACCATATAATCTGATAATATGCAAATATATATTTTTTTAGTTGAAATCCATATCCGTATTTGTTTGTTTATTTACATATATTTATTTATTGTAAATAATGACTAGACCAACGCTTGTTGTAACTATATATTGTTACTATGATTTTTTTTCTTCTTATTTCTCATACAACACCAAAAGTGATAGCGGAGTTTGCAAAAGTGAAACATTTTCAAAAGCTCTTAAAAAAATAAAATATTTCATTTCAAATACAAATAAATATATACCTATCAATCAATAATCCTGATCCAATATTTGTCATTTTAATCCTAACCTTTTTCGAAAACTAAAAAAAAAAAAAAAAAAAGGGGTTTTATTGAATAAAAATAAAAAGTTTAAACTCCTCTCTCTGTAGATATAAAAAGTTTACATTACAATGCATTGTGTATTATAGCATTAGTATGGAGTATTAGTTATACAGCTTAAATTTTAATTGTCTTTTCTGTTTTCATGAGATATATACGTCAAGATCCCCTCACACACACACGCACACATTTTTTTTTTCAAAAAAAAAAATGTCAACTAACTTGACGTTTAGCTTTGCAAACAGAAAAAAAAAGTGCAATTAATTTTGACAGTTGAAAAAAAAAGTATAAAAAGTTTCTGTCGTTTTATCATTTTATATTTATTTTAATCTTTGGAGTTTTAAAGTTTAAAAGTTTTTTGTTGTTTAGGTATTATTTTTTGATCATTTTTATGTGATAACTTTTTGTTTGTATATTATTTACAGAGTGTATTTTATAAAATTTGAGACAGTACAGTGTATATTTTACTCAATTTTAAGCTTTCTTTTTTTTTGTTATTATTTTCACTAAATGCATATTATATGAATACTCGTAACTCATATATTTTATAATTTAAGGATATAGGGTTTATTTTTAATTTGATAGGAAATGGGTAGAAAATTTCAATTAAATTCTATTGTATCATTTATAAATAGAAATATTTTCCAATAATATAGTTAACTCTAGTGTACCTTGTTCAATTTAATGATGTTTAATTTTGAAAACGTTCTGTAGAATATTATCTATTTTTTTTTTTTTTTTTTTTACAAATTGTTCTGTACATCATATTACTTAACAATGTTGTAAAATTGATTTCTCTGCAGTGGAAAACTACAACTTTTACTATTATTACAATTACACATTACTATTACTATTATTACTATTACTGTTGAAAAGTAACTTTGCTATACAGCATAGTTGAGATACCGTACGATAATAATAATAATTGACGGCTTTAATTGGGCAAAATCAGGTTAAAAACCTCTCAATTTAACCCAACTGTTTCAGCTACAATTTAAAATTTATATAAAAAAATTTCAAATTTTTTTTCTCTTATTGGATAACATAATTAACTATACTGTTATATCTTATTTCTGTGCAAATGAGTTTTAAAACACTCATGTTCTTTTTATTTAATACTACCAGTTTCTAACGTATAAAATACTTTCAAAGCAAGAAAAAAAAATAATAAAAAAAATAAAATAAAACAGCCGTATGATCATCAAAATCGAATTTCCTCATCAATTGTAAATTTACTTGTTTTGTTTGTTTTTGTTCTTGTTATATATTTCTCTCACCATATGTTTGTGTCTCCAATCATCAATCACAATACAAGAATTGCTACAAAGCTACTTATATGTTTTGTATTCCTTAACATTCACACTTGAATTGATACACATTTTTGATCTATCGTTTCTAAATATTCTTGACATTTTTAGGATTCAAAATGTATGAGATGTATGTTTTTGTATGTATATAATAATATACACCATGATACAATTTAAATTTTTATGATTGATGGAGTTACGTAGGTGTAAAAATGTCTGGAATACAAAAAAAAAAAAAAAAAAAAAAAAAAAAAAAAAAACACGTCTTTTTTATTTACGGTGAAAAAAACAAATAAATACACTGATAAAAAAACAACATAATATATCCAATGAGCTTATGGTTTAATTTATTACGATTTTTAGTAGAAAATTTTAGTGTTAAAAAAATGTAAGAAATTTATTCAGAATCAGAATGTATATACTGCTTTCTGCTTAAAGCCATAGACCACATAAAACAACATGTGCTTTTTAATGAATAAACACGAAATGGGATCTTTAAAACTGATGACAATTTTTACCAGAATGGTAATGTAACCCCACGAGAGATCGAGAAAATACTGTAAAGTATGCAATTTGCGTGACTAGTCATGTTTATGACGTCAGAAACATGCAAAAATTAGTAAAAAAAAAAAGTTGTGAGGGTTGCATAAATTGAAATTTTCTGATCACTACAGAGCTAGAGTTGGGTTTTGAGACAAACTAAAGTTATTTATGTAAGTCCCATTAAGTGTTTTGTGATGTAAATGCTTATGTTTTCTTATGGTCTATTCCTATAATACTATAGGCATCTCATTTATTATTATTATTTTTTTGTATACTCAGAAATGGGTAAAAAATTAACATATTTTAAGAGTCCTTTAAGCTTTTATGGAGTTTATTTTAACCCATATATAAGTAAATAAAAAAAATCAGTAACACAGTATGAGTCACGCATACTCTAGTGCTTTTAACTTGAAATCCGTCTATAAGTTAGTTGTGTATATAAAATAAAAATGTACTCTTACTTTATTTTTATTTACTGTATGCTATGTTAGGAATATTTTTAATGGCTAAAAAACTTTTTTAAGTAAAAAAAGCATCTAAATTTTACTTAATTATATTAAAAAATGTAACCCATCCTTTTTTTTTTTTTTTTTTTTTTTTCTTCTACAGAATGATATTTTTATCAATAATATTTTTCTGTAATTGAAAAACTTATTTAATTAAAAAAAATTGTAGACATTACTGAAAAATAAAAGAGAAAAAGGGAAAAGATCTCAAAAGGAAAAAAAAAAAAAAAAAGAGAGAGTTACACTTTTTATACTTTTCATTTTTATGTCAGGAGAGAGAATGAGGGGGCAAAAAGAGGGAGAGAAAGAGAGAGAAAGAGAGAGAGAGAGAGAGAGAGCAAGAGAGAGATCACAGATGTTTGCTCTGTTTGAAAAAAAAATCACATTTTTTCCGGCTGTATCCTAGAAAATGAGTCGTTCAAAAAAAAAAAAAAAAAAAAGAAAAAAAAAGCGAACATTTCTAATTTTTACATTTCTTTTGTGCGTAACGCAAAGGGGTGGAAAAATCAAATGAAAAATTGCAAGATTGCTGAAATATTTTATTTTTTATTTGATGACATACAAATTGCAAGCATTTCTTTCTAAATAAATTTGTGTCAGACACAAAAATAAAGAATTTCAAATATTTTATATCAATTTTTATTTTTTATAAAAGAATATAATATATTTTTAACATATTATCATAGAATTTACTTTGGAATTTTTGTCTTCTTTGAACCACGGACGCAACGAAAATAGTTTTAAATTTTTATTTAGACAGAAATTTTTCTTTTGAATGGAAATACGAAGTAAAACACATTTAAACATTTTGATTGAGGTTTTAGAAATATATATATATATATATATATATATATATATATATATATATATATATATATATATATATATATATATATATATATATATATATATATATATATATATATATATATATATATATATATATATATATATATATATATATATATATATATATACAGGGTCGGACTGACAATCAAGGGGCCTCGTCCGCAAAAGGGGTGTAACACCCTCTTTAGGGGCCACAAAGGGGGCGTAACAACCTAGTTACGCCCCTTTTTTGGGCCTTAGGGGCCTCCAAACAGGGGGGGCCACGTCCGCACTTGCGGACTTACTCTTATGGTCAGTCCGAGCCTGTATATATATATCTATAATATTTATATATATTTTCCATTTATTTCACAAAAATAATTTCCGACTGTTGCATAGTCATGTTGGAGGCCAATTAGAAACACGCGTTAACATTTAATTAAAAGAATGAATGAATTGATTGGAAAGTTCTTACCTGTCGATAAGACAATGTCTTTACTGGGGTTGGGGTTGGTGTAGCACAATACCACAAAATTGCAAGAAAAAAAATGAATGAATGAATGAATGAATGAATGAATGAATGAATGAATGAATGAATGAATGAATGAATGAATGAATGAATGAATGAATGAATGAATGAATGAATGAATGAATGAATGAATGAATGAATGAATGAATGAATGAATGAATGAATGAATGCTCAAGGCCTATCTCTGAACCATTATAATCTGAACCATGAACCATTTAAGCGGATAAATTGTGATATTTAATGCAAATTTTCCCTCTGATGTTTTCACAATAACAATTTTCAAAGTTTATTGTACAAAAGATTGCGATTTTCTCTTTTATTCTGGAATCTACAAAATGTGACTTTCAAAAAAGTTTATAAAAATAATATGTAACCAATGTATAGGATAAGCTTATTTTAAAAGGCAAGGAGAATCGGTAGCAATAATTTAATTAAAGTAAGAAAAAAAAAAACTCATTTCAAAAAGCATACTATTAAATGGATTTCTTTGTCGTTAAAAGAAGGCAATAATACACCACAAAAAAAAAAATAAACAAAATTAATCACTGTTATTTCCTTTTTAATTTCCTTAACTTGAAATCCTAAAGATTATGGGATTATTGTAATGCATGACTTCGATCGTTAAATTTAAATAAGACTTACATGCTGATTTTTTAACTAAAGAGAAGATTATTTTTTTATTTACGTTCAATTTAATGATCGTAATAAAATGTATCAAGCTACACTGTAAGATTATATTAGAACACTGTGAAAACTTAAGTAGTCGCTATGTAAGTTTAAAGAGAAAGTTCAGGGGTTACAACATGGCTTCTTCAATGTTAGATAATGAGATGAACTGTTCATAAACTAACATATGATGACCCAAAGCCCTTCCATAGCCCCATGGTAGCCCCTTAAACTTGCGCTCATCCTGCGAGATATGCAACTCGCTACAACATTTTATATAGGGTGTATGCGGATGACGCCATATTTATTGCGCTTTGAGGCCATACTGGAGTAGTACATAACATTGCTCAGCATAGGACAAACTTCATTTAAGCTAATTTTCTTCGGGAAATCGGTTAATTTTTTGTAATTGTTATTTTTCTCACATACTTGAGATACTAATTCAACATATTTACAGCATCAATGCTCTCAAAAATATTGCATAGTGGTTTAAAACTGGCAAAATGATTTTATTTCCTATGCCACCCATGTTATTGAGTTATCCAACATGGCGTCAACTTTAACATGAATGTATAGATCCTATAGTAAAGTCGTAACTATGACGTAAAAGATACGGGAAAGGTTGCATATCTCGCATGATGATCACGAGTTTGCGGGGCTACGGAAGGGCTTTGGGTCATCATATGTGAGTTTATGAACAGTTCTTCTTATTATCTAACATTGAAGAAGGCATCTTGTAACCCCTGAACTTCTTCTTGAAGGTAAAATGAAGGCTAAAATAAATTAGATTTTTTTTTTTCATATTCTTAAAGAGGACATTGTTCTAATTTGATATTTAGAATATATGCAAATATGTAAATGTAAATTAGTTGTTTTTGAGTATATTAAGTATATTTTTAATTAATTTTTGTAAAATAAAAAAATTACATCACGGGTGTCACCTTCTGTATAATATGGGCATAGGAAAAAGTTGACGTTATTTCTCGACTTTCAAAAATAAATTGCAAATACTAAAATGAACTCAACAATTAATTCACTTATCTATCGATTCAAAACAATGTCCTGTTTTGAAATATTATGTAATAAAATTACCCCCCACCCCTCTTTTTTTATATTTTTTATATATATATTTTTTAGTCTTTCTCGTTATGAATAAAATAGCCACTATATGTACCAGCCGAACTACATTTTAAGATTTTAAAGGTGATTCTTATATAAACATTAAATATAGCCAGGAAATTTATCAAACGTTTGCCGGAAACCTGTATTATTATATTTTCCTCTATATCAAAGTCAACAACAGGTATGTAGATATATGTTTTCTCGATGAAGCCACAACTTATTTACATAGTACGTATAGTCAGAGTCATATAAATGATTAAAGAAGATACAAAATGACGTAACACGTGATCTTGTTACAGTAACTCTTATATAAAATACGCCAATTTATATGTCAATTATTTTTTATGTATTATGAATCAAGAACCACTCTCATTACGACGGGAAATCAGGTACTGCGGGATTTGACTAAAAAATTGTAAAGTAAGAAAATTCTGAAATTTTGCACAGTGATACATTAGGATATGGTATTTTCAAAAATGTAAAAAAAATTTAGGGGAATCACTATGCTAGTTTTTAAATTATGATATTTTGAAGTGTTGGTCCCACAAGAGCCCATGATAATTTCAATAACTATTTTCTCTCTTATCTGATGGTCACTGGTTCTGAAAATTTTATCATAGGTATCTGTTACATTTAACTTTCAAATGGCATCATAAAGTTTCGAAATTTAATTTTTAAATTTGGAGATACAAGCCATCTATATGCACCCCTTAATAGGGAAAACTATTATGTAATAACAATACGATATATAGGTGAAATCAGAACCAAGCGGCCACAACTCTGAGTTTACAAGGTAAATTTTGCAATAATGATAACTGCACTGCAGGTAGAGCAGCTATCCAATTAGTGAACATAATATACACATATATAATTATGTATGTGGCAAGTTAGAGTATCATTTTACTCAAAGGCATTGGTCAACAAATGATCTACAAGGAGAGTATAAATTACGTACTTTATGCTGCATCTAAGTTACACGCAAAAAAATTATTACTAACAATGTAATAGGTAGACATATAGCCTAGAACACAGGTAATATTATACTACAATAATACCTAATGCAGGTGCACTGCAGTGCATGGTAGTTAATTTCACATATCACATATATTTCTCAAATTATTATTATCAATATTATTATTTTTCTTTCCACTAACAAAAATTTTAAGTGTATATATATAAAAATAATATATATATATATATATATATATATATATATAATATATAATTATATTATATTATACACTTAAATTTATATAATTAAGAATATATATATATATATATATATATATATATATATATATATATATATATATATATATATATATATATATATATATATATATATATATATATATATATATATATATTCTTAATTATATAAATTTAAGTGAAAGAAAACTTAACTTAAATTTAAAATTCTAGTTATTAAATTAACAACTTTGCAAAAATTTTCCCAAAAATTATTAATATAATTTTCATGATATATATTGATATTTTACTAACAAAAGTTGTAACTGACTGTACTGTTAAACAGTTGGGTTAAATTGACAGGTGGTATGCCTGATTTCGTCCAATAAAAAGCAGTTAATTATTATTATTTTTATAACAATGTCGTCATAAGGTTGTAACCAAAATGTTACATAACCCGGTCATGTTGCATCTCGGCATCAAAATAAAGCTTCTACATTTTACAAAGTTGCGGTTATAACTGAAACTTCATGTAATATCACATATTTATACAGCAGAAGCTCCAGGTAGCAGCAATTTTGTAAAGTGTAGATCGTTCATTTGTATAGAAATTTGTGACGCGAGAAGATCGATCTTTGACGTATTTTTCTGTATGTGCATTTGAGTAGTCACATGTTTGTTTTTTCAGTGCATTCTTTTAGAAGACCTTTTTTGCTTATCTTCTCTCTCTCTCTCTCTCTCTCTCTCTCTCTCTCTCTCTCTCTCTCTCTCTCTCTCTCTCTCTCTCTCTCTATCTCTCTCTCTCTCAGTCTCTCCCCTGATGAAAAGCAACACAAAAGTGGTAAAGCAACAACAAAAAAGTAGTGAGTAAAAGAAAAACTTTTGTTATTGGCTTCAGTTCCATTAACTTTCAACCTCCTGATTGGAAATAACTTTCATTAAAACAAAAAAAAAAGTAATTTCCGATTTTCTCTCTTTCTTTTTTCTATGTTTCTTTTATAACCCTAATATTGTGTGTATTAGTTTTGTGTTATTTAATAAAATATAAAATGTTTTTACTCATTGGTTTGAACTTGCAGTTAATCGCTTAATTTGGGCAGGAAATACATTGATGATATATGGCATAAGATTTAATTTTTTTCTGCCAGCACTCTACAAATATGAGCATGACATTATTTTGAAACTAATCCTATAGTTTTTTATATGGTAGAATAAACTGTTAACACTTGAAAAAAAGGTAAAAACACACACATAATATAATATATTATATATATTATGAAAACGGTCAAAATTTCCATATATAAAAAAAATTAAAACCAAATTAATGAAAAATATATATTACTTACGTATAAGCTATAATAAATGGAAGTTATTTTTGGTTGAATTTTCATAAACCTTGGTGTGAAATGAAAACTAATACAAAAAATTTGTTTAAGATAATTGTAAAAATAATATCGAGGCGTGTCAATTTCTAACACATATTGTACACAAAAATATATCTCAATTTTCCAATGAAAGAGGGAAACAAAAAATAATAATGGATTTTCTTTTGTAACTTGAAAACCCCCTTAAATTTGATATGTAAGCAATAATAATTGTTTTTCTGCGATATCAAGTAACATATTATTACGCATCATAATTGCAATATGATATGTCCATATTACTTTCATATTGCCGCTATAAAATACAACAGCAGCGTCAGATGCAGCTTTCCTTATTTTTGATACAATCTTAACAGTTTATTATAAAATATATGAAATTAAGAAAAGTTGAATTTTACAAGAATTTTAAAACTGTTTTATATTTTTAGTGTAAATTTGTGTATTATTAAATTATTTTCTACCCCCATATTTCTTACAAAAAAAAAAAAATGAATTTTTAACATTTCATTTCTAACAAATGAATGTAAAAATCATAACTTTGAACATAAAATCCTTAATGGTTAAGATGCAATTGTTGGCATGCTTAAATGGCTTTTTATAGAATATTTGAATGGGCAATTTTGTTTACCAATTATTATAAGCACTTTGAGAAAACTTACGCAGAGCTCAATTTTTGATCTCACCATTAAGTTCAATCCTATATACCCTAACAGTATCTCAAACTTCAAGTATTAATTTTATATTACTGGTGTAGGAGATAATAAAACACTTCTGTAAATAATTGGGACGTACCAACAACTAATTGTAGTAATATAATAACAAGATATTTAATTAAATAATATGTGAAGTTATGGAAAACTTGTGAAGTAAATGGTGAACACAATATCTACAATAAGATCCCAATTTTACGATTTAGAAATTTTGAGATAGCTAATTTTAAACAGAAAAAAATAGTCTTTTTCATACAATGAAACATATAATATTTGATAGTTTATTTGTTTTATTAATTTATGGATAATTAACCGGATGGGCTTTACTTATTTAATTATCATTTTGAGCAATTCTCTCAATGTTTGTGACTTTTGACTGTTCTCATGCCTGTACAATTTCTTTTGATCAATAAATATATATCATTATTATTAACATTATAATGATTTATTTATTTTTAATTATAATATGTATTATGTACTATACTGTCCATATTTTTTTTCTTTGCAATTTCAGTATTTAAATTATAAAATGAAACGTATCTGTTTAATACCTTGATAAAACACAACTTTTATTTACAAAATTTAAACATTTATTTATTCTAGTTTTGTTTGCAAACATTTATTTAAAATATTACGTAACATGTGTAAATAATTTTAAAATAAACAAGTAAACAAAAAATAAAAATTTTGTAACGTTAAAACTTTTTTTTCTTTGATTTTTCAAGTGTAAATTTTAACTTATACTTGTTAGAATTTTTATATATAAAAATATTGTAGAAAAAAATAAATTAAGGAAAAAGAAGGAAAAAAGTTTAAGATTACGTCCAAAATAAGTTTTTATTTATTTATTTTTAAATATTTTTTGACGAAGTTTTTTTTCCATAGAAAAACTTAACACTGAAAAACAAAAACCATTTACTTTTTGAATATACTTGGGCTTGTAATATGCAACCTTTTTGGTACTAAAGAATTATTTTTTACCATTTTTTAACTTTAAATTAAATTGACTTGAAATATTTCTTAATTTCTAAAAATAAACTTTGACATATCCAAAAGTTGTTCAGTTTTTTTTTTAATAATGCTCAGCTACATATTTGAACCCAATAAATTTGCGTCTCTGAGATATGAATGAAACTAATAATTTTAATTAGTTTTTCGTCAAAATCTTGTAAATGGGTGCAACGGAGAGAAATTTTATAAAAAGTAACATTATCTTAACAACTAACGAAAAACAACAACAACAACAACAACAACAACAACAACAACAACAACAACAACAACAACAACAACAACAACAACAACAGGCCCCTGAGCTTCTATTTTATTGTCCTATCTTATGAGCGTTCCCTAAATTTTTATAGTTCAAATTTCCGCCTTAAAAATCATACACATAAATGTTAATATTTGGCGGTGCTACCAACGTGGCCCATTTAAATTTTATTGCTAGTAGCGCCACGTTACATTTATTACATTGTTGTGGTAAAAATTGGAACTAGTAACTTTAAAAGATTGTTTTTCTAACAAGAGCTTCCTGCTTCCTATCCTGTATTACGTTTACCTGTGGTCTCAACTACTAATACTTCACAATCGTATTAAAAAAAAGTTACATTAAATTCTGTCGTAAATTTTTTTAAACTGGTAAATACATTATTTAAAACAAAATAAATAATTGTAATAGTCAATTTAAAGAGTAACTTTTTCAGTGTTATATGGCATCTCCTTACCCATGTATAAAACCCAACCACTTCTAAAATAAATAATTGTAACAGTCAATTTGAAGAGTAACTTTTTCAGTGTTATATGGCATCTCCCTACCCATGTATAAAACCCAACCACTTCTTGAAATTTTTTCAGTGTTCTCTACTGCGTTGAGAGATCCAATATAAATAATAAATTAACTTTTAAAAGCATTTTTGATATGTTTAACATTATTCTTCACTTTTTCTTCTTCTTCTTTTACATATAATATAAAACTTTGTTTTTTTTTTTTTGCCAACTTGTATAAAGTATTTATTTATTAATGCTCATCATATTTCTTTCTTATATATATCAGCTTTTCGATGCAACATAAAAATGAAATATGTGAACTTTTTTTTTTTTCTAATGTAAATGTTGTAAAATTTTAATGCAGCTTAAGTAGCCTTCTTCTATAAATATAAATAAGACTTATGAAATATTTGTTAAATAAGATGTGTTAAAAAAACTTTACTTTTTAGATTTATAATAATAGTTTTTTTTTATTGCGATAGAGAATTGTTTTATAGCACGTGGAAAAAAAGTTAGGAAAAAAAAAAAAAAGAAAAAAAAAGCACAGTAAAAAATTAATAAATGAATTAAGTGACTAAATTGTATACCACAATAAAAAAAAATTATTTTTATTATATTTTAGGTTATTTGGAGTTTTACAAGCATTTTTAAATATTATTTTTAATTCGCAACTTCAAGTGATACTAATGCTGTTCGTAAACCCTGTTCTCTGCTCCTAAAATGACGATCGCCTTTGGTTATTCAAATGGAATGCGCATTTTTTGGTGCAAGAAAACAGGGTTTACGAACAACACTAATGAGAACCTTAGTCCTAAGTAGTACTTTTTCTTTGAAATATCGTGAATTTTTTATTTAAAAATATTAAAATTTGCAGAAAAATATAAAATTTCAAAATTTTCCTGATTACAATATGAATTTAAAATTTTATATAAATTGTTTTACCAATCTCTTAAAAAATTCTATACATATCTCACAATTTTTCTTTTTACTATAAGAACATTTGGTTTAAATAATGTATACAATCGATATTTTAAAATAAATGAGTTTTTTCTGGTATTGAAAAATCAAATCACAGAAAGAGATTGGAAAATATAAATAGTTTATACCTAAGAATCATGGATATTTTATCTTGCAATAGTGTGTGTGTGAGAGAGAGAGTGTGAGAGAGAGAGAGAGAGAGAGAGAGAGAGAGAGAGAGAGAGAGAGAGAGAGAGAGAAAGGTGATTAATTGCTACAACGCTCAAGCAGAAACCTGTGGCTTGGTTAACAATCTTGCTCCAAGCAGTTGCTATATTTGAAATATCATTTCTCTCTCTCTCTCTCTCTCTCTCTCTCTCTCTAATGTTATATTTGAAATATCATTTCTCTCTCTCTCTCTCTCTCTCTCTCTCTCTCTCTCTCTCTCTCTCTCTAATGTTAAGTAGCAAGCTGAATAAAACAGCACGATTCAAAACTGAAATTTCAAACTTTATAAATTACATGAAATTGTAATCTAGCACGAACTCTCTCTCTCTCTCACTCTCCTCTCTCTTATTTTTAATTATAAAATATTATGTTTGGTAAAGTTATATCTCTAAGTTTTGAATTATTATTTTGAACTTGTAAATTCATTAAACTTGTTCATAATATTAAGTATCTCTTATTTTCAAAAAAATACGTAACACGGAGAAAAAGAACAAAAATGTTACTCTGTCCGATTAACTCTTGCCAATAGTTATAAGAAACCTTATATAACTTTAATTAAAATTTATCAAATAAATTATTAATTTAATTTTCATGCTAATGTTGATGTTTTACTAACAATAATTGTAACTGACTGTACTGTTAAACAGTTGGGTTAAATTGAGAGGTTGTACGCCTGATTTCGCCCAATAAAAAAAAACGTTAATTATTATTATAATCCACGCTGCTTTTTTACAGTAACATGTGGGTATGGGTTGATAAAATAAATAAATTTTTAAATTGTAATATAGGGAAACATTGTCTATAGAAAGATTAAATTTGTTATTAATTACAGTAAATATTAGTGTTTGATAATAAATGTCATTTTTTTTAACTACTTCTGCTCGAACTTGTGAGGTCATCAAAATTTTAAACATGCACGAAAATAATAAATAATCAATAAATTACGCAATTTATGCTGCATTTATGTCATTATATAGCATAAATGATGTTAAATTATAGCAGCATAAATAAACTTAACAATATAATATTTGTGCTTTGTTGCATAGTTATTATGAATTATAGCAAAGATTATGCTGTATGGAAAAAAATTGTGCTGAAAATAAGCTAGCATAATTATTACGTATTTATTTTATAGTTTGTATGATTTATACTATTCACATTTGTATACATTTCAAGCTAATAACATGTTTCAACACCAAAAAACACACTCATTCCAATCAATCAAAAAACATATTTTTATAAAGTTACAAAAATTACATAATATAAAAAAAATTCACAGTCAATTTACTAAATAAATTAACATATAGATAAAAGTGAACAATTTCTCTCTACGATACTTGAACAAGTATGAAATTTACCGTGCATGAAAACACATACTACATTTCATTTTTTTTTTTCTCTGAGTTGGTTTAAAATAACGTATAGGGTAGTGAGGGGAAAAAAAAAGTAAATAAAAATTGCCACATATTTGTAAAGCAGGGAAAAAACACTTGGGATTTCAGGCTTTGATGGTTTGTCAGAGAACCAATGTTGTTACACATTTAAACCAAGGAAATTAGAAAAGTAAGGTAACTCTATCATATTTTTCAGTTTCTTGAAATATATGTATATTGATAATACGTACAAAATATAGTAAAAAGTATTTTAAAACTAGTAAACAATTTATTGTCTCTATACATTCATTCATATAGACCCCTTTCACATCCTTGCGCTTTGTCGCCATGTTTGTGGTGCCTAATGTATTGTTCAGAAAAGGGAAACATCATTTCTCCTAATTTTTCACTTAATAAGAGTTTATTTCAACTGAACGAATTTTTCTCATATTTTTCGAGCTTATTAGGAGCTAGAAATAAGTCTTTGATGGAGGTTTGAAGCTTCTTTTGCTATTAAAAAAAAATAAAGATGAAGTTTTTTCCTATGCTGGCTTATGTATTCATAACCAGCAAAATGGCTGCTCTTAGATATGAGTGCAAGCAGTCTATACACTTCATTCTAATGCGAATACTTACATAAATAAATATGTAATAATTAAGGTAGCTTATTTTCAGCCCAATCTGTTGTATTCATCATAATCTATACTTCACGAGTAATATGATACAGAGCATAAATATTACATTACAGCATTGTTGTAATTCAGCATTATTTATGCTATAAAATGGCAACAATAAAGCATAAATTACGTTATTTATTCGTTACACGTAGAGAGTACCAAAAATTATCCAAAATTCAATACTTGAGATGAAGTATTTAAAATATTTATTCACTACCATTGCATGGGTAGTGAAATGTATACTCTAATGTTTACGGAGGACCCATCTCATCATACTTACATCGACACTATAGCCTCTACAAGTTTGAATATTTAGTGAAAATACACTCGTACAATCAAAGTATTTCGTATTAGGTAATTTCTAAACATTTGTTCGCTGTGAGTAAATATCTGTTTTCTGAGTATATAATCATACTGAAAGTAACATACTGAAGATTAGAAAACTTATTGTGCTTTATGGACGTAAAATTTCATACTTACATTTTTAAAACGTTATGCTTGATAATATGATATATGACTTTTTTTTTTCAGTCTTTTTTTTCAGTCTTTTTTTTTTTTTTTTTTTTTTGGTGATCAACTGATCAATGTAATGGTCATAGCTTGATCGCCATGGCTAACTCCTCTTCTTAACAACCCAAAAATACTGTTTAACGTATACAGTAACTCACATCAAGGGTCATCTGAACCATTTTTGAGGCTTTGTTTAATATAATATCCATATGTGCTGACAAAAACACGAAATTACGAAAGATAATCTAGCTCAAGTTATTCAAAGTATCATAAATATTCCAAAATTTCTTTAAAAAAAATTAAATAATAAAATATGGAGAATTTAGAACATTTTACAGGAATACCGTTGATTTTTTTTACACATTTAATTCAAATTTAAAAAAAAATTATTCAACTAAAACATTTCAAGTAACAAAAATATTTTCCTCGAATTCAGTTTTTACTATTATATGGTTCCATTATTAATTATACGATTATTACAATGACTGCATTGAACATTTTAGTATAAATTGTTATTAGAATATTATTTGAATAAAATATAATTGTGCTACTTTAATTTTCTAACTTTTATGTTTTAACCAATCTAGTAGTGGGAGCTTAGTATTTGCTTTGCACTTGTTTTTACTCTCTCTCTCTCTCTCTCTCTCTCTCTCTCTCTCTCTCTCTCTCTCTCTCTGTATACAGAACAGATATTACACGATACTTTTATGTTCGACATATTAATACGTACATAAAAAATACTCACAGTACAAAAAACACACACATACGTATATATATATTTTACAAAATAATGTTTGTATATGTACATCACATATGAGCAGCATTTAAAATTAAATAATAAACTCTCGCTACACAAAATTTAATACTATTTTATAGTATATTTAAAGTGATTAATGATTTTTTTTTATTATATTGTTTTTGTGACAGTAAAATTTTATTTATAATTAATTTAAATTAATAGAAATTTAGTTTGATAAATTGTTATTTAATAATTTATGAAAAATGGTAGTAATATTTTTTTAATAAATGAATTGTATTAGAACAAAGAAAAAAAATGAAATTAACGTGTTTTTTTGTGTGTGTATAGAAATAATAATATATTCAATAAAATGTTTTTCTCTGTAAGAGATTTCAATTATACTATTTTTTTTAAACTTGTTTGTCCTTTCTCTTAAATATAAACCTGAACAGTTAAATGTAAAATATCACCCCTTATTTTTATTGTATTGAATAACAGTTATTATGTTGTTGAAACGCATAATTTTTCATTGGAGTAGTTTTTCGTAGAGAGAGAGAGAGAGATAGAGAGAGAGAGAGAGAGAGAGAGAGAGAGAGAGAGAGTAGAGAGTAGAGAGTAGAGAGAGAGAGTAGAGAGAGAGAGTAGAGAGTAGAGAGCAATAAGAACCTAGATAAAGCAATATAAATTTTTATTGCTTAAAAATAAATTATTACCAAACCATAAATATCCAATTTATATATCAAATTTTCAAATGATGTTACAGCCAAAAGTATATATAGCTGTTGCATTATACTTTCATATATTTTAAAATTTAGTTCTGCTTTCTAACATTATACTTTAATGCATTTCTAATATATATATATATAAAAAAAGAAAATTTTTATAGCTTAGGGGTTGAAATGTCTTATTCCATGAAAGATAAAAATATGTGGTAAGTTGCATTTTTTAAAAAAAAACGTTATGTGATGATGTTATTTTTTATGTTTGATAATATACTCGGTAAAAATAATAAAACTAAAAATATTTTACAGTTTAAAATATCCCTCCTTTTCAGATGCTAAGTTAGCAGTGGTAGCTCTAGTTCCAGTATGCTCTTTGACATATTTAAGACTTTATATTATACTAACGGACTTTCCACGGTTATCATTATATTTGGGGTAATATTTAGGTCTAGCCCAGCCCGCGGTTACGTACTATTAACAACATAACTGAACAATTTATTAACTTTCGGTTTACAGGTTCATCAACAAGATTACAGAGTTAACTTTTGAAAAATTCTTATTTTTGTGAATACTTAAAAGAGTTTGTCAAAAGATAACACTGTTATCTTAGTTTAAGATAACACTGTTATCTTAGTTTTAACTTGTTGATGAAACATGAAACCCTATTTATTTAAGGGTTCTCTTCAGTTCGCTTGTATCTCGAAATCTAAAAAGAAAAGTTACTAATTTTTTTAATGCCATCTTAAAGTTAATGGTAACATCTACCCTTGATAAAAATTTCAGCACCCGTGACCATCAGATAAAAGAGAAATTAATTATTGAAATTAACATTCACTCTTATGGGACTAAAACTTCAAAAAATCGTAATTCACAACCTAGCATGGTGACCTCCCAAAATTTTTACATTTTTTAAGTTATCTTACCCTAATCTATCACTGGGTTAAATTTCAGATTTTTCCTTCTTTACAACTTTTTAGTCAAATCCCGAAGTAGCTAATTTCCCGCCTTAATGTAAGCTTCCAACAAAAAAAAAAAAATAAATAAATAAATAATAATAATAATAATAATAAAGAAAAAAATGTAGCTTATTTTTCAGCAACATTCATGTATTTTAACATAATGGATAATACTTATGTAACGTAGCATAAATATTATGTTGTACTGCACAATAATTGTTATTTCAATTTAGCTACATTTATGCGATAATATAATGACATAAATGCAGCATAAATTACGTAATTTATATTGTCAATACTCCGTAGTTATATTATGGTACTAAAAGTTTACCATAGTATTTTAGGTTTTGACAAAGGGTTATAGCAAAAGTGTACAACAATAAGAAGACAAAAACATGAAGGTAATATTTTCAATGATTGTCAACAAAGTTACATTGAAACAGATTTGTCTAGAAAATTGTTATCTTTGTATGGTTATATACATATGGAGTATCATTTGTATAAACAGTCAAGATTCGAGCCAGGAATATGTGATAGATGATCAAAATATAAAACTTACTTCTATGGAAAACTTTACTGTATGTAACAAATCTATATTTTTCTCTCTGAGTATATAAAAGAAAAAAAAATAGAAGTTGTTATAAAAAAAAAAGTTGTCGATGGTTTTTCATCATTTTATGTCAAGATATCAAGATATTTCGTGACTTGGAGAAGTGGAGAGTTTGGAGAAAGAAAGAGAGAGAGAGAGAGAGAGAGCAAGAAAAAAAGTGTTGAAATCAATTTTAGGAGAAATTTCTACAACATTTTTTTTATGACTCAAGTTTATTTTTCTTTTACTAAACCAAGAAGAGAGAGAGAGAGAGAGAGAGAGAGAGAGAGAGAGAGAGAGAAAGAAGTTATAACTTTTTGAATTGAGATTTTATATATGAAAACACACTTAAAAACTTTTTAACTGTGTATTTGATTCTTTTATATTGAATTTTGGTATTAAAACGTTATTTTTATAAATTATTTTATCAATTAAAATTTACGCATGTTAGATTTTTTTATATATTTATATATTTTATCACACGTATTATTATGAACAATAATATCTTTGTTAAACTGTTTATTAACATAAAATAATCATGACAAATTCATGCAATAAGAAAGATAAAAAACGTAGAGTAATTTTGTTGCATATTCCAAAAGAGGACATTGTTCTGAATCGATAGATACGCAAATATCTAGTTTTTGAGTGCATAGAGAAATCGCTGAAGTAAAACTTTAAAATATTGTCAATTTTTTTTATTAAAGTGTTTTTTAGTATTGTTAATTAATTTTTAAAAGTTGCAAAATGACGTCACGGTCGGTAGCTTTTCCTATGCCTACATGCATTATGCAACTTAAATTTTCAAATTTTTAAAACTAATTAAAAAAAAAATTAAAGCTTTGCATATCAATCGATTTAAGACAATGTCCTCTTTTAGAGTATAAAATAAAAATACCCCCTTGTTCCTTATTACTCATTAGTAATTACGCATGTTAATAAAATATGAAGAGTTCTCATATATTAAATATTAAATTTAAATATTAAAAGGTTTATATGTTATAAAATCTGAAAAGAAAAGTGTATAAAAATAATATAAAAATATTAATAATGAATCTTAACCCTGTAATTTTACTTTTCATAAATAAAAGGTTAATAAATTATTATAGATATAAATGATACTATTAATGGCTGAACTATTGCGATTTTTCATTAGAAAAATTGCATTTTTATTATAATAAATAAATTAGCGTAAATTTTTCAATGAATAAAGTCTAAATAATATCTATATTTTATATAAATAGTGTTTTTGTGTTTTATTAAATTCTGAATATGTGAAAAAGTGCATGATAATGTACTTATTATTTTTCAGTAAGAATACAGTATGTTAAATTAAGATGTATTTTGATAAATGCTACTTGAAGACTGATAATTGTATGTATTAAGGATAATCAAAATTATGAAACACTCTGACAAGTGATTATTGTTAAAGAACAGTCAGAGGACCATGTAAGTGGGTATGTACCTTTTGTGGCCTCGTAATAAAAATAAATTATTATTATTATTATTATTCTCATACTTTTTTTTTTTGGCTATGACTGTTGAATTTCGAACTAAAAATCATAAATTTTGTCATTTAAGAACTTCTGAAAATCTCTCATACTTGAAGTTTAAGAAATATTTGTCTTCATTAGTCCATGAATAGGAATTTAAATTCAAACTAAATAAAATATTATAACCGCAAACATTACCTGGAAAATATTTTCTATATAACATTACAACTGACAGAAATATACTCCACTAAAAATATTATTTACATTTATCAAAATATTTATGATTTGTTGCTCTTAAATACCAATAAAATACTTTTTATTATGTATAATTTTGAAATATTTTATATGATTTTGAATTTTAAAATTGCTTAAAGCTTTCAAAGGCCTTATGACTTATATTAAAAATATGTATAAGAAAAATTGTATATTATTTATAAAATAACATACATTTAAATAAGAAGTTTGAAGGCTTTTAGAGAAGATTTAAATATATTTATGGAAAGGTATTTCATCAAATGGAGATAAATTTGTTAAATGAGAATTTTTGTCATTTCATAAAAAGTATGAAATATTAACAATCATACAGAGAATTGTAGGAAAATAATAATATATTTTATCTATATTTTCTGTAAGAGGTATCAAGTTTGAATAATATAAGTACAGATAGAAGGTAGGTAATGTTTTTTTTTTTTTTTTTTTTTTTTTACATAATAATAACTATCTACATATTTATAAATGCATATACATAATATATATACAATCTTTGCATGGTATCTTAATTTGTAAGTTGGTATCATTAATCAACCGTTAAAAAAAAAAAAAAAGTGCTGCACTTGCGCAAAGTTTTTTTTTTTTTTTTTTTTTTTTTTTTTTTTTTTTTTTTTCCCCAGAAAGCTATTTCTATTGTCAGGACTATTTTAACTTGTAAGCTAGTATAGTGAAGTGCTTTGGGCCATATCTTTCATGTAAAGTCAAACCGTTATATTGCCTAAGCAATGACCCAGATCATTATATAAAGCGCTGAAGCAAGCCTTTAAAATATCCTCCATTTTTTTCTTCTTCTTCTGATTTTCATAGAAAAAAAAATATATAAAGAAAATAATCAATACTTAATAATGCTGTCAATAAAAAAGGTAGTTAAATTTGTGATTGAGAAGAGACATTGAGTATCAACAAACTCCACGGCTTTGTGTTTACTTTCAATGTGCGTACTTTGAACCTTCCGATTACGTCAAAGGAAGGGATGAAAGGCAGTGCAGTGTGTAAAATAAGGGGTGGCGATTTAGTATGTTTCAATGGTCAGGTTTTCAAAGTAAACTCAGCCCTTGGCCTAAAATGTGTTAAAAATGCAGCAAGAAACAAAATAAGATGAACGAGAGAGAGAGAGAGAGAGAGAGAGGAAATAATCATAAGCTTGACTAAAAAACGTTCTAATTATCTTTTTATACAAATATATGATTTTTTTTTTGCAAGGCAATACAAATTGCATAGAACAGCAACATTTTTCATAATATAAATTATAAAACCATAATTTAAATATAGCAGGATAATGATTTTTTTTATAGGGCACATTTTAAAATAGTTTTTATAAACTAGTAAGCGAATGATAGAAAAGCTTTACAGCAAAAATAATAATAACATAAAATATTGAAATATAAATATAATAAGATATACGTAGAAAATCGACAACCAATTGTTATAGGAGAAAGAGAGAGAAAACGATATTTGATCTTTGTAAGTGTTCTCCGAAATAATCATATTTTTCAACTTTTTCATAGCTTTTTAATAAAAAAAAAAAAGAAAAAAAAACTTATAAGAGAGAGAATTTTATTATACGTTATTTTACAAAATATGCTATCAACAGTTTTTACATTACAATTTGATTCGTTTTGCCAAGGTATTGAATATCATTATCGATATTAAGACTTCACATTAAATAAAGAAAATGATAGAAGTTTTCTATGAACAACATAATTTAAAATTGCGGTAACCAAAATGATGATACGGTATAAAATATTTAATATGACGCCAAGATTGCACAGATGTAAATCATTGCTCGCTTTCTCCCAACGAGACTCACAAATCTCATACAAAATGCAACAACTTTTATTAAGACTTATGACTCGATGTTGTCTTCTTATATATATATAGGTAACATAAAAACTCGAGGACATGCTCAACATCTCCCACTAGAGTTTAATATCAGAGGGAAGAAAAAAAAATACAAACACAATGCAAAAAAAAAAAAAAAAAAAAAGGAAGAAAAAAAGGAAGAAAAAAATAAGATGCATCATTTTTTTCATAAATATCAAATTTAGGAGCATAAGAGAGAGAGAGAGAGAGAGAGAGAAAGAAAGAATTTTTTTACTTTTTTCAAGTTTAAGTGAAGTGATATGTTTTTTTTTTGTGAGGGAAATAAATAAGATGAAAAAAAAGCTCATTTTTTTTATATAACCCCTTTGACAATAATGATAACAAATTTGTTTTTAAAATGAAGACTTCAGCGATGTAACGTAGAAAATATTAGAAATTTTCTGAAATATTTTCATAAATTTTAAAGTACAATGTTTAACAACAAAATCTTTATTATAAAATTAACTTTTGAAATTTTTTGCATATTTTAAAGGATCTCGCCTAATCACTAATTTATACGATTATAAACGGATTAAAAATAAATACGTAATAATTATGTTAGCTCATTTTTAGCATAATTTGTTCAGTACACAGCATATTCTATGTTATACTTTCATAATAGCTTTGTTACATAGCATAATTATTATGTTGTTCTAATGTAGGATCATTTAAATGTTATAATAATATAAAAATAAAGTAAGTAAGTAAGTAAGTAAGTAAGTAAGTAAGTAAGTAAGTAAGTAAGTAAGTAAGTAAGTAAGTAAGTAAGTAAGTAAGTAAGTATCATGACGCCATACTTCCTTTCTAGTAAGAGGGCGTACAATTATAGAGAAGCGACATCCCCATGTCTTGGGCAGACCCACAACACTAATTACGATAAACTTGGCAACACTGCAGATGGAATTTCCATAGCGCGCTCTCTGATTGGTTCCTCAAATCGGCCACTTCTGGGCTCTGATTGGTGCTTCAAAAAGCAACGTTGCCAAGTCAAAACTGTTGAGTGTTGCGGTCTGCCTAAAACATGGGGATGTCACTTCTCTATTAAAGTTCTCTACTTACAATGATCTGTGGCTTACCAAACCACAGGCTCTACCCTTTGACACTACACTCCTCTGGGCTCCTAATACCAGACCTAAGCAACTCGGACCACCCAATCTAATAATAATATATATCATAAATTACGCAATTTTCTTTTTTCTTTCTCAAAGTTTTATAAAATGTATATATATTATCACTTAAAAATTTAAATAAGAGAAAATATATTTTTTCTAATGAAATTTTGTACTATTAAATTAAATTATAGTTAAAATTTTAATCAATTTAATTATAAAATATATCTAACATTATATGTCAAACATTACTAATATTTATTGTAACTGACAGTACTGTTAAACAGTTGGGTTAAATTGAGAGGTTGTATGCCTGATTTCGCCCGATAAAAGCCGTTAATTATTATTATTATTATTATACTTTCTGTGTACACGGAGAACTGAAAGTATTATTTTGTTTTAAAGTGATTACGTGAGGAGATATGAATTGCCAGCACTTTTGTATCATTTTAGTTCTATCACTAGAATGTGCATAATTTCCTTTTTGAAAAATAACATTAAACAGAATAAAATTAATGAAAGAATAAAAGTATCAGAGTAAACAGTATTTTAACTTGAAATACAGAGACCTAATAATGAAGTCATGCTTACGTTTTACTTCAAGATAAATTTAAACTTTTCTTATTTATTTCTGTGAACATTATTCGTTCAAAAAAAGAAAAAAAAATTAAAACCATGCCATAAAATTCTGAATATTATTATTATTCTTTTTATGTAGTATTTCATTTTATACCTAAGATAGAACTATGTATTATTGTTACTATCAAATCACATTTTTACTAATTTTTAGTTCTTATCTTCCAAGCTTTTTCATTTTTATTTTTTATTTTTTATTATTATTATTTTTTTAGTTATTTGAATAATCTTGAGAAAAATTGAAATACTTTATAATAAAAAGTATCAGAATATAATACAATGATAATTATACTTCAAATTGTGACAAACTAAAATTTATTATAAATTTTGCATTTTTCCACATCCAAAAGTGGACTTTTGAAATGAGTTAATTTTTATTTGTGAATAATGTAAAATTTTGTAACAATTTAAAATATAATCATACAGAGACTGACTGCCTTCCCTTTTTATGTTTTTTTTTTTATACTTAAGATATAACGTTATAAAAAGAACAATATTAAGAAAAAGAGAGAAGAAGAAAAAAAAAGTATTCAGATTTATTTTTGATGAAGTGGGGAAGCTTCAGTGACGCGAAGAAACCTTCTCTTTGAGAGAGAGAGAGAGAGAGAGAAAGAGAGAGAGAGAGAGAGAGAGAGAGTAAAGAAAGGAATACTTTGATGTCACAGAACAACTTGGTTGGCTGCCTCTCTCTCTCTCTCTCTCTCTCTCTCTCTCTCTCTCTCTCTCTCTCTCTCTCTCTCTCTCTCTTCTCTCTCTCTCTCTCTCTTACTAAAACCATACATATCCTATACTTTAGATGCTGTTCAATTATCATTGCCTTTATACTTTCATCAATTTTAAATTAAACATTTGCCGTCTTACATATTCATAATAAAAAAAGTAACATTTTTTTTATATATAGTATTCTGCACATTGAACCGAAGTTTTATTTTTAGTTAATTCTACAAAACAAGAATGAAGTTTAAAACTAAAATCGTTACTTTGAAATCTCCTTTAGAACTAAAAATGTAATGACTCGTATTTAACTCATGTGAATGCAATCTATTTATAATGGGGGCAATCCTTTTGAAATAAAAAGGGGACACATATACTTTCGATGATTAATTTTGTAAAAAAAACATATATATACAGTATATAAAAATAATAACAATAATAAAAACGCAAAGCTCAAGATTTATAAAACTACTTGTATTACAAATTTCAATGAGTGCCACAATAGAAGTAAAATAAAATAAATAAACAAATAAAATGAAAATGAAAAACAGTGAGTTTTTATTTATTTTTATTTATTTGTATAAAAAAAATAAAAAGATAAAATTTTGAGAAAGGAAGTATAAAATTATGTATTACAAAAAGTAAAATAATAAAATATACATCATTACTGAATGAGATTAAATGTGGTTATATTAATCAATAAACAGGTGTCGCGGTCTCGTCTCTCTCATCACCATGACAACGGGGACTTCAAACTGTGAAACAAATCTCCATCAAAAACTCTCTCTCTCTCTCTCTCTCTCTCTCTCTCTCTCTCTCTTACTTTCGTTCATTCGTTGCCAACTTTTCTTTTCTGTGGCTTCTTTTTATGAAAAACTTCTCAAATTACTTCCAACAAAATTTTCTACATTTTGAAGCAAAAAAAAAAAAAAAAAATATATATATATATATCAAATTTCAAAAACCTCCAATACAAAGGAAACCATATAAAAATTCTTTTAGCAAGAGGAAAATTTTGTGTCTAAAAACAAACGTAGATAATTAATTTTGATGTGTTTGTGGTTAATGAAAATCAGAATATTGTTTTGATGTAAAATTGAAAATGTTCATTTTATAATTGAGAGAGAGAGAGAGAGAGAGAGAGAGAGAGAGAGAGACCATATTTTACTACCATTTTTATCACCAAAAGTTAAATTTGTTGAAAAAATAAATTGATACATAACAAATATTTATTTCAAAACCATTTGTGACAGTCTCTTTAACTATAAAAAAAATTGCATATTATGTATAGTTTGCAAATAAACTGAGAATGTCTCGTAACAGTGATTTTTAACTTCACGTTTCATAAAGAAATTTTTGTTTAGATTCATTATACTGCAGTAAAAAAAAAATAAATAAATAAAAAAAAAAACTCTCCATCATAACAATTTTCTTATTTAAATATTACTTTATGTAAAAAACTTAAACTAAAATGAATACTTTTTAATATTTATTTATATAGTATGTATAGTTATATAATATTTTCACTTAATTATAGAACTTTTTTATGCAATAAAATAAAAGTAAGTAAGCAATTAAATTGCATTACTGAAATCAAATGTTCTATTAGATTATAATGTAATATATTATGGGGGTTTTAAAAATATGTTCAACGGGTTGCCTATTATGTTAGGATATAAAAATTGTCCGGCATGCGCTTTATTGAAACCGAGGAAACAAATATTCATATTGAAATTAATACTATATATATTGCTATAACATGTCAACTTATCATTATATATTTTAGTATTACATATAAATAGTTTTTTTTACTGTAATGCACACAAAAATGTTTGATACATAAATAAATTCTTTTATATAAACATAACTTCAATAGTTAAAAATATTTATAGTATTATATATACTGTACATAAAAATAATCCCTAACACAAGATATTTTTTATATTGTAAAGAAATCGTTCAATGCTTTTTTTTTTTTTTTTTTTTTTTTTTTTGAAGCCATACAAGGGTTTATTGAGTTGTATGGTCAGTATACAGTTTTTTTATAGCATATATAATTTTGTCCGCATGGAACTTCAAAGCGTTTCAAAGTGTATAGTGTCTAAACCAGACTTTTTCAACTTTTTTTCTGAGTTTTAGAGTTATTAAATAGAGAGGGAGAGAGAAAGAGAGAGAGAGAGAGAGAGAGAGAGAGAGAGAGAGATTTTCTTTGGTCTAAATCTGTCAAGCACAAAATAATGAAATCTAGTTTTTTTTTTTTTTTAACTCTAAAAATATGTGTTAGGAATTTTTAAGGTATTTTTTTTAGAAGTGGAAATATACAGCAGTCAGTATTGTGAAACTAAATACTAATATACTTCATTTATTTATAATTGTTTTAATGTTTATACTTAATGACACTGAAAACTCATATTAACAGTTCATTTACATAGTTGGTTTTTAATATGAATTATATGTACGAATACACTCTGTTGAAATAAAATAAATGTACTAACATCCACTTTTAAATCTATAATTATAAAATAATCCTTATTATTTACGAATCTAATAAAGAGCCAATCATACAGAGAAAGAATTGGCTACATTAAAAAAATGAAGCTCCAAAGCACCATATTAGAACATTATATAGGGTGTATGCGGATGACGTCATATTTATTGCGCTTGGAGGCCATACTGGAGTAGTGCATAACATTGCTCAGCATCGGACAAACTTCATTTAAGCCAATTTTTCTTTGGGAAATCAGTTAATTTTTTGTTCATGTTATTTTTCTCACATACTTGAGATACTAATTCAAAATATTTACAACATCAATGCTCTCAAAAATATTGCATAGTGTTTTTAAACTAGCAAATATTTTTTTTCCTATGTCACCCATGTTATTGAGTTATTCATCATGGCATCGACTTTAACATGAAAGAATAGACACTATAGTAAAGCAGTAGATTTCCAACCACAAAGTATCATAACGAAGGGAACAAAAATGTTCCAATACAAAATTTAGAAATTTTATTTCGTGCTTATGTGTATTTGGATTTATAATCTTTGCTAAATAGAGCCAACATAAAAAATCTAAAAAAATTAAAATTGTTTCAATATATTTAATATTCAAAACACGTGATTTCTTAGACTTATATCTAATGCTTTACCTATCTCTTGACAACACAAAAAAATGAAAACGATCCCTAATATTCTATCTTTAACATTGCAAAATCTATTTTTTAGAAAACTGCTGCACCGAAACTAGAAAAACTATGAAGGATAATAAAAACACTCTAACATGTTTTAAGCTAATAATAAATGTTAGAGATTTTTTTTTTAGATAATATTCTGTTCCTGTTACATCCATATAACCTATAGAAAACACACACACACACACACACATACACATTTGCATGTATAAATAAAGTGACTGTTTATAGAAACTTAGCATAATATGCATATGTGTATAATATAAAACTTCATGTTAAACATATTATGCACAAAAACATAAAGGAGAATGCAAATTAATGTTTTTCAACATTGCCTAAAATAACATGACCAATTTTATCTACTTCAAGTGCTTTTTATGTATATTGTATAAGAAATCAATATTTTTTTTTGTTATGATAATAATAACTTGAATCTTCTCTTTGTGTTTTTAATGTCTGTTTTTATAATATTAGTGAAAGTAAAAAATAGAAAAAGTTTTTTTTTTTTTGTTTTTTTTTAATATTTGGAAGCATTTCAATTATTTCGCACATTGCATAGCGCACAGGTACTTGAGCGTGATCTACGTTAGTATATTTTTATGGGACCGATATTTTTAATGGAGGCTATCCAGTATTGTCTACATATTACACAAAAAATTTGAGTGTGGTCTGAAGCTCATAGTTTAGCAGATTTGCGGTTCCAAAGTGTTCGTTCCGTCATTAGTGATAAAAAGTGACGTTTAAACAAACCCCTGCCAAATTTTCAGATTTTGCCCAAATGACCTAAAATTAAAAACAGTTTGTTTTTATATCATCCCAAACAACATATATTTTTTTGGAGAAGATTGAACCACATTGGTTCCGATCCTTGCTTATTTGAATCATACCACCACATATATATTTTCAGATTGCTCATTTTAAACTACTTACTTATACTGCTTATAACTTATATTCTGTATATTATATTCTATAATACATATTATAGTATATTCTATATATTATATTCTATAGTACATATTTTAGTATATTCTGTATACTACTTACTTATAGTACATATTATTTTATTGTATATAAATTATTCTAATTTAGTTTTAATTTTATAGCATATAACATATATAGTATTTTTCTATGCTGATCATATATGTGTGTGTGTGTGTATATATATATATATAATCTATTTTTTTAATAGTAAAAACTAATACAGTTTCTTAGTTATTAAATACAAACTGCTTATGAAAGCAAAAACCTATAATAATAAAAAAAATGCAATAATAAAATGCTATAGCTGCATAAAATATATATTTTTTATTATGATGAAAGTAATAAGTAAATACATAGAACTATAATACTATTTCTATTAACTATAGCTCTAGTTATGATCTATAAGTCATTAACATTTCACTTGTCATACACTGAAAAAAAAAAGTTTTTTTTTTTTTAATTTTTTTTTTTTTTGTTATGCCAATGGTTGTTTAATGTAGGAATATTATGGGTAATGAGAAATCTAATTTGCGATTTCTCGTTTGATACAACTATAACGCTCTTGTTCACATTAAATTCTTTGCACATACGGAAAATTAAATCCAATGGAATGAAAAGTAAGAAAAAGAAACTCATTGGAAACTTTTTTTTTTATTCCAAACAAAAACCAGAACAGTCCTAAAAATTATTATTTAACGTTCAATAACGTTTTAGTATAAAAATACTCAAGTATTTTTAAATCTACTAACAAATTTATATACGATTAATATGATATTCAAAAATGACAATGAAAAATTATCCTATATGATTATAATATTTATTGTGAAAAGTATTTTACAAAGTATTGAAATATTTTTTAGCGTGTTTAATTTTATTAAATATTATTAAAATATTATATAGCTAAATAATAATATGACTGAATTTATTAAATGAAATATATTGTATTTCTTTATATGTATTTTTGTAATCAATATGTACCAACTGGTATTTTAATCAATAAAGAAACTGAAACTGAAAGAAAATATTTCAGACCAAAAAAAATCTACATTAGACAGTACAAGTATACAGTATACTTAAATTTCAGTTAAGTTTCAGTGTTGTTTTCTACAACCAAAAGAGAGATTAAAAACATTTGCCTTTTTTAAAGTGGAAAAAAAAAAAAAAAAAAAAAAAACTTTAAAATTTGACAGTACATTTTTATGTAAATAAGATTTTGTATGAATACAAATAACAATAAATTGTAGTATCGAATGCAACACTGATTTGAGAATTTTATATGCATTTTTCTCCGTGTAATATTTCCATAATATTGATTTGATACGTTAAATTTTGCCAAGTAGTATAGAATATATTTGCAATGCAAGCAGTTTGTGATTGGCTATTTATTTCTCTGGTTCTAAAGATTTGTTATTGCCGAAGTATACAAGAAAAACTTTTTATTTTATTTTATTTCTTTTTCTTATACTCGCTCGTTCACTTTAATGGCTTAGGCTTATGTGCAGTAAAACTTGGTATTTACACTCGCTTAACGTGCTTTAATCAGACGTCAGAAACTTTCAAATATATCAAACCAGACAGATAGACCAAACTTTAATATAATCTAAATTTACATATATAATTCAATGGATGTTACTTGTGATAGAAAATTATTTAGTATTATTATATTAAAACACGTATTAGATATTAGTGTGAGCCTATTTAAATTTTTACAACCACATTACAAGTTTAAAAAAAAAAAAAAAAAAAAAAAAAAAAAAAAAAAAAAAAAAAAAAAAAAAAAACTCAAATCTGAAGGATACCAATTTCGATGACCTAAAGCGTTTCATCTACTGCCTGTCACAAGATAGCTCTCTTCACCCGTAAGTACCATTCTAAATGGTTCCAAAACTATAAAAATACCTTTTTTTATAATATTATTAATTATTATCTAATTGCTACCAATTATAATAATAATAAATGATTTTTATTGAGAGGCCACAAAAGGTCCTTACATGGTCCTCTGACATATTTGAACATAATTTTCTTGTCAGAGATTTCTTATAAAATGAAAATTAAAACATACAGTATAATATTAAATTCTAACTTTGTGTTCATATCATATTAAATAAGTTGTTTCTTAAACACAATCAGAATTAACAGTACCAATCGTGGAAGTTGTTAAACGATTTTTTTTTTTTTTTTTTTTTTTTTTTACATCCAATAATAAAGATTTGAAAGGGTTAAATTCAAACGTGGAAATATTTGATGTATAAGCCATCATGAGGATTAATGTTGAGCTGGGAGTATTGTAGATTTTTATTATCCTTATGTTAAACTCATGTCTTTTTTAGAAATCTTTTAACAATATATTATGTATTAATAAAACATGAAATACTATATCTGTGTAATGTATAATTTTATTGTTTAGACGACAATTAAAAACCGATTTTTGTCTATCCAAAATTTGACTTTAAAAATGCACACATCCTTAAAAAAAATTCTATAGTAACATTAAAAAAAAAAATTAAAACTTAAAGAATTATTACATGTAATCATGATTAATTTTTTGTTATTTACCAATCTCAAAATTTAAAATCAAAATTTTTTCTTTCATTACTCACCAACCATGTATATTGAGCAAAAACACGTGGATTTTGACACTTACCTAGAACACACAGAAAAATAGATATTAGTAACAATGTAACATTTTTAACATAACAAAGATTAGAAGTAAATATTTGGAAGAGAGTCGATGAATCCAGGTATCAAAGTAGAATAAAATGAGTAAAGAAAAATAAGTATAATATACATTTTTGTTTAACTTTAATTTCGTTCTATTATAGCTGTTAAAAAGAGAATTATTATTATAACAGAATTTTTTAATAATTAAAATGACGTCACAACATAGAGGGGTGTGAAATGATAATTGTTATGCACCTTGACGTAAAAATGTCTCTCTCTCTCTCTCTCTCTCTCTCTCTCTCTCAGGTAAAGGAAGATCGATATTTTCATCTCCCACCACCAAAATTTCTTATCCAGACCCCCTGCTTGATATGGCAGCTCTAGCTTTGCTTTCGCTCGTGCAAGATGAGATGCTGAGCATCTTTACACAACTCGCTGCACCGATCAACATTTTCAATGCAATTTTACATCTATATCAAAATGACGTGTAATTTTACACACTAAAGAAAATTGTATTTTAGAAACTTTAAAGTATAAGATTGCCATGGCAACCATACAGTATTTTCAACTTGTGTGTATTATTTCAACATTGACTAATAAAAAGTGTGGAAATTCACGCAATTTACATTAGTGTTATTATTATTATTATTTTTTTTTGCATTTTTACAAAGTAGCGTTGTTTGTAACTCCAGTTTTCTTACTTATAAAATTAAAAAATAATAAATAATATTAATAAAAAAAAAAAAAAAATGCACTACATTTAAATGAACAAAGCTGGTCGGCATTTTAGTTACAGAAAACCGGATTTACAATCAACATTAATGAAATTATTTACTCAATACTTTTATTATGGGGAAAAATTGTTCACTAATTTTGTAATAATAAACACAATTATAAAGTAGATTACAAATTATAGTCATTATTTCTTTTCTTCATAAAACCTGGTTCTTTGTTTCCATTAAAAAAAAAACAGTAAAATAGTCATAAGTGATTTTAACTGTTTTCTTATATTTTTATACATCTATTATATCAAAAAACATAACAAACAAGTGTTTGAATATATTTATATTGAAATAAATTTATGGTAATAACTCTAATACTTAAAAAGTTTGTCATATTTATGATTTCAATGATATATCTACTTTAGGTTCTAGTATGATATGTAGAAAAAGGTCAGTAATAACAATCTAAAAGTGATCGTCGACTTGATCTAAAAGTGATCGTCGACTGCTTTTACATTTAATGGTCAAAACAAGGACAACAACAATATTTTGATTTATTTCTTACTAAGGAGCTAAAGTTTTTTTTTTTTTTTTTTTGAAGGACGCAACAATACACTATATTTATATGTATAGGAGGCAGCTAAGAGGTTAGAAGCCAGATTTTAAATTAACTTAATTTATATAGTGAGATGAATCGAGTCAACTGTGGTTCCTCGGAAGTAATATAAAATTTTGGATGACATTTCAATTCTAAGTTGGATTTTTTTTTCAGGTTACCTCCCCCCCCCCCTTTTTTTAGGTTAATTATTTTTTTTTATATTTCTTTTTGAATTTTTGTAAATTTTGAAAGAAAAAAAAATTATTATTTACTTTTTTGAGATATTTTTCAACTAATATTTATTTTTGCACATTTTTCCAAAAACAATAAAATCAGAAAACTTAATCTTGTTTGAGTGTTCCTTAAAATCTGCAGATTTTTTTTTGTTAATCCTTTATTGTATAAAATATTGCTCTTACTTTTTATACTGTTTATAAAAATAAAGTTTATTTCACGCCCAATGATATTATAATAAAAGCATCTTCTCTCTCTCTCTCTCTCTCTCTCTCTCTCTCTCTCTCTCTCTCTCTCTCTCTCTCTCTCTCTCTCTCTCTCTCTCTCTCTCTCTCTCTCTCTTTCTCTCTCTCTCTTTCTCTCTCTTTAGTTTTAAGCTAAAATATAACTTAATAAATTAAAGTTAAGAACGCAGAAAATTTAATTATCTTTTCAAGTTTTACAAAATTATATTAAATATTAATTATAAATAAATTAGAAATTATTATATTCCTTATTTATTATTAATAATATTATATAAAGTAAGTTTTCAATTTTATTACAAAATTTTATGCCGTGGTTGTTTTCATATTATTAATTAGCTTTATATAGTTTTACTGCATTGTGCATTTTTATTTCCTTTTTAGTAAAACTTACTTTGATAATAGATTGCTAAAAAATGTATGTCATATGGATGGAAAAAAATATTTAGTTATTAACATAGAATAAATAAAAATATGCAAATTAAAAAAAAAAAAAAAAAAAAAAAAAAAAAAGCAATAAAAAAAGCAATAAAAAAAGCAATAAAAAAAAGTTGATTTTACTTTAAAGATTTTGTTGTTGTTGTTTATTCATGTATAGTAGATTAAAAAATAAATGCATAATATGGATAATTTTTTATATACGTATGAAATAAATTAGGAAAAAAACAATGTACTTTCTATGATGCCAGAAAACCTATTTGTCATACCGCAAAGAACAAAAACAATAAGCACTGAAATGTGTGTATCACAGACACAATTTTTTTTACTACAAACACGAATAGTAAAACGTAACAATTTAACACAATAAATAATGCAATACTACAATGGTATTCACAATTTTTTGCATTAGTGCATACTGCATTTTATTATAATGATTTATTATTAGCATGTTTTTGCGATTTTTCATTTTTGCACACTTACAAGTAATAAATTTTTTATTTTCAATGAGAATTAATTAAATAATTTCATGACTAAATTTGCAACAATGAAAAAAAATATATAATGCAAAGTTATGAATTATAACAGCAATTATTTAAATTCAGAATGAAAACCATGCAAGTACACTTTTTTTTTAAACTTAAAACTAGTAATAAAAAACTATAATTTATTGATATTTACTTTTATGATGGTTTCTGTTGTAATCAATTTTATAACAATTAGGTTGTAGCATAGCATACATTTTGAATTTCACATTTTTAGACATTAATTTTTTATAATGAAAAACTTTTTTTTTTATTTGTTCATTTTAGTAACCTCTTACAACGTATAGCAATATTTTCACTCTATAATAATTTTGATAACTTGAAAATTTAATAATTTTAATGAAGATTGCAAGCAATAAAATTTATTGCACATTAAAAAAAAAATTCTTTATGAACAAGACTTAAAGCCAGCAATAATTTTTTTATGTGATTTTGAAAGTGTTTTTTTAGAGCATCAAAATGACTAACAATAGAACAGTTCTGTTATAAGCAAATTTTTATTATCTCGCTATGAATTTCAAAATTAATTAAAATATTTCAAATGCTTTCAAAAATATAAATAAAGATTTTCTATACCATATAACAAATAAAATAGCTATGACATTTGCTATGAAATTACATCAATAATTATACTGTACTTCCTAATTGTTATGTAATATGGTCATTACAACATAGTACATGGATAAATGTTGATGAAATTATATAAACTAAAAAATTTCGTTCTCTCATTTTACATATAAAATCATAAAGAATGAAAATTATTAAAAAAAAAAAATTAAAAAAAAGAAAGGATTTTTGATGCTTTAGGGCCTAATTATACTGTTTATTCGACCAAAAATAAGTTATATTTACGGACTGTGAGTATATTAATTCGTTTGAACGTTATAATGCATATTTTAGTAGTTATAAAAAAATAATACAAAACAAAGTAAAATGTAAAAAAAAAATAATAATAATAATAATAATAAATAAATAAAAATAAAATAACTGAAAGTTAAACGTTTATAAAATCAACATTTATACTTACAAAATAATTCTTTTATATTTTTTTCCGTGTAATATTAAAATATAACACTTTTTGTTATTTATAATTAAAAAGTATGTAGTATTCATTATTTTTACCACTAAGCTCACGCATCATGAGCTTCGTATTTTAAACACGAGTTTTTTTTTTCTTCTTTTTACTTTAGCCAAAATTGTTGCTTTTTTATGAGATCCCATGTGTATCTCTTTTTATTTTATATCCAAGTGCAAAAAAGTGCTTTTTTTTTATAAGAGAGAGAAAAAGGGAGATAAAAAGTCTTTAAATGAGGTCTACTTGTTTATTGATGTTACTTTTTTTTTTTTTTTTTTTTTTGCTCTTTAATACAACAGAACATACGCTAAGATTCACATAAGCTGGAAGAAAAATTGTACAAAAAATAAGTTGTTATATTTAGTATACGAATTAAATTAATGGATAGATTTTTTAAGGTGTATTCACATGGCTAGTTTTTGTTTTATCCGATCAAAATTTAAAAAGTTTCATTTCAAATTTTGTTCATTTGTTAATAAACAAACTTCTCTTCTTTATAAATATTAGAAATTATCGTGGTTTATTAGATTATTTTTTATTTTATACTTATAGTCTACTTTTTCTAGTACAGAAATATTACAGTACATAAATAAATAGTACAGACAGTTATATAAACTAATAAATTCTGTTATAATAATTTAAATAAAAATATAATAAATAATTTCAACAATTTTTTATTTTATAGATTTAGTTACGTAATGAAAATCATGATTTAAATTTGATTTTTGATTATTCGTTTCATTGATCAATTAAAAATAAAAGAATGTCATAGTTTTATTTCCGTGCATTTTTATAGTAGAATTTAAAAGTATTCAATTTAATTTTCCTTTAATTCAATATACCTAAGTAATAAACTAAGAATAATTTGAAAATAAAACATATTTTAAAATAATTATGTTATTGTTTTAAATTTAAATTTACTAAAATGTTATAGAATGGTACTTGAATTTTACTTAAATTGAAAATAAAAATTGAAAGTATACATATATTGATAAATAATAATAATAAAAATACAGAAATGTATCTCAATTTTGTTCCAATAAAAACAAAACATCTAAGAATGTCAAAATTCTGACCAATACTTTTACTTGAGCTTTCTCTCTACTCTAAAAATATTTCAAATTTGATCCTTTTGAATCCCCTAACTGACAGAAAATAAAATTGAAACGTTCATCTCTTAAATCCTTGTCATACACTGAAAAAAAAAATACACGGGTACTCAAAACTTATAAAGATTTTAAGTCAAAATCACTTTTAAAGCAAATAAGATTAATTTGTTTTCCATAAATTTATTGATGTTCATGGCCATCAAAATAAACTGTATTGCTTAAGTATTTTTTATATTTTTATTTTGTGGCCAAAGTATCTTAAAAGTTTTAAGCCCTAACAATACTTTAATAATTAAGTCGTTTAATTATTATTTATATTTAATAGTCGTTTGGGCGTTACACAAAAATAGTTAAATTTAAAGACATTGAAACATATCCTACAACTCAGATACTGTATTTGAATTACATTATGTAGTAAAACTAATACATAATGTTAATTTTGTTGTGAATTTGTTTAGAATATGTGAAAATATCAAAATAAAATATCGGAATGTTCAAAATTTTAAAGCACCATAAAAATTTAATTCTTATCTGATCTTAAAAATATTTGGTATGGATCAATTTTAGATACATTATAACCACATAATTCTGTACAAGAAATGTTACAAAATCAAATACACACTAACCGAAAAACAAAAAATCGATAAACAAGAAACAGTAATAGGATGATTTATTTTGTATTCATCTATATATGAATCAAATTATATTTGTATGAGTTTTGACTACTTGTTTGTTTTTACAGTGTTGCAAAAAAAGTTCTTATTTATTTTGTACATGATTGTACCAAAATAAAGAGGAAAAGAGTGAAAGAAAGAGAAGGAGAGAGAGAGAAAGAGAGAGAGAGAGAGAGAGAGAGAGAGAGAGAGAGAAGAAAAAGGTTTCCAATTACTTTATTTCTTAAGGTTTCTAAAAAAGGAAAACTGATTACAGTTTTCCCATCAGAAATGCTATGTAATACAAAATGAGCTTTCAACCACATAAGATAATTATTCTAAAAAAAAAAATACCTGTGAGCAATTTATACGTATACGTAACCTATGACCTTTTATATATCACATAAAAAATGAAAGATCATTCATCCACTACTTTGTGAGTATAGTTTTTTAAATTTTAATTGCTAATCATGTAATTCTATTACATTAAAATTTCCATTTTTTTAAAATTATGAATTTACATTTAATCGATTTTTTTTACGCAAATTTAAACTTGTATGTATATTATACGATAAAATATACATTTTTTTTACTAGCACAATTTCCAAAACACTTGTGAATTTTTGCATAAAAAATGAAAAATTTTGATCTCTTACAGCATTAAAATAAGTTCTAAAAATGTAAAGAAAATTTGTATATCAAATTTCTAACCTATATTAAAGACCAATTTACACAAAGCAATAATTTCAAATATTTTCATTAATATAATTTACATACTGCAATATATTGTTACCTTAATATTTCATTCAGCATACAAGTAAAATTTGAACAACCCTAAAAGAGGTCCTAAAAATTGAATCACACAAAGCAATGAAATTATGACGCAATACTTTTAAATACAACAAATGGACAATTTTTTAAATAGCATTGACATTTTGAAACACATTCTGAGGTTAAAATAAATAAATAATAATAAAAATATATAATGAAAAATTGTACCATAAATTTCAATACATTGTATGAAAATATCTTAAAAAACAAAATTATATATATATATATATATATATATATATATATATATATATATATATATATATATATATATATATATATATATATATATATATATATATATATATATATATATATATATATATATATATCAAAATAGACTTACAATACATTGAATGACCTATAAAGCTATCCACTTTAAGAATAAATTACTATATGACATATACGTATTTCCATCAAAAAATGTAAATTTTCATTATATATATTTTTTTTTCTCTCCCTCTGTCTCTCTCGCTCTCATATACAACGCCATATAAACTCGTTGTTTTGTTTTGATGTGTTGTTGGCTCTAACAAGCTCCCTTGCGACACACCATCCTTAAGGTTAAAGTCACAAGTGACCTTAAACATGTCAAAGCTGCAAAACCTCGTTTATCTTCAACCTAAAAGAATCACATGGGAGGATACACTTAATTCACTTAGTTTTTGTTATCTCGGGAATATTTACTAAATTATATGTCCTATTTAATTTATTTAATATAACAAAATAAACTCTTTTTTTTTTTGCTCGTAGTTAAGTATTGTTTATGTCAGTTCTTAGAACTCTAAATAATCATACTCTCTTTACGAACCTGTTACAAAAATATTAATAAATAAATATTATTGCACTTTATTATATTATTTTGACGTCAACTCGATGTATGAAATCGAGGTATGTACTTATGTATAGGGTCTATGCATTCATGTTAAAGTAGACGCCATGCTGGATCACTCAATAACATTGGCAGCATAAGAAAATTACTCATTATGGCAGTTTAAATATACTAAGCAATATTTTGAATTAGTATCTGAAGTACTTATGTAAAAAAAAATATATATTAATTAATATATGTAAAAAAAAAAATGCAACAGATAAAAGCTTAAAGTGAAGTTTGTCCTATGTTGAGTAATGTCATTCATTACTCCAGTATGGCATCCAAACGCAATAAATATGACGTCATGCGCATACACCATATAAAATACTCAAATTTGGAACATTATACTGATTAGTGATCAATATTATTGTTTGATTTGTCGGTAAATATGTAGATACAACTATTGAAAATTATTCAATTTTATGCATAAAACTGAAAAATCAGAGTTTAAATTATATAATTATTACTAAATGATAAAAATAACTTATTTAGAAAATGAAAATAAATATCACATAAAAATATTCTGTTCAATTTCATAGATCTTAAACTTTTCACATAAACAAATCATTAAGAATACTTATGATGACAACTTGAAGGGATGTCACTCTCATAATACAGATCTTTGATATTGTAGCTTTTTCATTTGTAATTTTTATAGTTTGTATAATATACATTTTTTTTTGAAATGTAGTTTTTGCAAGTCACGTGTTGATGGTGCTACAGGTTGCTTAGTTCAACTTGAAGAGAGAGAGAGAGAGAGAGAGAGAGAGAGAGAGAGAGAGAGAGAGAGAGAGAGAGAGAGAACACATCAATGTATTGATCCTTTCCTATTACGCCTACAACATATATTTGGTGGGTAGTATACGTATAGTGAGTGAGTGTTTTTAAAAGCCTCTCTCTCTCTCTCTCTCTCTCTCACCCACACTTAAGAGTACAATACACTATACTATATATGGTGAATTTTATCAACATAAAAAAGTCAATAATATTTGACTCTAAAAATAAAAGCATTTTCAATTAAGTAAAGAGACAGAACATCCAGATTTTTTTTTATATGTAATTAATATTGATTTCAACCTATAACCCAGATATTATTGATTTCATTAATATATATATATATATATATATATATATATATATATATAATTTTTTTAATTAACTAGAGTATTTAGTTATGAGTTCTATATTGGTTTTACCTTTTTTTTTTTTTTTTACTGTCATGTTTTATTTTCAATGACAGTTGAAAATAAATTGATTACATTTAATTATTATGTAGTGCACTAACATAGTACTTGTAATGAAAGTCATTTTAATGTACAATAATATACTACAACAGAACATTTGTTCTTTCTTATTTAAGAAAGTTTTTATTTCAAATTAATTAAGAAATATTTGCACATTTTTATGTTAAATTATATCATCCCATCTAGCGACCTTTAATATGAATATGTATACTGTATAATAACATGTTATATGGCGATTTTTTGTACTAATATACAAAAGTTAAAAAAAATTGTATTGTAATTTCGTAAAATAATACATGTTTTTCTTCTTTATGAAGCATAATGTTAAAAAAAAATCTTGAAGCTATAGAAAAACGACTAAAAATAATAATAATAACATTTTAACGTATATGCATTTTTTTATTCACTAAGACTTACGTATAACGTTTTAAAAATTTAAGATTATTAGCACTTTAAAATGTGTCTATAGTATTTTAGATTTTATAGATATCTGATCTTAGGAAAAAAAATTTAAATAGCAGGGTCACACAATGCTATAAAATACATGAAAAGTACCATTAAATTTTAAAAGAAAAGCATTAATTTTATTTCCTTGGAAATAAAACGTTATATATTATAACATTCAAATCATGCAAAATTAAGTTTGAGAAAACTTATATTAACTATTTTTATTTTTGAGGTTTCTCAAATTTCTCTCCTAAAATTTCAGTTGCATGAGAATAAACATTATATTGCAAGGTGTCAACTAGGGCACTAGGAACTCATTGAGCCTAGAGAACTTTATCAGAGAAGTGACATCCTGATGTTTTAGGCAGATCTGCATACGTAATACAGTTAGTAATATCGAGGCAGCAATCGCAGCTCAGATCATGACATTCTTAGGCAACAATCAGAGCATGTGACAGAGTGAAGGTGCCAAAAGTGTGCTTACGTGCTCTCTGATTGGTGCCTCATAATGGCCTATTCTGTGCTGCTATTGGTGGCATTGAAATAAAGTGATGTTGACTTACTGTTTTGCGTATTAGGTTTGTCTGTGGATGTCACTTCTCTGTTCAATTTCTCTAATTGAGCTAAAATTTACAAAAAGAAATTGCACCAGTTTGTCAGTTTCAACATGCGAATACTTGTACATTTTGTCACTTTATGCGAGGTATTGTACTTTTTGTGCGCAATCGATACTGATTATAACAAGGGTAGAATATACTTGTTGAACAGCCAACTTTATGACAAGCCATGCTGTATTTTTTTTTTTTTTTACCCCTCAACCCCCTTAGTTCATTTAGTAACATGTACTGTGTTGTTACTTCACCAAATTATCAAAAGCTTTTTACTTAATCATTCTCTCTCTCTTTTTTTTTTATTTGTATATTACATAAACTTAATGTCAATTTATTTAATTAAAATATATTATTTGCACATAAATATATTTTTTTATTTAGAATTGTATTGTTTGACATTTTTACGTGGTTGTAGGGTAGTTGCATTCATATAAAAGTCAAAGCCATGTGTGAGTACTAAATAACATGACTGGGCCGGTATTGAAAATTTGACACATTTTGCTACTTTATAAATACTTAGCAATATTTCTGTGGTCATTCAGCTGTAAATAGTTGAAATTGGGTTTTCAAGTAGGCGAGTATAACAAACATATTTTCCACAGAAAATAGCCAAAAACCACGTTACTCCTACTGAACAATGTTATTCATTGCTTCAGTATGGCGTCGAAGCGCATTTAGTATGACGTCACGCGCAGACACCCTATAGGCAGTTAAAGGCATGATAATGGATAAAGTGTTGTTTTTAGAAATAAACTTTTAAGTTTATTGTATTTGCGTCTACTCAAGTATACTATTTTGTAGAAAATATTGCCATTTACAAAACTACTCATTGTTAAAAATAAAAACGAGTGTTTTCTGGCAGATTACTACTCAAAATATACAAATAACATAACAGAAAAATAGAACCTTCTTTACGTTTTATAATACTTTTATTGTTATGTTAAAATTATATTTTTTAATAATTATAGTTTTTATTATTAATTTGAGATATTAGAAAACAAGACGCTGTTTTTATTATATTATAATCACAAAAGAGAAAATTGTTCACATTTTTTAATATTTTGAAAATAAAATGTCTAATATTTCATATCAACCAAATTTAGTGTCACTGATTATGAGTCACTGTCGATTTTTGTAAGATTCAAAATTTTCTCTAATGCAAATGTGATTAAAATTTTATTATGAGCTAATCACTATATTTAAGACAGTAAAAACTATAGTTACTTAAGTCAAGTATTAATTCTAATTTTTTTTCTCAATATTAGTGACACGCCATAAAACTTCAGTAAAATAAATGCACTTTTCTGCACTCTATAAAATATAAAATACACTTCTTTAATGCATAAAGAAGAAAAAAAGTGAATAACATTTATGTATACAATTTCCATAATATATAAATAAACACCTAAAAAAAACGTATATAGTATAATATATTATATAAAGCATATCATATATAACATGAAAACTATAGTAGAAAAGTTTTCTTTTTTTTTTTCTTCACAAACTCTTAAGGTAGTTTGTATTCATATCCTGAAAGTAAACTTTTTTCATGTCAGGAGAAAAAAAAACTTTTTTTTTTATACTAAAGTTTTATAAAAACTGGACTTTTTTTTGTAGTAAAAAAAAAAAAAAAAAAAAAAGTCGACATAGACATAGTTGTGCAACGATGTGTGAAAAGAGTCAAAAGTGGAAGAAATGTAGAGAGGGAGAGAGAGAGAGAGAGAGAGAGAGAATATTGTTATTTGTGGGTTAAAATACGAATGCGACAATATTTTTTTCTAAAAACTTGGCAATCTTTGCAAAAATTCTATTCTCTCTCTCTCTCTCTCTCTCTCTCTCTCTCTCTCTCTCTTGTCCATCTCTTACAAAAAAAAAATGTTAGAAATGCAACAAACATAAAAAACTAAAGTAACACATAATGGAAAAAGTTAAAGTTTATAACATATAGTGGCAAAATATTTTTCATCAATACGAGGAATTTTGTTATTTATATTAAAAAATACTTTTGATATTACATAATATACAAAAATATATTGGTATGTTTTTGTAAGGAAAAAAAATCAAGTTAAGTAAATTGTATAATAAATCACAATCAAGGTTTTACCTTACGGGAAAATACAATAAATAAGTTTTATTATTATTATTTTTTAATTTTCGTAAAATTCCCCCTTTTAGTTTTGGAGTTATTTAGAATGCTTTTAGCTTCTATTTTTACATCCAATAACAATAGAAAAGTTATGTGTTCCTAAACTTTTAAAATAGCTGTATAAGCATCTTTTTAAATTTATATTTTAGGAACTTTATTTTTAAATGACATTCAAAATGCATTACTTTGACATTTTTAACACTTTTTGAATTACGATTTCCTGATAAATTTTTGGGGAACTTGTCTGAACTTCAATAATACCATATTTAAGTGTCGTTTGGTGATATTAAATCCATATTTGAATAAAAGTTAAGAACCTTGATTTGATCTCAAGTCGGCTTATGTAGAAATGAAATCTATTTCGAGTATTAAAATTTATTTTGTATTTATCTGCCAATGTACAGAAAATTCTTCCTCAAGTTCTGTATATATAGGGTTTATGCGGATGACGTCATATTTATTGCGCTTCGAGGCCATACTGGAGTAGTGAATAACATTGCTCAGCATAGGACAAACTTCATTTAAGCCAATTTTCTTTGGGAAATCGGTTCATTTTTTGTTACTGTCATTTTTCTCACATACTTGAGATACTAATTTATCATATTTACAGCATCAATGCTCTCAAAAATATTGCATAGTGTTTTTTTACTGGCAAAATAATTTATTTTCCTATGCCACATGTTATTGAGTTATCCAACATGGCGTCGACTTTAACATGAATGCATACACCCTATATATATTTTTTTTTCAATAAAATTATTTATTAACTTGACATATTATGTAATATTACAGCAATATTACACTTTATTTGCTTCAGTACGTTCAGCTCGACATTTTTATCATTATTAACGTCATGCTTCTTATGACAAAGTATTCACATTATTTACTTTGTATGCAAGATTTTGTATTCAATCCTGATAGCTTATAATTTTCAACGCAATTTCCCTCTGACAAATTTGTAATTTGCACTAATATAATATTTGTTTTGGAATAAGTAACTTTTTTACAATATTTGTGAACATTTTTTCCATCTCTTATAAAATAATAGGTAAAAAAACAAACATGAAATTGTGATGTTTTATAATAAGCGCTTTTCTCCAGTTTTAATGTTATGATGAGGCATTGCAACTTTATATTTACTCCTTTAGTTGTCACTTACTTTAATACACCATGTTTAATATTTTCATGATTAATAATTACATAATATAGAGCCTGCGTCAAATGATGCGCGGGAAAAAGAGAAGGGTTTATTATTTTGTAACCTTTTAGCGTTGAGGAAACCTATTTATTATAATAATTATTGATTTTCGACTGAACAATGTTTAGAAAATTTCATATTTATGAGAAAAAAATACTTTTACCAGCTAATTAAAAGATTCTTTGCAAGTATTTGTAACAAAAAATAATAATAATTACAAAGAAATTGTAATATAATTATTATTATTTCAAACAATAATAATTCATATTTCCTGAAAGCAAAAAATGTGTACAACATCATTATATTCATTGAACAATAAATTATATTAATGAGACTCAATTCTTGATTGTTTATATAATTGAAAATGGATTGAACAAACGAGGGGTAATTATGCAAGTTGCACATGCAATTAAACAGAGCACTGCCCGTGGCGTAAGTTTCACTTTTGTTGCAACTGTAAATGAAGGCAAACTAATTACTTTACCGTTTCCATTTCATACAAAATGCTTAAAGCAAAATTATTCTTATTATTAACATGGACTTCGATGTTTTAATATATCGATCATTTCCTACACTGAAAAAAAGTAACATCATAATTCTATGCTGTTGGTTTTTGGTCTGACTCACAAATAAAGTGGGATAAATTACTTATTGGAACTTAATAACATTGTTACGTTAACTTTTAAATGGTTTTACTAAACCCATATTTGTAAATTAAGCCAAAAAATATGTGTTGTAATTTTTAAGCGCTTTTTTTTTTTTTTTTTTTTTTTTTTTGCGTAAGAAAAGCATTGTAAATGTAATGCAAGTTTTTAAATAATAAAATATATTATCAGAAACATGCGTATACCGTAATTTTTGTAAAATAAAAGAACAAATTAATAAAGTTATATTTGTGTGTTTGGTAAGTGTGTATATATATATATATATATATATATATATATATATATATATATATATATATATATATATATATATATATATATATATATATATATATATATATATATATATATATATATATATATATATATATATATATATATATAATATATATATATATATAAGCTAAACTTTTGGTTAGTAAAAGAAATAAAAATCTTTTCTATATGAATATATTTCCTTTAAGATAACAAAAAAAAGCGTTCTTTTTATTTATATGGGCAAAAACAAAAAAATGTTTGCGCAAAGTTATAAAACATAAAATTGAATTGGACAATTGATATTTACTATACACAAAACATCGTAAAATATCAAGGAAAAAAAAAAAGAAACAATTTTCTTTCATATTTTTTAACATAAAATTTTAGATTTGAGTATAAAATTTTATACACAAAAAATAGTAATTTACTTGTACTTTATCGGGATTATTTTTTATATTCCCTCAACGAACGTAAAGATACTTTTAAATATCTGCAGTTTTTTTTTTGCAGGTTAATATATAATATCATAGAGGACAATTTTTTTTTTACTTGGGTAAAAGTAGCCAATTTCATGTTAGGGGTGAAAGAAAATCTCTAGTGTATAAAATTTGATAAAAGCTAAGGGATGTAGAGTAAAAAAATAGGGGTGTGATATGAAGTAAAATTGTACTATATGAGCTCGAATTTTCTAGTATAACAAAAAAATTTAAAACAAAAATGAGAGAAAAAGCTAAAGTAAATCCTAGTGTAGTCCATTGAATTTACAATTCAATTAAATAATATGCACTAACTTTGAGTGTTTCATAGTAAAGTTATAGTAAAATTGATTTAGCACTGAATTTTTTAGAGCTGTAATTTAAGCTATAAGGCTGTATTACAGTAAAGTAAAGTGGGTAAAAACACTACAGTTCTAATCATGAAATTGTAAATACAAAGACAACTTGAAACAACACGAACTTTTAATGAATATGCATGAAATGAAATCTCTAAAACTGATGATAATTTTTACCAAAATGTAAATATGGCCCCACAAGAGAGCATGAAAATACTGTAAAGAATTCCATTTACGTGATAATTTCGGTTTCTGACAACAGAACTGGCAAAAATTAGTACGAAAATGTTGTATGGGTTGCATAAATTGAAATTTTCTGGTCACTGCTACGATGTTACTTTTTTAAAGACAATTTAATGTGTGTTTTTTTGCAAGTCCCATAAATGTGATGTAAATGCTCATGTTTTCTTATGATCTATGCCTTTTAAGAATAAAACATTATCATTTTACAGGAAGGATTTAAACGTTTTTGAAATCTGATGTCTAATTAATGAATGGGGGAAATTTATTTATTTTTAAGAATTAGTGTTTGCAACCAAGTATAAATTATATAACTAGTATCGTTCATTTTTTTACAAGTTTTTTCCTGACCCTATCGTTATTTTTCATGTACTTTTTGTCATTAAAACTTAGATAAATAAAAAAAATTCTAATTTCAATTAAAAAAAAAATCACACTTATTTTCAAACAAAACTCACCCCTCAATATTTAACTTCAATATTCAATTAACAACGAGTAAATTTGATAATCTCGTAAATTCTCGTGTAAATCAAATACATCGATACGTGTCATACAAAACTAGATTATTGTGATTGATTTTTGTTTACGATGGCAATTAAACCACTCAAGTGATGTACTGTGCATGCTGTTCATTTTTACCTACACTGAGAAAAATTTATTAAAGATTTTCAATTCATAAGTGCATAATATTTAAATACATTGTATGAAACTAAAAAAAAAAAAAAAAAAAAAAAATCTAACATGCTATTTTTTATATCAGCTTTTATATAGTTTGTTGTTGCCCATTTATAATTACAGTTGAAACAAAAAAATCGAAAAGCTTGATTTATCATTATTATTATTTTTTGAGCTGTGGAAATATATTTATTGCCAAGTGGCAATACAAATATTCTGGCAATACTAATAACATAATAGTTCTAATTACATTATAGCTGTTTGAAATATCATTTGTTTTAAATTACATTAAACATAGTGAAATAAATTTTAAAAATCTGAAAGAATCAAATAAATGAATAAAATATTAAGTTCTATAGGGTGTATGCGGATGACGTCATATTTATTGCGCTTGGAGGCCATACTGGAGTAGTGCATAACATTGCTCAGCATAGGACAAACTTCATTTAAACCAATTTCTTTGGGAAATCAGTTAATTTTTTGTTATTGTTATTTTTCTCACATACTTGAGACTAATTCAACATATTTACAGCATCAAAATGCTCTCAAAAATATTACACATAGTGTTTTTAAACTGGTAAAATGATTTTTATCCTATGTCACCCATGTTATTGAGTTATCCAATATGGCGTCGACTTTAACATGAATGCATACACCCTATATAATCGACTGTTGACAATGACGCGTAAATTCACGTAACTTTCACGTAAGAATCCAAATAACATTGATTGTCGCATCTTCACGTGTACGTGTATGTACAAGTCATTTTTTTTTTATTATTATTAATTGTGAACAAACCATTAGAACATGCAGCAATATATATTTTATAATTATATGTATATTATATTTTTATATTAAACCTAATTTCAAAACATACTTGAAATGGAAGTTTTTTCACAGTGTAGCTTTTTTAACAAACTGAAAATGTTTTATGTTTTTTTTTTCTTTTTTTTAGTATTGAAAAGTTGTAAACATTTTTAACTTTATGATTTTTTTTATTTAGACAAGTTTTAAATTCTAAATGACCGATATGTTGTATTTTTTATATAGTGAAATATTACTGCGTTGAAAAAATAGAAAGGTATTAGTGAGTTAAACAACAATATAAATTTTTTGAAAATTCTCCCCATATTTTAAGTAACATAAAAAATTACAAGTATTTTGTTACGATGAATTTTGTTTTTAAGCCAATATTTTTTAGTAGAGTTTTTTTTTATTATCATTTATTAAAATGAGGTTTTATGAATATTGTAGAAATAATGAGTTTGTTTATCAAAATTTAGGATTATATCTGTTTTACGAGTATTATCGAAAGCCTTATTTATTTTTTTGTTAAGAGTATTTTTCATTAATTTTATATTTTTTTGAAGACTCGTGAAAATTTTAAAACGTTATACCCAATACTTTGTGCTTCTATAGAATCCATTTTTAAATATTTTTAATTATTATTTTATGTATTGAAAATATAAATAAAATATAAAACACAACATTATTCAAAACCATTTTTAAACGGATAAAAAAATAGTACTAGAGTTAACGAAATGGTCTTCAAAACATGATCATGATGACATAATAATAAGTTTTGCAACAATGAAAAAAATTCTTTATGCAAGTTGTCAATCGAAGTTAAGAAGGTTTTAGAATATAAATTGAGATGCTGACAATACTATGACAAAATGCTAGCAGAAGACTTTGTGTTCTTGTCTCAATTTAGCATTCTTTTTAATAAGGAAATGCAGCAGCTATAACTTATAGGCATAGAAAACATGAAACATCAAGTTCTTTGTAATCATTAAACACAAAAATGGGATATACAAAACTTATGTTAATTTTACCAGAATGTAAATGTAGCCCCACGAGAGAGCGTGAAAAACTGTAAAGTATGCAATTTGCTTGAATATTACTGTTTATGACGTCAGAAACATGCAAAATTAATATGAAAATGTTGTGCGTGTCGCACAAATTAAAATTTTCTGATCACTGCCACGGCGCTACTGTTGGGTTTTGAGACAAACTAAAGTTATGTATGTAAGTCCCATCAAGTGTTTTGTGATGTAAATGCTTATGTTTTCATGTTGTCTATGCCTTTAAGTGAAAATATTTTATTAATACTGAATTTTTTTACCGTAGTTAATATTATAGTGATTTTTACACCTATATTTCAATCAATTTAATAACATTATTATGTCATCCAATTGTCTAGAAATCCTTGAAAACTAAGACTCGGTAAGCTTTTGTAAAAACGTAAACATTTCAACAAAATTCACTTACTTTTCAAGTTCTTATTTTAAATACAAAATTTTTTATTGTACTAAAAAAATATCAAAAGTTAAATTCCATCAACAATAAAATTTCCGTGCTTTTAGGTACCAGATATAGTATCTAATTATTTCATTTGTGTATATATTTTTTAAAACACTAACAGAAAATTATTTTGCTTTTGTTACAATAAAATTATAAAACAATTGCCACGAGTCTACTTTGTATTGAAATATAATCAAATTAACAGCACAAAATTTTAAAAACATAAGTTTTTATAATTTCTATATGTTTCACAACTTTACACAATACCCTCATGGGAAATTAAAATCACATTGGAAAAAAATAAGGTCATGAAAAATCATGAAATGCATTAAAGATTAAATACAAATGCAAAGGGTAAATAACAATGGAATAAAAAATATAAAAACAACCGTTTACACAATAAAAAAAAATATATAACCTGATATAATACATCACGGTGTTATTTTCACGGTAGTAGTTTTTTTTTTTTTTTTTTTTTGAGAGAAATAAAAATTGACATAACCCGTCAAATATTATCACGTGATATGAATTTTTTTCTCTAGTTAATTTAAAAATAAAAAATCATTAGTTTGCTTAAACGCGCTTTGATATTGCCCTTTTGGTATGTATTTTTTTTAAATTAAAGAATTATCAAACATTTATAAAATATCCCAAATATGTATGTATGCGTCTAATGAAAAAAATAATATTAACTTTATTTAAAGTGCATGCTCAGCTATTGCAACCGTGTTACATGTACAGCTCTGGACAAAAGTTTCTGAACGATTTGTATAGGGTGTATGCGCATGACGTCTTCCTGAATGAACTTTCACGCCATACTGGATCAATGAATAGTATTGTCCAGAATAGGACAAACATTGGCTATTTTCTTTGGGAAATCAGTTAACATTTTTTTTTTTTTTTTTTTTGGGCCAACGCTCTTAAAATTATTTCAAAAAATTCTTATACTGCAAAATGAGCCATTTTCCTATACTACCTCATGTTATTCAGTGCTCACGTATGGCGTTGACTTTAACATGAATTCACCCTATAAGCATTCTGCTATCACACTATTGCAATCTTTATATGGTACAGAAGGGTATCTTGACCAGAAGTATCAAATACAATTTACTAATAGTAATAGTAATAATAATTTTACTTAGGAGAAAAATTATTTTACATTTTTATAGATTTTGTTATAAATATACCAAAAAATATTGCAATAAAAATAGAACAAAAAAATCTAAATACTCAAATGTTTTTTTAGCGTATGTTTATGTATGTATGTTTTTTATTATTGTCATTTACCGGAACTAAATTGTTAGATTTTTTAATGGAACTCTCTCTCTCTCTCTCTCTCTCTCTCTCTCTCTCTCTCTCTCTCTCTCTCTCTCTCTCTCTCACTCTCACTCTCACTCTCTGTCCACACGCGTCAATCAACAACACAAAAACAGGACAAAAATACCTAAAATAAATGTCATCAGTCAAAATTTTATGATGTTTAACACAACACATTTTTCCTGTAAAAAAAAAGTATAAATATATTTTATGAAAAATAACATACAACGTATAATATACTATATAAACTAACTTTAAAATAAAGCTACAAATAAAAGTAAATACAACAATAAAATGGTTGAATGAATATAATATTTAGTAAATAAAAACAAAATGTAAGTTACCATGTATTTTATAATGTTATTTACTTTTACAATTTCAAATTATATACTATTATTATTTAATTTTTTAGTTGTATTTGATTTGTTTCCTTCATGTTTATATTTAATTAGCAGCAAGTAAATTTTCAAACCCATTCAGACCAAATTACTTGATTTCCAAGTACAGTATAAGAGATACACAGCAGTGGATGTTATGACAGTATTTTTTTTTAAATATAATATAATATTAACTAAAAACACTGAAAGTTACGTCCCTTGTTTAACAATTTCCGTTATCAGCGCAGTAATTATTTTCTTGTTTTGTTAAAAAATAATAATAATAAAAAACATAGCCCTGCAATAAAGGTTACCAATTTATAAATTTTTAAAAAAAATTCTATGTTTTCTAACACGTAAAAGAATGCCTTATTTAAATATCTTCGGAATCGGTGCAGTAAATTTTCTCAAAAATAGCAAAAAAAAAAAATAATAATAAAAAAAAAAAAAAAAAAAATCTATATAAACGTAATGATAAGTTAGAGCACCCTTAACCCGCGCGCTATACCGATAAGCTCCATTGCAGACGATAGAAAAATAAGTGGTTGTAATCTCTTCCCGCCGCACCACCGTGATTGGCTGTTGCACACTACGAGAAAGCATAATTATTTTTAAAGATTTTTTATTACTTTATTATATCATATTTTAATTGTTTGACAATATACTAATATACTATTATTAAATTCAATGTGTTTGGACTGTGTTGTGTCTAATCTTGAATAAATAAATAATTTGATTTGAAATTTGATTAATAAGTTAAAATTATATGATAAAATTAAAGTAACAACATAAGATACAAAAAATTGCATAAATACGACTAATTATGTAATTTATGCTGCAATAATAATTAAAAACACGATTTCTATTGGGGAATCACATAAGTAAATTATGCTATAAAACATAAAACTACCCGTCTAATAGCCTTGCTAAAACTGTTGTTATATTTATAAATGTTACTGAATTTGGGCTAGCATAACTTCTATTTTTATTCATGAGTAAAAACGGTTATAATGACATTTTTTTTTTTCAGATTTAACTTTGAAAATGATTTAATATTAAAACTAGAATTTGTTTCTATTGTTGGCTCATTCTAATACTAGATAAATATATTTTACATGGTTCTGACTTAATATTTTCATTTTACAATACTAATACATGTATATTAAACTTTTAATAACGGGATATGAAAGAAAGAAAGAAAGGTTTATTAACTTCTGTATTAAATATAAAAAAGTAATCCCTTCTTTTGAACTAAATATAGAAGATGAATTTTTTCATTTTTTTTGTGTATATCAAAGCGCCCAAAAGAGGGAGAGTGATGGTAATATCAGTATAGATACATAGGTCCCAATCTTTCTATCTTTCTCTCATCAGAATTTAATTAAATCAGTTTTATACACTGAAAAAACAAACTATTTAATCAGACTTATAATTTCTTGATTTTTCAGTTTTTGTTTTTTTTTTTTTTTGTTTTTTTTTTTAATATTTTTGGGAGCACTAGAAATTATTGTCAATAATAATTTCTTTAAATAATATTAAGATACAATAAAAATCATGCGTGAATATTCATTTCTTTGCACTGCTCCTGAGACTACACTGGAGAGTTTGTAAAATAGACCTAGGGCCGCCGTGAGCTGCAACCTCTATCGCTTAACCTCAGTTATATTTTGTAAATTGTTGTAACATTCAAAATAACAGCTTAACTATGGGTTTAGTTAGCGTTGCGTCTTACGGGAGCTAATATTATTAATAATCTAAAAATAATAGTCTTGGTTTTAAAACATAGAAAAATTTCTCTAATTTAATAATTAATTAAAATTGGAAAATGAATAAATATTATATTAAAATATAATTTAGTTAAAAATAATTATCTCGTTCAATATCATTATTTATAAAAAAAAAAGTCAAAAATGTAGGCTTGTCACTACTTAACTGTTTTCTCAGTGTATACATTTTATTGCACTTTCATCAATCTCATCGAAAGCCAATTATATACTACGTGTTTTAGAAACTCTCTATTTCTCTCTTTCAGTGTACAAGTTGCATCAAAAGCCTCTTATATGCAACAATAGAACAAATTTTTTTCCATCTATTTTAAGAGATGTTATGAATTCTTTTTGATGTATATTATGAAATAGACAAAGTATATAATGCTACACTGATTAAGCTTTATAATCCGAGTTATATGATATGAGTTTATGATAAGCGTGTTTCAAATTAAAATGAACAAAATATATTTCAACAAGTTAATATTCTCTGTTTCTCTGTCCCTGTCCCTATATCTGTCCCTGTCCCTGTCCCTGTCCCTGTCCCTGTCCCTGTCCCTGTCCCTGTCCCTGTCCCTGTCCCTGTCCCTGTCCCTGTCCCTGTCCCTGTCCCTGTCCCTGTCCCTGTCCCTGTCCCTGTCCCTGTCCCTGTCCCTGTCCCTGTCCCTGTCCCTGTCCCTGTCCCTGTCCCTGTCCCTGTCCCTGTCCCTGTCCCTGTCCCTGTCCCTGTCCCTGTCCCTGTCCCTGTCCCTGTCCCTGTCTCTGTCTCTGTCTCTGTCTCTGTCTCTGTCTCTGTCTCTGTCCCTGTCCCTGTCCCTGTCCCTATCTCTGTCTCTGTCTCTATCTCTCTCTGCAGATTTAAGTTCGAAATACAATCAAAGTATTTAATTTCTTATTCTTACATAAATTATATACTATAGCTAGAAAGGCTAAATCTGTTATTTTGTTGTTAGAAGATAGAAGCACAAAATAATTATGAAAATCTGCATAGCCTTAATACAAAATAACAATAGCTTTCGTTGAATTTAATGCTTTTTTAAATGAAATAATTTTTTAAAATTATGAAATTAAAACAATATTAAATGAAATTTTTGTAAGCCCCTGCAATATTTTTTTATAGGCAACCAGTAGAGCATATATGTTCACAAATTTGCATATGCATCAGGATACTTTATATTTCTTCCTGTAATCTACTTTTCTTTAAGTTTAATACTAACCAACTTCCTAAGATAACCTGTTAAACTCAAGTAAAGCCCAACCTTTTACAATGTTAAATGAAAGGGCGCATTAAATAAATACGGCTTATATTTCTATCTCTTTTTAATTTAAAATTGACATATACTGTAAACACTTTTTTTTTTGAAAGCAATAGACTGAAAAATAAAGTTTAAAAAAATTGAAATTCTGAACACAATGCATTTAAAGCACTATAATATATCACTATATACGTGTATTAAAATTTAAAACAATACTAAAAACATTAAGTATAAAACTATATATAAAATAGAAGACAAGACTAAATGCATGTTTTTTTGGCACAAGATTTTTTTTCTTTCTCGTTCCCTAAGGGTAAGTTACACGTTTAAACTGTTTTTTTTTTTTATCTTCGCTCTCTGGGTTTTCTGTTCTAAGATTATGGGCCACCTGTTACTGAGGGGTAAAGCCTTTTTTGTGCTTCTGACTTACAAATACATCTTTGATAAGCATAGTGCCAACTTTACACAATTTTAATGTCTCTCTCTCTCTCTCTCTCTCTCTCTCTCTCTCTCTCTCTCTCTCTCTCTCTCTCTCTCTCTCTCTGTTAGTACTAAATATTTCAGAGATGCAACTGGTTTCATGCAATATACAGTTAAAACCATAGCTATAAAATGTAAGGATTTAAATGCGTTTTTTAAATAAATAAAGATTTCTATTAACGTGCTACACCTTTTACCATTGTAACATCAAGACATACACTCTAAAAAAAGTTGCATTTAATTTATTTTGTTATATATTACATACATATCTTCTGCTTTAATTTGAGGTCATGTGATGCATAATATATGTATATATCGATGTTGTGGCGAACAAAATGTCTATCTCGTATTTTTGTCACGGGAAGCAAAATTTTTATCTCGTATTTTTGTCACGGGACCCAAAATTTCTATCTCTTTTTTTGTCACGCTAAACAAAATAATAGAGTACTTTAACAGAGAAGTGACATCCCAAAAAGTTAGGCAGAGCCTGCAACACTCATTTCTTTAAAATTGGCAACGCTGCAGACGAAATTACTATAGCGCGCTCTCTCATTGGCGCCTTGATTTGGCCACTTCTGGCCTCTGATTGGTGCTTCAAAATGCAACGTTGCCAAGTCAAAATTGTTGAGTGTTGCGGTTTGTCTAAAACATGGGGATGTCGCTTCTCTGTTAAAGTTCTCTAAAAATGTGTAACTCGAGTGCCATCTACATTACGTTCGGGAACGAGATCGACATTTTGGTCGCAACAACATCGATATGTGATACATAAAAAATGAATTCGATGCATTATATATTTTTAAAGTGTAGTATTATAGATATGTGCTATGGCTTATCACACAAAGGTCATAATTAAAATACACAGTCATATATTCACAATGAGAAACCGTGGAAATATTTTATGTTATTATATCTCCAATAGGGTTAGGTATAAGAATAAATCATATATAAAGCTTAAACATCGTTTATTCAAAATATATTATTTATTTTTTGTCTACGTTTTTGAATAAAAACGATTATTTAATTGAATTTCAAATTAATTCCCCTCCTAAATGTGAACCAAAATGGCTATTTTATTATTGAAGCTAGTTTTTGTTTAGACTATTAAAAAAAATTACATGATGCTATGTTTTATGGGGTTATTTTTAGGTGATTCAATCCTATGGCCATTAAAGGTTACGATTATAAGCAAAAACTGATCATTTAAATTTGAAGGGTCAGTCAGTTTTTTATTCCAATGTGTATTTTGTTAGTTTGTTATGTAGAAATTAGAACAATAAATTTCATTTCAGTTACCTTAAAAAAAAAAAAAAAAAAAAAAAGTGTAGAAATAATAATACTCTTTGTTATGCTTTAACCATAAGAAATAAACACGCTATATTACTGGTTAAATTTAATATGTAAATTTTAACAGCCATCGGCGTGTGTTGCTGAAAACCGTATAATGTAATAACAACACAATATTATGCATTTTTTTATTACAAAATAATTAAATAAGAATTAAAAAAAAAAAAATTCTGTTGTAAAATCTTTACAAAAACAATATGAATTAATGCTTATAATTTTACAATCCTATTCAACTGCATTTTATTCTTAGTTGAAATACTTAAGCTATGAATTGTTTTTTTTCTTTTTTTAATATAAATATGTAAACAAAAAAAATCCCTGTAAGCAATTTATTAAAAACAAAAGAAAGAATTTAATTGGAATTAATTAGAAAATAAAAATACTTTTTTTTTTTCATTTTGTTTATAATGAAGCTTAAAAATTCACCCTTCAACACATCTAATTATAAACATTGTAAAAATATTTTTTTTATAATATACAGTACTCTATAAAAAGATAAATATGTAATATATATATATATATATATATATATATATATATATATATATATATATATATATATATATATATATATATATATATATCAGAAAGATATACTAAATTATGAAATATAAAACTAAAAAGAATATACATTTTTTTACAACAAATACAAAGGATTTTTTTATACAGTTATATAAAACACAAGAGAATATGGAAAAAAAATTCTTGTGATGTGTATAATGTAAATTTTTATATGAAAAAAAAAAGATCAAAAAGACGTTGGATGAGAAAGAGAGAGAGAGAGAAAAAACGACACCCGTGTTTGTGACTAACAAGCCTTATTACCTTCGAGAGAGTGAGAGAGAGAGAAAGAGAAAATGCCGTGGGCGAAACAAAGTAAGCTCAGATATCAATACGTAAAGAAAGAAAAAAAAGATTTTAAAAAAAAAGTGACACCTAAAAAATTCCTAACTTAAAAAATATTATTATGAAAGTAAAATTTTGTCACACTTATAATTAATTTTGAAAAAGTAAAAAATGTCTACAATATATTTTTGAAGTTCATAATAATATATATATATATATATATGCTATACAGCATAATTATTTAGGATGTTCAAATTTAGCAACATTTATGCTATAATGACATAAATACAGCATAAATTACGTAACTTTTTCTTTCTGTACAATGTACTGTACATTCTCTGTAATAAAAAATTAAAACACTGCTGCCTTAATCTAAAGGCAAAGAGTTTAATTTTTTTTGAAAAAGTTTGCACAAGTATTGAAATATAAGATTTTATTCTTTTGTCTTATGGATAAATTATTACCTTATGGTGAATTTAATTAACATTGTACTTCATATATATATATATACATAGTATTTCTATGACAATGTCTTGACTAGGATTGGTGTAAGCACGATAACACAATATTTTTTTTTTTTTTTTTTTTTTTTTTTATTATTTCAAACACACAAATATACAAAGTCCAACCAAGGCATAGCCTTATCGGTTGGTTCATTTATTGTTACACAATCATGTCTTATTATATTATATTACTACATATACATATTTTTTATTATATATATTTCAAAAGCAAATAAAGTACGTATTTACACAAAAACATTTTTTTTTTTTTTTTTTTTCATTTAAGAGAAGTATTTTTATAATACAAGAAGCAAAAATTAATCATCATTAATCAATACAAACAGCAAAAAATTGTTCAACATTTTATAAATTATCAAGAAAGAATTTTTTCATATTAAATTTCGTTTCATTTTTATTTGCAAAACTTTTTAATTCTGATGGAATTTGATTCCATAATTTAGGAAGTAAAATTTTTTTTGTCCTTTCAGTGAATCTATTTACAATTCTTGGTACAAATAAAGGATTGGTCACTGCTGTTCTGGTACTATAAATATGAGTTCTCGGTATACCATGAGAATTTTCAAAATAATTTTCACAAATAAAAGAACATTTAAACATTTCTTCTATTGGCAATATCTTAAAGTACTTAAAATATTCAAGATCACTTTTTAGCTTATTTCCTTTTTTTAAAATTTTTAATATTCTTATTTGCATTTTTTTCAATTCCCATAATTTACCTGATTTAGTACAACCATAAGATAATAAACCGTATAATATATGTGGATGTACAAAAGAAAAATATAATTGTCTCATCGTCTGTTCATTCACATATGATCTTACTGTTTTTAATTTAAAAATTGCAGATCTCAATTTATTTAACAGTTGCATAATATGCAAATCCCAATCAAATGTTTGATCAATAATAGCTCCTAAGTAATTATAATTATTTACTTGTTCTACAAACTCACAATTACAATTTAAAGTAAAATTATGTAAACACTTATTAGTATGAGCTCTTAATTGAATATTTTGCATAGTATATGTATACTTATTAAAAATGTGCATAACTTTTGTTTTTTTCCTATTAATTAATATTTTCCTATCATGCGACCATTCCAAAACTGAATCAAAATCATTTTGTAACATTTTATTTGCAACTTCAAAGTTACTATGAGCCGCTATCATAAGTAAATCATCGGCAAACATTTTTGCTTTACAATATTTTAGTAAATTAAAAATTTTGTTAACATAAATTATAAAGAATTTAGCACTTAAGACCCCTCCTTGTATTATACCGCATTTTATTATTTTAATTTCACTTACAATATTTTTAATTTTGACAGCAACTTGTCTATTTTTTATAATATTCGCAATTAACATTAATGTTGGTCCTCGTATTCCAATTTCTTCTAAATCTTTTAACAATAAGTCATGGTCTATAGTGTCAAATGCTTTGGAATAATCAACAAATAAACAAAGAACATGATGCCCTTTTTCTAATTCTTCATTTATAAAATTGGAAACATCATATAGACATTTTGCTGTACCCTTTTTTTTTTGATAGGCATATTGATTTTTATTTATAATATTGAATTCTTCTAAATAATCAGACAATAATAATTCAATATGTTTTTGTATAAATTTATCAACAAAAGCAGATACAGCAACTGGTCTAAAATTATTATATAGTTTATGATCCCCACCTTTATAAATTGGCCTTATCAATGATAATTTTAGATTATCAGGATATACTGAGCTTTCAATACACATATTTGTTAATCTTATTAAATATTGAATTAATGATTCGCCACCAAATAAAATATCCTGAACACCTATATTATCATGACCTGGTCCTTTTTTCTTACTTAATAAATTAATAATATAAACTGCTCGTTTCTCATTTAATTTTGGTAGATACATTGATTGTAAATTACTATTAAATTTAAGCGAATTTTCACTTAATATTAAATTACAATTAATCTTTACATCTTCAATTGAATTTACAAAATGATTTACAAAATTATTAGCAATATCTTTGATAGAACTTACATCAGACATATATTTAATAATAATATTATCAATATTAAGATTTTCTTTCCCTAATATTTGATTAATAAAACACCAAGATTTTCTTATATCACCAGCAATTTCAACAAATTTAGAATGATAATAATTATTTTTTTCTTTATTTATTAAAAAATTTATTTTGTTTCTTAATTTTTTATATCTAATTCTATATTCAGGCATATGTAATGAGTTTTTAAATTTTTGAAAATATTTGTCTCTATCTTTCATAAGAAATTTTATTTCATCAGTACACCACACATTATTTAATCTTCTATTCTTGCTAGCTATCTTCTATTCTGGCTAGCTATAAGATGATAGAATATGTAATGCTAAATTACCACAGAGTTTTTACTTTTGTTAATCATAAAAATAGCACTCAATTTTATCTATCTATGTAACTTGTTTTAGCACTAAAGAAAGACACAATTTTAATGTATAATTAGAGCTAAAATATTACAATTAAAACACACTTACATACTAACGCATTTCGCTTTTTTTAAATTAAAAAATTATTAGCAATGTTCTTATTATCTAATAATCCACTAATATTGCAAACTGCAAAGCTAAAATAGTCGAATCCTAATAACATATACAGAGAAGTAAATTTAATATAATAAATCTTGTAAATAGTATTAATCCACTGTTTCATATTAAATTAGAAATGAAGTTATTTGCAATGTTTAAACTTTTATAATTAAAACATGTTGAAAATCGCCTCTAATAAAAGTACTTTTTTTTTACATAAAAAAATGTTCGTTAATTATTTTATACAAAAAGTTAGTTTAGTACAGAGAGAGAGAAAGAGAGAGAGAGAGAGAGAGAGAGAGAGAGAGAGAGAGAGAGAGAGCAGTATAAAAAGTAAATATTGCCTAAAACACTGCGGCAAAACATTGGAAAAACATTAGTTTCTATCCTGGCGGCTAGAACTACTATATATATATATATATATATATATATATATATATATATATATATATATATATATATATATGTGTGTGTGTGTGTGTGTATTTAAATACCAAACAATTAACTACATTCAAAAAGTATAATATATTTTTATATTAAGCTATGGGCAATATCACTGACCATAATATTTATATACCTTTGATCTTATAAAGTTAAATAAATTGTATTTTTTATTAGAAAATCTACATTTTTTTGTATGTGATGTTTTTTTTTAAACGTTAATGTTATATATATAATTTTTTCAAATTATACAAAAAGAAAAATAATAATAAAAGCCACTGTTTTTTTTTATTATTTATTTGTTTTTCTATAAAAGGTGTTGGTATTTAATTAAAATAGTATTTGTTTTCACCATACGTTACTTTTATAATGTCAATACAAATAATTATTTCAAATGTTTTTATTTTCAACTGTCAACTTTCAACTGGTATTTTGTGTTTTAATTGTGCAAAACTTGATATTTAAACATCTAGTATAAGGCAAATGTGTAACGATATTTTAAGTACTTACAATTTACACACACACACACACACACACACATATATATATATATATATATATATATATATATATATATATATATATATATATATATATATATATATATATATATATATATATATATATATATATATATATTTTATATATATATATATATATATATATATTTGACTGCATACAATTTGTGAATTGGCAAAAATTCAAGTGGTTATAACCAAGAAAAAAGAAAGAAATAGGCAATACATATGACTGCGGTATTATTTTTTAAATTTTATCACAAAATAATAATTTGCTTGAAATACTTGTAACGTCTCAAGAAAATTGATAATATGATTTCTAATAGGCAGTCTGCAAAAATTCTATTGAATTTTTTGTCGTGAAAATGCGATTTTCCATAAAGAATATAAAAGAATATAAATTAGACATTTTTTTATTACTAAAATTTTGTTATTTTAAGTTGAAAAACAAGTAACAAAAAAAATTGTCATTTTCCTTTAGTGCCTTAACTATTTAGACCATTTTAGACTATTAATAAATATTGAATATTTTTTAACAATTTTATTTGAAGGCAAGAATTTGTGAAAATTTTCAACCAAAGTTCTTGCCTTTTGAGTTCGCTGAACATAAATATGCCCCTGCAAATTTTATATATTTTTATAAAAAAAGTGATATGAATGTTACAATATATATATATATATATATACTGTTATAAGAATTGACGTAACTCATAAAATGTGTTCTGCCATCTTGTATATAGTTTTAAATGAACCAATTATGAACCCCCCCCCCCCAAATCATAAAGTTATGTGTACTTTTTTTTTTTTTTTTTTTTTTTGCGAAGTTTTTTTTTTTTTTTTGCGAAGCAAACATAGAAAGTTGCAATATAAATTTCTCCAGTGTTGCGACCACTTCAACAATGTTTATTTCCACGTAAAGGTGTTGTATTGTTGTTTTTTACGTATCTCTTTGTTGTCCAGAAAGTTTTTATCCCAAATGTCCATCAAATAAACGATGATGGATGATTTATCTGTCACTCAAATCTATAAATTGATTGATTGATCTAAGCCCAATCTATTTCTGATATTAAGTTTTCTAGAAAAAAAAAATAACTATATGTTACGAACAAACCATATGTCAAAAAATATAATACATTATATATACCTAGTCGATCTTTTGATAAATTACTTTTTAATATGTTGTATGGTCATTTTAACTAATTTTTAGAAACAGCTTTTTATTTTGTTTATTAAAGGGGGAATAATAAGATGGATAGAGAAATTAATTTTTTTAAAAAAAAGCTGTTATGCAATAAGAATATGTTTCAAATAAATATTTGTTACTAAATTTACTAGCATTGAATTTGTATGGAAAATGAGAATTGAGAATGAGAATCGAGAATGAGATTTGAATATGAGTCAAAATAAAATAAATTACGTAATTTATGCTGCATTTATGTTATTTTAGCATAAATAAGGACAAAAATAAATACGTAATATGCTTACTGAATGCAGTAACATTTATGCATAACAACATAATGCATGATATGTGATAGTGATTATACTACATAGCATAATAATTAACATAATCAGTATAATTACATCTTATGTTATTACATAATAGCAACATTTGTGCTCTACAATATAGCAATTATTTAATGCAGCATAAATTGCGTAATTCATTTTTTTGCGTGAATGAAGCTAAATTAGCTTTATGTTTCATGGAAAATAAATAATACTTAAAGCAAGTAAATTAAATAGGTATAAGCTAGAACACAGGTATTATTATACTACAATAATACCTAATGCAGGTGCACTGTGCAACAATAAAGGTGTGACTCACTTAGATTAAGTGATATTGTACTTTATAACTACCTGGTCCAAATTAAAGTATACCTATTGTAAAATACAGGATTCATTTATACCTGCCATAGGTAGTAACTTTTTTAGTGTTTTTAACATACATACTATGCAGTATAGCATAAATATTGAACAAATTGTGCTGAAAATGCATTATAGCATAATTTGTTAACCTTTTATTTTATTTTATCGGTGTAAAGTGTGGATGAATTTCATAATTACTGGCAAGATGAAATAAAGTGGTACCAAAGTAATAGATCTTTAATTATAAATAATTTTTAAGGTTTTCTTAACAATTTGCATCGTTTTTTATATTTTTATTTTTTTTACATCTTTTACTAAAACCATAACAGCTACCACCGCAAAAATAAATAAACAATCTTCACAAACTCATAAAAAATTGCAATTCGTAAAACAAAACATCAAATTTTATTTTGATTGTGTTACATTCAAATTTAATAGTATCTGTTTTTAGTAGAAATATAATTTATATATTTTACAAGAAAAATGTAAAAAAATGATAATTCTGTTTTAAATCATAAAATAAAGATTTAAATAGTATTTATTGTACCAAAATAGAAGGAAGCTATATTGACGTAATATATCGTAAACAAAACATAAATTAAGTATCGTATTTCAAGAGGACATTTTGGTAGTACGTATAGAGTGGACATTGGGTAGTTAATTTATATCTGCGATACATCAGAATGTTGGAACAAACAACAACATAAATCAGGAACATTTATAGACATGCAGTAACTTTACTTTAAACATTCTTGTGTCATAACAATGGGAAATGCTTATTTTATTTCCATTTTGGTTCAATTGAGATTTTTTTTTTGTAATGTGCACAGAAATAAAAATAATGTATTTTTTTTTTTTTTTTTTTTTTGCTTGCCATATTGTGTTATTGTGCTGCACCAATCCCAGTCAAGACATTGTCTTATCGGCAGGTAAGGACTTTCCAATTAATGGAAAAGCACACACGGGCCGGCCACGGCCTAAGTACAAAGCCCGGCATTTGCCATGGCAGCCTAGAGAAACTGTGGAAACGTCTAGGCAGGCTGATCAGTGCAATCACATCAATCAAGCACCTCCACGAATACTGTGCGTCGTCATGGAATGCATGTAAGCATGCATCTTGCAACGTATTGTGCTCTCACACTTCCCGTACGCACCCAGCAGTGGCTCGAACCTATACTTGGTGAGGAGTACAGAGTTGCGAGTCAGCTGCCTTCACCACTCGGCCATACCAGCTCGGTATACAAGGGTTTACAAACTATTGCACAATGAGGCTAGTATTTGAAAACTACCCATCTCTATATAGAAACATTGTCTCTAAAAATTCATGTTTATACATCAAATTATAATGCATGGAGAGTACCTAAATTTAAACAAAATTTGATACTGTATATTTAATACTAAAAATGTTTCCTCTCTACCAGTGAATGTATACTCTCTACCAGTACATGGGTGCTAGTAAAATAAGTACAGAATATATACTTTGTAAATGTAGTACCCATATATAACTGGTTATCCATCATTTATAATAATTACTTCGACACTAACCTCTACAAGATTGAACATTTTAGTAAAAATACACTCTTGCTTTGACGTACAATCAAAGTATTTCATATTGGTACACTCTAATATCATTTGTGCATTGTATGAAAAAATTTTTTTATCTTAAAAGCAAAGTTTCAAATATCAAAATTGCTTTTATTGTAGGTTTTTGATAAAAATAATAAACAAAAAAATGCATTTAAAAACTTTATAATAAAAACTACGCGTATTAAAAAAACTACATAAAGTATACCTTATTAAAAAAATGCAGAAATTAAAACTATTTTAATGTGTATATACATAAAAAAATATAATATTCTTTTATACATTTATATAGTATTAAATACAAAATGAAAGAATGTGAAAATAAAAAACTTAATAATTTTTTTTCCCTTAACAAAAAATTGTATTAAAAAAAGTAATTTTAATAAGTATAATTTCTTTTATGAGGAGATTTAAATATGAATATAAAAAAGAAGTATTATATAATATATAGAAACGAAAGGAGTGCTTTGACAAAAAAAAAAAAAAAAAAAAGTATAACGTTCTTTTTTTTTCATAAATGTAATAGCATCTCTCTCTCTCTCTCTCTCTCTCCTGTGAGTGTGCATAATTTAATGAAAAGAAGAGGCTTGCAATGAAAAGACACTAAAAACCCCTCGGAGCGTATAAGCAAGCAAGTAGATACCATCCATGTACATGCGCTCTTAATTATACTCTAAGCCGGTGTAGCCTTTGTAGTTCTCTCTCTCTCTCTCGCTCTCATATCTATTCATACAGTATACTGTGTCAAACAAGTGGCTTTTTTATATTACATAATATATATATATATATATATATATATATATATATATATATATATATATATATATATATATATATATATAAAAGTATATACAAAAATATATTTTCTAAAGTTCCTTTTCTTTCATTCCAAGAATGATAATAAAAAAAACAATGTTTAATTATGCATGAGCTACTTAAGATGTAAAAAAAAGCAATTATTCAATTAATCTACATTAAAATTAATGAGTGTTTAATTAAATTTAAATTGACAGACCTGTTTACTTATTTTAATCTCTTTCTTCCGTTTTATATTTAGTTTAAAAAATATAAATGAATTTTGTCGCTAACTAAAAAATTAAAGCTTGAAAAAAAAATAATGTTATGTTAATTCACAGAAAAATAATATCAAATAAAAATTGTTTAAAGATTCGAAGCAAAAATAATAAAATGTTTAGACTAAAATAAGAAGAAAAAATAAAAAAGATAATAAAACTCATAGCTACTCATTATGAAATTCTTTAAGAGTATCATTTCTTTTGCCTCTTGTTTTACTTTCTTACCCCACCCCCCCTCTCTCTCTCTATTTCCCTCTCTCTCCCACTTCCTTATGGAAAATCATCTTTCCGCGTGGCAGCAAATTTTAAATTACTTTTCAGCGATGACTTATCGATCTGTCACAAGCTAATTAAAAATTCTTTACTTTTTAATTGAAATATTTTTGTCATTCCAAACTTCAGACTTATAAAAAAATTATTATTTCATCAACGAGACATTTTTGCTGCACTAAAAAAAATATATTAACAACTTTTTTAATATATTATACTTTTTTTATGTATTCATTTTTAACTATATAAAATGGTCTAATGATTATATTATACGAGTATTTGGAAGTTCATTTAAAAATTTTAAACTGAAGTTTTTAACACCATTAGAATTAGGAAATCCACTAAGCTATAAATAAATGCAATAAATGCATATATTTTTAAAGCTTTAAGCAAATTAAAACAATTTTAAGTTAAAAAAAACCATAAATAAAATCTCACTATGTAAGCAGATAAGCATATTTAAATCCAATTTTAATTCTAAAATTATAAAACTTTTTAATTTTTCAAAATTATGTTTTTCTTTGCTTTAGGAGTAATCTATCTGTCCTTATAATACTTTAAAATTTAACATGATGAAAGAAAGCCTTAAAACCTTAAATTATTTTAAGTATTAAATTAATGGTTAATGTTATGTGTATCTTAAATTACATTTTAAATTCTTATAGATTCTATAATTTAAGTAATTAAACCACAAACGTCTATTTAAAATTTTTTGAGACATTTACTCAAATATAATATATATATATATATATATATATATATATATATATATATATATATATATATATATATATATATATATATATATATATATATATATATACATATTTCTTTTTTCATTCAATCTATATTTGAAAGTTACTTAGCTTAAATTATATAGAACATTTTTCGTTAAAAAAAATTTAAACTTTTTAGAAACAATAAGGTTTTAAGGAAGAGTAAAATAATAATAAAGTTGAATATTTAGAGCAAAATATCTAGTTACCTTATTAAAAATTTTCTACGTAGAAATCTGAGACTTTGCCTTTTGATGGAGAGAAAGAGTTATATAATATAAGAGAGAGAATTTTTATTATAATTCTTTATACTCGTTATAAAAAATATGATAGTAATAATAATAATGGAGTTTAAGTATATACTCGTATTCCAAGACGACGCACAGAATGGCGGGAAATTTGTAATTGATATAATTAAACGTAGCAGTCTGATTTGCACTTTTTAATTATGTTAGTAGATGACTTTTGTAAACTAAATAGGATTATCTATGAAAAGTACTGGTCAGCTGGAGACGTGTATTGCAGGTCAAAGGTAAAATTGGCAACAAAATAATATAATCCAGAATAATATAATCAATAAGTAATAACAAATTGAATAGCAATATTATCTTATTTGGTATACCTAAGCCATCTACTTATGTTAAAGAAATAGACCAGAAGAAAACTTATGCCTTTTCATTACAAAACACTTGATGGGACTTACATAAATAGCTTTAGTTTGTCTCAAAACCCAACAGTAGCTCCGTAGCAATGATCAGAAAATTTTGATTTATGCAACCCGCACAACATTTTTTTACTATTTTTTGGCATGTTTCTGACGTCAGAAATATGAATAGTCACTCAAATTGCATACTTTACAGTATTTTCACGCTCTCTAGTGGAATTCTGGTAAAAACTATCATCAGCGATACAAATAACTGTAAAGTATGAAATCACCACGATTTTGTTTCATCATGACGTCATTATGATACAATATTAAATAGAAAATGTTCTGGTTGCATAATTCAATGTTTTTAATTATCTTCTGCAAACGAGTTTTGGGACAACTTAATGTAATTTTTATAAGTCCCATCTCATTATTTGTTCAATAAAAAAGAATATTGTCGAGCATAAAGGAAGTTTTTAAGTTTTATTAACACATAATAATATTTTTAACATCTCATAAATTTGATTGCTTTTGTCATTTAAATTAAACCACTTAATTATATGCAATTAATTAAAACGTATAAATATTGCTCTACGTTTAGCGGCCAAAAGTCAAAATGCTTTCTTTAAAACCTTATTATTTACTTTTAATATTTTTCATATTCTACTGCCATAATAAAATTTTATTCTAATTAAATAATTACAAAGAATAATAGTAGACTTCATAACACAATTAAATTTAAAAACTGAATGATACTTAAGTTTTTGTAAAAATAATGTCAGCGCAAGGATGATTTAATTATAAAATTGTACCTACTATTATCTTTATCAATTTTTATGTTCTTAACTCAAATATTTAGAAACGATACTTGAATATAAAACTTTATATTTTCAACGGTACGCAAATATTATTATTAAAATTAAAAATAACTTTCTGTTGTTAAAGTTGCCAACAGGGTTGCACTGACAAGTAACTTAAATGAGCTTTAGAAGCAAATTTACACACTTTTTTTTTATCACTTTCTTTGCAGACTATTTTGTTTATATTTTTAATATCTCTTTTTTAAATGCAATTTAACATGATCGGTGTTTCTAGATAGAGTAATGCTAAAACATAAAAACCATAATTTAACATGGTAATATTACTTAATTGATCAATTTAATATTTTATTTAATTGAAACAATATATAATTATGTTGTGCAACATAATATTTATGGTACATAACTGACGTAATTTATAATAAAGTATAGCATAAATTGTGTTAAAAATGAGCAAGCATAATTATTACGTATTTAGTTTTGTCCGTATGATAAAGCCATTTTTATTGTGGTATAGTTTAACTTTTTATTTTTTTTTATTATTATTTTAAACACACAATTTTTACAAAATCCAACCAAGGCATAGCCTTATCGGTTGGTTCATAATATTTTATACACAATGCATTAAATAATTACATTACTACTATATAGTCATGAAAATTATTTTATATTTCAAGTTTAAATAAAAATAATTGATACAAAAAAAGACATAAGTATTTTCTTATTTTGAAAAATTTAATTTGTAACCTGCAATTGTAATCTGCATTTCTTATTATTGTAATTATTACTTCTTGCATTAAGTTGATATATACCCGTCATGTAAGAATAGACCGCTTGCACTCATATTTAAGAGCCGCCATTTTGTTGGTCAGGAATACATAGGCCAGCATAGGAAAAACATAATTTTAATTTTTTTAATAGCAAAAGAAGCTTCAAACTTCAATCAAAGCCTTATTCCTAGCTCCTAATAAGCTCGAAGGATATGAGAAAAATTTGTTGAGTTAAAATAAACTATTTTTTATGTGAAAAATGAGGAAAAACGAAGTTTCCCCTATGCTGGACAATGCATTAGGCACCACAAACATGGCGACAAAGCGCAAGGATGTGCAAGTGGTCTATAAGTTACAATCAAAGAAAGTATAATAAAGCCAACATTTAATTTTTTTTAATCAATTTTTTTTTGTCACCTACCCACCCACCTGCTCTCTACCCAAGATACTAAATACAAGATAAGAACATGCTCGGCTAATTTAGGCCGCCGAGAAATTCAGAATGAGTTTTTGAGCCAATCAGCACCCGAGTTGAAGGTCACGTGATCAAAATTGACCAATCACACCTGAGCTAAGATTAACATGAAACAAGTTGGTGTCCGTATCTTGTATGTAAGTATCTTGCTCTACCTTGACTTGAGTTATATATATGGCTGTTACTTAATTTGTAATTTTTACAATGTGTTTAGTAACTTATTTATGTAAGTAGTAACTTATAGTAACTTTAGTAACTTATTTATAACAGTTCAGTTAGTAACTTTAGTAACTTATTTATAACAGTTCAGTTATATCCCCAGCCATTATTAGAGTAATTTTTGATATGTTCAAATTGGATGTCTATTTTTTTTTCTATTTATATAAAGATGGTTAAAATTTACGATGTATTTTTGCTAAGAAAGTTGACATGATAATAATAAAGCTTCACCCTCGCACATATGTAAATTTGTGACTCTACGGGGATGAGAAAATAATTGCGAGAAGTTGTTCGCTTGAATGGAGGATGTGATGAGCTGTGAATGTGTCATCAACAACTTTATTTTTATCACTGTATAACTTTTGTCCTTCACGCATCAAAATAAAATTAACATCAAGTTAAATATAAAGAAAAGTTACATTGCATTTTGTTGCTCTTAGAAACATTTCCAAAGAAATTACGAACTTTTGTATGTAAAGAATCCAATAGAGTATTAGAAAAAGCGTTATTGATCATTTCAGTCTTAAATATTTAATTTTACTTTCGTTACCATTCAAGAATTTTGATACACGTTTTATTAGTTGGATTGGTTGGATTTCTGTATATGAGTGATATATAATAAAAAAAAAAAAAAATTTAAATTGGTGACAAGAAAGTTGTGGAAACAGGATGTTTAAAATCAGCTTTTTATACGCTAAAAATTTCTTATTTATTTCTCTTAATTTTGTTGTTGTTGAAAACATTTTCATTATTTTCTGGTAATTTGTTTTGCAAATTATGCAATCTTATGATTAAAATACTAACGGGGTACAAACAGTTTAGATAAAAAAGAGGTCTTTTGTTATTTTTATCACTTCAAGTAAAGACTTAAATCATAGAAATTGTTATATATATATATATATATATATATATATATATATATATATATATATATATATATATATATATATATATATATATATATATATATATATATATATACATACATATTATACATATACATATATACAGTATATATATATATATATATATATATATATATATATATATATATATGTATATATATATAGTTAGAATATGAAATAAAATTACTTCTTTTAAAATTGTATTTTTCATTACGTTATGAAAAAGTGTATCTTTACAATTTTTTTTCTCTTACAACTATAATAAAATATATTATAGTTTTGCATGTCTCCAACTATGCATATAGAACTAGGTGGGAGAACTTGGAAGTTTGTAAGTGTAGATCGGTCATTTTGAACAAAATTTGTAAAGTTTAAATTGTTCACTTCGAAGGGTAAGCATATTATGGTGGAAAAAAATGCAGGCAAGATATTACAGAAAATACCACTAAAACATATTATGCAAATACGTGGCATCAACATTTTGGAAACATCAAGTACAAGTAATATATTGACAAGATAATAATGAGAACATTTTATATAAGTAACAATAACTCAAATGATATTCAAGACAGCACATGTTGCTGTGACATACCTGAAAATTTCAATAATGCAAATCACATTCAGAAATGCATCTTGCATAAGCAATTGCATATTATAATGTATACGTCATGTGCACAATTTGTCTTGAATTGAAATCTCATAATATTGAATATCATTAAGAACTTTCTATTCAATTACCTTTCAATTGCAGTCAGTTTTCATTTTATTATATTTATAGTAACATACTTGGCTTGCATTATTTATTATGTTTCTTCTCTCTCTCTCTCTCTCTCTCTCTCTCTCTCTCTTACTATACTACTTAATAATGATAACATTACCTATCTGCTCATCGTTAAATAATAATATAACCTAAATTATCTCACAAAGTATAAATTTTCTTCTTATATTAAATAAAAAAAGTTAAAATATAAAGATTTTACTAGCATTTTTAACTTTTAATTGATATATTCCCGTATTTATAAAGTCACTACTGTACTTCTGTTATTTTTATTCTATTGTCTCATCGGAATAAAATAAAATGAACTACTATGAATTCATGAATTACCGTAACACTTTAGACGAGTCACATGCGAGTTCCATAAAGCAAAAGTTTTTGATAACACAATATATTTTAAAATACAGTGATATAAATTTTTACTGTATTGCCATATTGAAACACTCTAAAAAAATGATGCATTACTTTAGTTAAGAATACAAACTTATTTAAGATAATCACTTTTAAGTTATTATGAGTAGCTAAAATAATGCATTTTAGCAAGTAATAAACAATAGCTATTTTAACTTAAAATAGCTTAAATAAACTTAAAACAACTTTAAACAGCTATTTTTAATAACTTGCTTAAATGCATTATTTTAGCTACTCATAATAACTTAAAAGTGTATATCTTAAATAAGTTAAGATTCGTAACTAAAGTAATGCACCATTTTTTAGAGTGCATATATTATGTATTCATAATATGTAGCAATACGTTAATTAAAGTTTACATACATTGTACATACTGTCATCAGATAGCAAAGTTTTAATTGCAGTTTTATATATGTACACATGTAAAATAATATGTTGAATTTAGTGCAGTCTACTCATGCAAGTAAAACTTCAGTAAACACAATAAAAAAGAACTACAAATGAGAAAGACTAAATAAATATTCAAGCTAATTTTATTTCAGTTTATAAAATATGGCATTGCTCTGAATCGATAAATATGCGATTTTGTTTTCAGGTCATAAAGTGCTTTTAATAAAAATTTCAAAGTCGTAAAATGACGTAACTTTTTACTATGCCAACATGCACATGTTACCGACCATGACGTCATTTTTCCAAATTTCAAAAATGAATTAAAATGAACTCAAAAATTTGAAATTCACATATCAATCGATTTTTTTTTTTTAAGAATATGAAATAAAATTACTCCTTTTAAAATTGTATTTTTCATTACATTATAAAAAAGTGTATATTCACAATTTTTTCCCTTCCAACTACTATACCAAAATATAGTATGGTTTTGCATGTATCCAACTATGCATACACATTATATAATATGTATGGGAACTCTAGCAGGTGTCAAAACATACGAGTTATCCTATTAGTTTAAACTTTACTCATAGCTCTATTGTAAATACAAAATGTGTTTTTATACCCCATTTGTCTGGGGGTTAAATCAATAAACATATACGAGTCTTATAGGGATAAGTGTAAAATCGATATTTTTAAGGTGTTGCATTTTCTTTATTTAAATATAACAGCATTTTTTATACTATACAGTAGTGCAACTTTTACTTACTTAAAATACTCATCAAAATATGTTTAAACATTTTTATTATTCAAAAATACTTGTGATATTATTTTCTTTATTAATATGATTATTTTTTGCTAGCCATACACCGGACGTAATGGTTAAAATAGCAAATTCAATTTTAAAGAAAGGAACTTAAATAAATGCTAAAATTATATTTTCCAAATTGATTATTGTTTTTTCTATATTTGATATTGATAATTGGTGTATAATACTGGTCATATTTGTTAATAAAAATTTAATACGTCATAAAACCTAGATTTCATTTCATTTTTTTTTTTTTTTTTTTTTTTTTTAATTTTTCTAGTTTCTTATTTTCTGTCTTTTGAACGGTAGCATATTTAAACCATTTTAGCAAAGTAAACATTATATTTCTATGTAATTCAAATTGTGTATAGTTCTTGCAACATTAAATATTAAAAAAGAGAATAATTATTATCTAGGTATATTTATTCAAACAGAAAAAAAACTCATTAGATTTGCTTTTTAAACAAACAAAGATTTAATATATATTTAATTCTAATGCACTTACTGTAATTAATTATTTAAATATTCAACTGCATTAAGTATCATTAATAATTTAACATTTGATACATGTTACTTTTTACTATCTATGTAAATCTCTCCGTATTTATCTATATAACATGTTTTTAAAAAGTCTACATTTACTATCTTTTTTTTCTTTCTCAGTCATTCTTGTTCAAAACTTTAATGATACTTGTATAGTTTTAAATTTATTCTATTTTAATGGTCTTGACATTAACATATACATTTATATTTATTTCAATTTACTTTATTAGTCATTGGTAGTTTATATTTCTATTAACATTACATTATTTAAATAAGCTACACTAATTTATCACGTCAATTTTTAAAACTATAAACTAAACATAAAACTTTAATAAAATCATAAAAGCGTAGAACACCTTGAACAAAAAACATGTCTAATATCCTAACATACCTAAATATTAACGTTAATTTGGCCGGAGTCATTGATTTCTAATTTATTTTCCATTTACAAAATGACAGTTGCGGGTTTGTGATGTTACAGCTCACTATTTTTTGTACAAGGTGTTCTAAGCCTTTAAAAAAATATTTACAGCTGTATAAACTCAAGAGTTTCTTTTCAGATCTTCATATTTAATTTTGCATATTATTGTCATTTTTTTTTTCAAACACAGTTGATCCACAATGAATCTGCTAAGTATTGTTGAATGGTAATAATAAGTCTATATAGCTATAAGCTATAATTCTCATCGTTAAAGATCTGATTTGTTTATTTACAATAATTAAGTCTTACAAAGTACTAATTTTAAAAAGAAAAATAAAAAAGTTGCATTCCTAAATTAGAGCTTATTTAGGAATTATTTTAGACTTTATTTAGTGTAATAAACATGTATTTGTATGCTCATTTTAATTGTAAATAAAATATATTAGATTGGTACATTTTATACTGCAAACTTTAGGTTGTATGTAATTTTAAAATAAAGTTTTCTTTTTTTGCTTTTAGCGATTAGTTTATATTGTAAGTAGTTGAGAGAGAGAGAGAGAGAGAGAGAGAGAGAAAGAGAGAGCAAAAGATTCCTCTCTATCTTTATTTGCAGCAAAAGGTTTCGTTATTTGATGGGGAAAAAAGGTAAAATAGGGATTTAGTAGTCTCTTGCCAAAGTATAACAAAAAATAAGGTAAGTCATTTTTTTAAATTTTTTAGAATCAACTGTAAAATTTCAAAAACACTAAAAGCAGTAAGATATGCTCACTTCAATTCACTGAATTTAATAGGGAACGTTGTAAGATAATTATGCTGTGTGTTAGCCCCTGTATCTATGTTATATAGGCAACCTGCGGAGCATATGTGCCCACAAATTTACATAACTATCAGGATATTCTCTCTAATCTTCAGAGTCTCTCTCTCTCTCTCTCTCTCTCTCTCTCTCTCTCTCTCTCTCTCTTTCATATCTCGCTTTCTCCTTACAGTTGCATGAGTTTTTTTTAATTTGCTATATCGTTATAATTTTTTTTTTTTCAATTTCGTGCAAAATCCATAAGTAAAGTAGGGACAAAAAACAATAAATACACCCCAATAAAGTAATTTTAAAATAGAAACTAAAAAATATACAAAATAAATTAATATTGCATTGAAAATGTATTTTGGGTGCAATATTAGGCGCAAGACTAGGGCGACAGTAAATAAATAAATTATAATCATTAAATTAAATGATTTGTAACTAGACTTGAACAATACCGTAGTTAACTGAAATACAGTATATTTTATTTCGTATTACGCTCTATTTCATGCAATTTTGCTATATATACGTGAACCACACAGTCCCTGGACGATTGTACTACCTGTACCCTCTCTAATTCCAATGTCTTTGCTAACCAGTTATTTATTATTGAAACACACAATAGGGGGAAATAACAGAGAAAAAAAAAGAGAAAGAAACAAAGATTTAAATTATAAAGTAAAGCTTTGTAAACATAAATAAGAATACCAATCGTACTCTATGCTGTTTCTATCTTATGCTAATAATTTTGTGAATGTAAAATATATTTGTAAATAAAACTTTGTATTTTTGTCTTTTAATTTATAGAAGCTATTATACACATTGGGAGAAAGAAAAAAGAATTTTAAAATTTATTGAATAGATAGAATGCAACAAATAAATTATTTTTATTTTTATTATTATTATTTTTTTTTTTTACTTTTTACGCTAAAACTATCTGAAGAGTAATGTGAATTCTGAAGTGTGTAGTTTAAATGATGGAAAAAAAAACATACATATAATATATACCATACATATATAGACATATGTAGATATTATAGGTATATTATTGTAGGTCATATTATAGTTATGAATACAGAATTTAAAATTGTTGTACTTTTTTGTAGAAAAATTGTGTATGAAGAAAAAAAGAAGAGCAACAACAAGAAAAAAAAAAAAAAAAAAAAAAAAAAAAAACTGGCATAGGCAATAGAATAGGAAAACAAATGGATTATAATTTTAAAAAATTGTCGTTTATACAAATATTTGACATACAAATAAATAATATTTCTAATAGCCACATTCGCGTTTAGCAGAATTTGTTTTGTAAAATAGAGTACATTTAGTATTAAAGCCATAGACCACATAAAACAACATGTGCTTTTAAATGAGTAAATACAAAATGGAATCTTCAAAACTGATGACAATTTTTACCTAAATGTTAATGTAGCCCCACAAGAGAGCGTGAAAATACTGTAAAGTATGCAATTTGAGTGAAAATTCATGTTTATGACGTCAGAAACATGCAAAAATTAGTGTGAAAATGTTGTGCGGGTTGCATAAATCGTATTTTCTGATCACTGCTACGGGGCTACTGTTGGGTTTTGAGACAAACTAAAGTTATTTATGTAAATCCCATCAAGTGTTTTGTAATATAAATGTTTATGTTTTTCTCTGGTCTATTCCTTTAAGGCCATAAACCACATAAAACAACATGTGCTTTTTAATGAATAAACACGAAATGGGATCTTCAAAACTGATGACAATTTTTACTAGAATCCCCACAAGAGAGCGTGAAAATACTGTAAAGTATGCAATTTGCGTGACTATTCATATTTCTGACGTCAGAAACATGTAAAAATTAGTAAAAAATGTTGCGGGTTACATAGATTGAAATTTTCTGATCACTGCTACGGAGCTACAGATGGGTTTTGAGACAAAATAAAGTTATTTACATGGAAGTCCCATGAAGTGTTTTGTGATATAAATGCTTAAGTTTTCTTCTGGTCTATTCCTTTAAGTTAAGCAGAAAAGTAATTATTATAAAACTTGTTAACAAATGACTACTTTTATCAGTTATTGCATTAAGCCACAAGAAATATGTAGTTGTATGAAAATAATGAAGAAATAGTTCTATAACATAAAGTAACATATTAAAATAATTACTTGGAGTGCAGGGTTAAGTTATGAATTCTGGACCTTAGAGATTTAAACATCCAGTAAACAAATGAATGAGAAATCCCATAAGAATTGTATAGACCTGCTTACAAAAACAACAATCTACAGTGAAAACTATTATAACTCAAATGAATATTTATAATTATTTACTTAAAGTATATAAAGTTGTATTTAAAAATGAAAATATAAATTTATTATTGAACATGAATTTTTAGATAAAATCTATTTAATATATGCAAGAACTTTTAGCCAATATATTGGTATAAAGTAGGTACTGTTAAAAAAAAACTTGATACTAATGCCTTCTGAAAGTCTTTATATGATACATGAAAGCCATAGACCACATAAAAAAAACACGTGCTTTTTTATGAATAAACACGAAATGTGATCTCAAAAACGGTTGATAATTTTTACCAGAATGTTAATGTAGCCCCACGAGAGAGCATGAAAATATTGTAAAGTATGCAATTTGCGTGACTATGACGCAACTATGACGCGTCTATGTTTATGACGTCAGAAAATGCAAAAATTAGTAAAAACGAAAAAAAATAAATGATATGCGGGCTGCATAATATGTTAAATTTTCTGATCACTGCTAAGGAGCTACAGTTGGGTTTTGAGACAAACTAAAGATATTAATGTAAGTCCTATCAAGGGTTTTGTGATATAAATGCTTATGTTTTTCTCTGGTCTATTCCTTTAAGCAGTTTACATATGAATGCATTGTATATACGATGAGACTAAAAAGAGAAAAATTATATCATAGTGTTTGTACTCTCATCTTCAATGGGGTTATTACTGTTATTAGTTATTATCAGTATCACTTCTTTTATGTCTAACCATGGCGTTAATCAGATTTTAACAAAAATTTATATAATCTTCAACGTCTTCATACATATATATATATATATATATATATATAAATATATATATATATATATATGTATATATGTATATATATATATATTTATTTATATATATATATATATATATATATATATATATATATATATATATATATATATATATGTATATATGTATATATGTATATATGTATATATGTATATATATATATATATATATATATATATATATATATATATATATATATATATATATATATATATCTATATATATATATATATATATATATATATATATATATATATATATATATATATATATATATATATATATAAAATATCTAGTTATTATTAACTATATATTAAATATACAAATATAATAATTAATTAATTAAAAATAATTTCTAATAGCTTTAACCACATACGTATTATGTATCTAATGATATAGTTATCAAAGTATTGGCATTTTTTTAAGGGTTGTATTTAATAATAATAAATGGTTTTTATTAGAGGCCAAAAAAGGTACAACCCCACTTATATTGCCCTCTGACTTTCTTTAAACAATATGCAACAGTCAGAGTATTTCTTCATTGCATCTAAATGTTATATACATAATTAACAAAGAAAATCATTGTAATCTATATTTTAAAATTAATTTTTAATACATGATATAATATTTAGAATCTAAGTGGCTTGTATCACTTGGATGATACAAGCCATGAGGTCATTTGAAAGTTAACAGTAGTAGCTACCTATGATAAAATTGTCAGAACCCGTACCATCAGATAAAATAGTAAATAATTATTGAAATTAACAGGGACTCTTCAAGAATAAAAAATTTAAAAAATCTTAATTCCCAATCTAGCATGGTGACCCCCATTTTTTTTTTCTTTTACATTTATGAAGAAACCATAAATTTATGTATCAGTATGCAAAATATCATTTTTTTTCTTTACATCTTTTTAATCAAATCCTAATGTAGCTTATTTCCAGCCTTAAAGGAAATAAAATAAAAATTGGGTGCAAAAATGAGCTAAATATTAAAAAAAAAAAAAGAAAAAAAAAGAAAAAAAAAGAAAAAAAGTATTAACGATACTTGCAATAGCATAAACAAAATGTAACAAATGAATCCTCTAGTGTATTACTATAAAATATAATTAACATAATATTTTATGAGATGTATAAAAAAACTTGCTTTGGATGAGAATATTAAATTTATGAGTTCATCAAGTTACCACAAAGTATAACTCAAGTTTAATTAACTAATATTTTACTGAGATAATTACACTTTCTCTCGAGGTTTCTATCAAATTATTACACTCAACTTTTTTACTATTATTATTTTAATCTACTTTTAAATACAAATTATGTGATTGTAATTTTAGAATGTAATTTAAATTATCTGATTTTATAATCTACTTTTTTTTTGTAGTTGTAAATTTATTGATTGTAATGTTTTTGATATCAAAATAAAACACCATTTTTTTAACTCCACATTATAACGATGAAAAAAATTTAATTTTGAGTATCTTGGAGTATAACGGTTTCGATATATTCAAAAGCAAATCTTAAATTGAATTTTAAAATAAGTTACGATAGAGATAGTAGTTTTCATGACATGAGAGTCTTTTTAAGCCTTTAAAATGTTTACTCTCTACCAGTACATTAATACTGTCTACTAGTGTCTCTAGTTTGTTCTGTAAAGTATAGTGAGGCTCAATAACAGTGATTGGCTGTCCCAAAAAATAAGACACATTCATTGATTGATTTTTTTTTTTTTTTTTTTTTTTTGAGCCGATAAAAATGAGTCACATATTGAGCATGGCACTTGTTTTTTTTTGGTGAAGTTTCGTTCATTTTTATCAGGTGTAAAGTTCTAAATGAAGAAATAAAACTGATACACCATATATATAAACGTAATGACGTCATGGTCAGATGTTTTTAACAAACTAAATTTTTCAAAGCTGGCTCAAAAGTTATGTATAGTTCATAGAACGAACTTCTATGTTGTTGAATAATCCATGTATCTTTTGTATACTCATCATATTTACATAGACAAAAAGTTTGAATATTTAGTGAAAATACATTCGAGCTTTGACGTACAAGCTATATACGTCTAAACATTTGTGTGTTGTGAGTAAACATTTATTTTTAGAGTGCACATTATGCATTTGTTAATGCAACTCTGCAGTTTGATCTATTCACGGGAACTATAACCAATTATTAATATAAAGATGATTACATTTAACCAATATGAAATATGTACAAGTAATAATAATAATAAAAAAGTAGTAAATTGTAATGGGTGAAATATTGAATTTTGTGATATACAGAATATCAAGATATAATGATGTGTGTTGTGTATGAATAGGTATATGTTTTGAGAACTCTCCCTCTTTTACTGCATACAAAAACAGTTCATTTAACTAACGACATCTCTCTCTCTCTCTCTCTCTCTTGCATTTTGTAGTATGTAAACATTGCCTAAAGCAAACTTTCATTCCTGGTGTGTGTATCATATAACATAACAAAATATAATACTCGATTTCAAAGCATTTAAATTAATGAAATGTCTCTCTCTCTCTCTCTCTCTCTCTCTCTCTCTCTCTCTCTCTCTCTCTCTCTCTCTCTCTCTCTCTCTCTCTCTCTCTCTCTCTATCTATCTCTCTCTCTTGCGTACAAAATAATAAAAAGGAAATATTTTTTAATTATATTTGAAACACCCACGTTCTTTCTAATAAAAAAAAACTTCAAGGAAACAATTATTTAATTAAAATTCAAGCCACAAAAATAATAATTAACTTGAAATTAACTTTAATTGACTTATATAAAGAAACAACAAAAACATTTTTTTCTTTTAATGTTATATTTTTAATTACACACAATATTAATTTTATTTGTTTAAAAAAAAATCATTTCAAAGTCATTCAAAATGTAATTTATGAGATGAGTAAAAAAAAATTTTATAATTTTTTTAACACGCGCCTTTTACGGCATTGAATTCTTTTTTATGTAATCTTTGCGTATAAATTGCTTCAACTGAATTGTTTTTCTCTCTATATGTACTTTACATAAATTTCTAAAATTTTAACTTCTTTTTTCTGTCCTAAGTTAGGTTTGCTAAAAATGTCCAAACATGAATAAATAACAATAAAGTTTTCTGAGATTGCCCAGGTAGTCTAATACCTTAATTAAATTATCAAATTATTGTTATATCTATGTTGTTTTACAATTTTATTTTAAATGCATTTATAACTGGCATTTAATTTCAAAAACATTCAATCATCAACTGCAAATAAGATGCAAAAATATTGTTTTAAGGCATGGACAGCATACAAAATAACTTGTCTTGTGAAAGATTATATTTCAACATACTTGATTATTATTATTTCATAACATAAAATACATGTCAGTAAAAATTTGTTTATCATAATTGTATCAGAATAAGTAAATAAGAAATATATAAATGCTCTTTATTATGTTTTATTACTATAGTGAAATAATATTATATATGTTTGTGTATTTTATGTTTTATTGTAAAAATTAAATACTCTGACGATAATATCTAATTATGTTAAGAATAAGTCAGAGGACCATGTAAGTGGGTGTGTACTCATTTTGGTCTCGTAATAAAAACCATTTATTATTATTATATTATTTATTATTATACTTGAAAATCAACATTGAATTGGTCACATTTGATTGGCCAACTTTTATTTTATTGTCAATCATTTCTACGTCGTCTCCTTTTGAGGCTATAACCTAAACTAATGCATTAATTGTATTGTGAATGTTGGATGAAAGAAATGAATCAAGAATTTTGATTTTGAAAATTTGAATTTGTATAACTTCCTATTTCTTACTTTTAAATTCAAAATAATAATTTCTATTAAAATTTCTTTCCATTTTCCCTAAAAAGTCGTACCGTGTGATGTAATACTAAATCAATTTCTTTCTACTCACCACAAAACACCAAAATACAATCAACAAAATCAACCAGTAGTATCAACTTACCTAGAAACAAAAGAAAAATATAATTAAAGATAAGTCATGTTATCAATAACGCATTAAAAAAGGTGCAATATTATTTCATAATAAGTTTTTATGGATACCTTTATAATACACAATAAAGAAATAAAATTTATTTTTATTCAATTTAAAATTTATGAAATTAAAATGACATTTTAACACATTTCAACATTGTCTAACATTTAACAAAAATCTTAATTGCAAATTACAAATCAATATTTAAATTCTTTGCTAATTTATTATAATTACAAATTTATCGGTTTGTATATTTTAGCATATTAAAATTTAATAATTAGCTATTTTATATTCTAATATAATTAAGAGACAGCTCTATTTAAATTGCTTTCTTTATTGAGGTCTTTAATCTTTAAATTTAATGGCTAAGGTACACTGAAAAAACAACAACTACTTATTGCAGGTACACTCAGTCTTCTTTAAATCTACCCAATTTTGCCGCTTTCTTTATAAAATGGTCAACATGTCATCTTAAAGCCCTTGCCAAATTACTTTTTTATTATATAGAATACTCGATTGATAATTACCATACCTTATTATTCATAAATTAGACACCAACACGTTGGTTTTGTATTTACTTTCATTTTGACTGTTATATAACGTATCTGACGTCACAATGTTCAGATGGGGCCGTGATAGAGGTAAAGAACTTGAGAGAGGGGCTTAAATTTATCACGTGACCAGAGCAGTGACTGTGATTGGCGGTGGTACATTCTGACGTCAGATACGTGATATAGCAGTCAAAATAAAAATAAATATAAAACCAACGTGGTGGTGTCTAATTCATGGATAAAAAGGTATTATGGTAATTATCAGTCTAGTATTTTAAATGATAAAAAAGTAAGTTGACAAGGGCTTTAAGTGACATCAGTGTTGCCAGATTTAACTTTGCGGAACACCTGCAGCTCCATTACTGAAGGTTAAATCTGGCAACGTTGCTGTCACTTAAGATGACATGTTGACTATTTTCTAAAGAAATCTGTATCACTTTCATCGGTTGATTTTGAGAAGGCCGAGTGTACATGAATCATGTGAATTAAAATAGATAAATATTAACCTGGAACAGATATTAATATACTCGCCTAATATAGGTAAAATATCACATAATCTAGGTGAGATACACCGTTGCCGTATTAGGTTTTACCTGAATAAGGTATTACTGTTCCAGGTTAATATTTATACTAATTGAAATTTACAGAATTTCCATGAGTAGTATTTTTTTTCCGTGTTCATTAAATATAATGTTAACTTCTTTGATATAATGCTTTTCATCTCGTCTTTTATTTAATCAATTTTATAATACATTTTGCATTTTACAGTACAGTATTCTTAATACTTTAGTTTGATATGCATGATATAATGCGTATTTTTGATGTAAGAAAAAAATTGAAAGACTCAATTTAACATTATTGGTCTAACAATATCGTAAAAGTATATATATTAACCATGACTCTCTCTCTCTCTCTCTCTCTCTCTCTCTCTCTCTCTCTCTCTCTCTCTCTCTCTCTCTCTCTCTCTCTCTCTCTCTCTCTCTCTCTCTCTCTCTCTCTCTCTCTCTCTCTAACCCATCTACAGTATTTATATCAAATTATTTTTATAAAATTAATTTATTTTTGTGCTAACAAGCTTTATTCTCAGTGAATGTCTTTATTTTATATTAATGATAATTCCTTGACATGAAAAGAAAATAACTTTGGTGTGTTTATTGAATTGCTAAAGAAAAGAGAAGTGCATTGGCCTCTCTTAAGATAATACGCACTGTATGGTCCGAGACACGTAACCATTCAGAAGTAAACTACTTCACACCCTCTCTTCTTCAAGTATCTGGAGAAAAATACACATCATATACGAGAAAACACTACAAAAAAATATGGTCCAATATCACGCTTCCTTTAATAAAGAAATAATTTATTAAACTCACAATTTTTTTAAGTTATAAAAGTCACAGAAAATTACTAATTTTAATGCTGAAATATTTCTTATGGTAGATTTTGGAGCTCTTACGGATAAATATAAGTACAGTACTTAATAATTTTTTTAGTCTAATTTCAACAGCACTTATGCGCTACAATTTATGCTAAACTGATGTGAGTAATAAAAATAAATGTGTTAAACAGCATTTTTAGGCAGAACAATAGAAATGGTCGCAGAGACTCGATAAAATTGTTGGCATGCTATTGAATTTTTACGGATTATTTAAATGGAAAAGGTTGATTCTCAATTGTTGGTACTTAAAGAAATATTAAGTTGAGAGCATTTTTAATGTCACCATTGAGGCTAATCCTATACCCTGGGTATCCAAATGTTTCAAGTTTCACGTGTCTAGCTTTCTTGGTTGAAGTGATAATAATTGTATTAAGTGTTCATAACACTACTGCTAACAATTGGGACCTCCCAAAGAATGGGCCTGGACTATAAAGCATCAATTGCGTTATTTCTTTTTTCTGTGCTGGTTTAGTATTTTACAAAAAAAAAAAAAAAAAAAAAAAAAAAAAACTTCTTCATTAAAAATGAAGCCTATTTTGCGTTTGTAGATTTAAACTAAGATAATAATTTATGAAGAATATTGGTATAGTCATTATTTATATTGTAGCATTTTTTATACATTACATTTGAGGTTCAATTACTAGAAAAGAGATATAATAACAAAATGTATAGAAAAAAGAGAAGAAAAACTTGATAGTTTTGTGAGTATATAAAACTAAAATCGATTGTTTTTTTGGTGCTTTTTTTTTTGTACCTCTTCTCTCCCTCTTTCTTTCTTCGCACTTACTTAAGAAAGTAATCCATCACGTGATCTAATATAAAAAAAAGTTTTCATGTCCACACAAACTAACTCAACTCCCTAGAAAAAAAAAATTACAACATGATTTTTCAATTTAAAACATAAAAATATAACTTTTTTTTTTCTTAACTATAATATATTTTTATAAAAAAAAAACAATATAATATATGTATTACAAATAACAAAAAAAAAATTTAGTAATGTAAAAAATAGGTAAAAAAAACTTTTTTGAAGTTGTAATATTTCAAAAATAAAATATGATGAATTAGAACATCAATTTTAACGTGACGTGATAAATTAGTGTAATTAACAATCGTCTAATCCTAATTTACTTTTTGTTTTCCAAGTGTCATACATTGCTGATATTTGGTATGTACCTCTCATATTTCATGTCATATATATATATATATATATATATATATATATATATATATATATATATATATATATATATATATCGTTGGTATTATGACATATTGTTTGTAAAATACCAGGACATTTGTCGGAATTATTGTTTCACATTTTTAGTTATATTTATCAATACCTTTTGAATTTGTCAATCTAAAATATTTGAATGAAAAATTAGTTTTTATAATAGTATATATATTTTGAAATGTAATCTATACAAATGCTGCTTGAAATGAATTGTATAGCAATAAATTATATGAATGTATAGGTTTTTAGTGTGAGCTGTTAGGAATTTAGTTGGTACAATATTTTTTTTTCTCTTCTTTCTTTTTCTACCTTTTTCTACCTTTTTTTATTATTTTTTTTTTGCAGGTAAAATTTTGGGTTAAATTTTGTTATGCTAAAAAAAATGTGAAAACAAAATAACATAATATATAATAATTATGCACTCTAATATAAATTACATATTTTTTTCAGTGTACGAAAATATAATAAATAAACTATATAATAAAATCGATATATGGTTAAATCAGATTAAGCTAGGTTATATATATATATTATAATATATATAAATATATTTATCCTCTTTACTATTCTGATGATATAGTATTTTAATGTATGTGACGTTATATGTATTATTCATTGCGTATAAGCTTGAACATGGCATGTGTATTTCATACAGTAGACCTCCTCCAAGCCCTTCTTAACTTTTTAATAGACAAGCATGGGATATTTATACCACCGTAAACTTTATATTACGTATCAGCAACTTACATATATATATATATATACATATATATATATATATATATATATATATATATATATATATATATATATATATATATATATATATATATATATATATTATATATATATATATATATATATATATATATATATATATATATATATATATATATATATATATATATATATATATATATATATATATATATATATATATATATGTATATATATATATATATATATATATATTATATATATATATATAATATTGTAAGAAATATATATTATTTATGGTAATAAATAATATGCATTATAAGAAATTTTTCATAGTTGCAAACTTATTAATCAAATTATATTTTTTTATATATATAAGAGAAGAATTGAGTAAACAACTTAATCACTAAAGTTTATATAACAATGAAATATTGTATAATGCATGTCGTCAATTTATTTGATTCATAATAATAAGTAAACGTAATATTTAAAGGTACTTTAGGTTCAAAGTATTAAATCAGAAAGTCTAATGCGATGGGACCATATATTAACTCCCTTAACACTTTAAAGCGTGAAATCAGCTACTGCGGATTTGACTAAAAAATTGTAAAGACAGAAAAATCTGAAATTTTGCACAGTGATGCATTAGGATTAGGTATCTTCAAAAATGTAAAAATTTTGGGGGGTCACCATGCTAGATTTTTAATTACGATTTTTTGAAGTTTTAGTCCCATAAGAGCCCATGTTAATTTCAATAATTAATTTCTCTCTTATTTGATGGTCACGGGTTCTGAAAATTTTATCATAGGTAGCTGTTACTATTAACTTTCAAATGGCATCATAAAGTTTCAAAGTTTTCTTTTTAGATTTTGAGATACAAGCCATCTATATACAATCCTTAACACAAACTGGGGTTACAAAAGAGGGCTAGAGAAGGGTTAAAGCTACTCCCCAGACCTAACTACTTTTATTTCAATTGATACAAACTGGGACACTCTGTAACATTATCCAATTTTATTATTACCCAAATGTAACTCTGCAAGAGAGCTCTAAAAATTGTAAAGTAGACGAAAACACATTATTGATGACGTCATGACATGACTAGTGATGTTTGATAGAAAAAGTATTGCGGGTTGTACAGTCTGCGCCACCTAAGAATGCGACCAATAAGAGAGAGCCTAAAAACTCTCCATTTAGTTAACATTACCCCACCTCCTAGTGACCTTGAGAGATTGAACGTCTATTGGCTCGTGACTCGATTTCGATTAATCGCAAACATCCTTAGGTGGCACGGACTGTATTTTCTTATACGGCATCACGATTGGGACTAAATAATTGTAAGTTTGGAAATCCAATTAAGTGTTTAAAATAAATAAATAAAATGGATAAAATCAATGGTCATGTTGTCTGGTCTGGAGAGTCGCTTGAAGTGACAAAGTATTTGCACGTATAATAGACCCATATTGTGATTTATCATTGATAGAATAATTTTCTTCAGCTCTAAGTTCTACTTTAGGCTTATTCAGCTACCTGGACCACTGGCCAACTTCCGGTCACCTGTTAATCTCAGGAAACGTCATACATATATTCAACTCAAAAAACCTCAGTCGATTTAAATCGGGCATGTCTAAAGTATCGCCTATTGTCACATTTGAGAAGAAGGGGGGCGGCTGGGCGATACCGTAAAAGGTTGAACGGCAGGTAACTCAGGTTTTTTGAGTTGAATATACCTTTTATATTATAAAATAAGAAAGCATCTATTTACATCAAAGCTATAGTGAATCATTTATTGATTTAATTTGTCTCATAAAATATGCATAATTTTTTTTTATCGATTTGTAGTGAACAGCTGAACTAAAAATACTAACCGATTATTAATTTTAAATTGAAGCTCTGTTCATACGATGCAATGATTTGAATGTGCAATTTATTTGATAATATTCAGCTTTTCAATAAAAATTGCTCACAATTAATTTTATTGTATGCAATAGTGCTCTGTATGAAAAGCAATCAATGTGGAAAGTTTGTACATAGTTGTAAAAAAGAAAATGAATAAATAAAAAAAACAAATGAAAATAAAAAGAGTAAAATAAAAAGTTCCGTCACTCGGGAAGTATTGCATTTTCTTGTTCCATGTTTACTGTTTCATTTTAAATTATTAGAAAATATATTAAACAAAATGCAGTAAAAGCACAAGAGAGAGAGAGAGAGAGAGAGAGAGAGAGAGAGAGAGAGAGAGAGAGAGAGAGAGAGAGAGAGAGAGAGAGAGAAAGGATTTTTTATAGTAATATCTTACAATTTAAAAGTAAACTATAGTTTAAATTACAGAGATTCTTTGTATCAAAGAAGACATAGAAATAAATAAATATTAAATACAAATGACCTATAAAAATTCTGTATTTATATTTATAAAAGTTTTTCTTTTTATAACTGAATGTAACTTTCAAGCCTATGTACATTTTTTTAAAACTTTAACAATAATTTAAGTAAACACAATTATATTAAATGTATAAAATCTTTATTATTACAAGTTTTGAATTTAAAGTAACAAAAGGTCACAATTTTTCTTTGTTATACAGTATTATGAAATGCAAATCAAATTTTTGTATCACTTTCGATTTTTTTATAAACGTATATATACTCTAACTTTGTATGAAACGAAGCAAATGTTAATTTAAATTTGCATTAGAAACATGCAAATTAAGTTTGAATTATGTTATTGAGTTAAAAGATAAATAACTTTTTACATACAGTGAGAGAGAGAGAGAGAGAGAGAGAGAGAGAGAGAGAGAGAGAGAGAGAAAGAGAGAGAGAGAGAGAGAGAGAGAGAGAGAGAGAGAGAGAGAGAGAGAGAGAGAGAGAGAGAGAGAGAGAGTAAAAAGTTTCAAATTTATGCATACAATGTTTTCATTTTATATAATGTATTTTGTTATTTCAAAAGGAAAAATATAAATATTCAATTCATTTATACAAAAAATAAATTTTGTTTAAAATTTAGCAAAGAATTAATTTACAATTTAAAATTACTTAAGCTGATAAATAATAATCAATAGGTAATATATATAAAAAAAACATTGTTATATAAATAAATAAAATTTCCCCTAAAAGTGAAAGGAAAATTAAAAACCTTTAAGAAGCTTATATGATGAGAAAGGGGTTTATTAATGCGATTTTGTTTTTAATTTAATGTGTTTTAAATTAATATATCATGGTTTTTATACTTAAAAATTCTTGCATGGAAAAATGGCATTTTCATGCTATATATTTTTTAATTAATATGTTACATTTTTGTTACAGTTTTTAAACGTTACTTAAAACTTCAGGCATTTTTTATTTTAATCACAGAATTAATTTCAAGCATGGGAAGATTAGTTAGTAAAGTAAGTTTATGTGTCTCAACTATGCAGTACAGCGGAGTTACTTTTCCTGCAAAGTTTTTAACAACATTGTAAACAGTAGACAGCAAAATATTATGTTGTACAAGCGCACTATTTTTTTGTAAGCGTAATTTATGATTTTTATTTTTCAGTAAGACAGTTTGAAGATCTCCAGCTTTGAAACAGTTTTTTTTTTTTTTTTTTGCTTGCCATATTGTGTTATCGTGATACATCCATCCCGTGCTCTCACACTTCACGTACGGTACGCACCCATCAGTGTCTCAACCCTATACTCGGTGAGGAGTACAGAGTTACGAGTCAGCTGTCTTCACCACTCGGCCATACCAGCCAGGATACGCAGGTATAACATGAATAATATGATCAATATTAAAATAACAATACTTATAATATTATTATTAACAATAATAAAAAACGCAACAGTAAGTGAAAAAAAAATTCAATTTTGTGAGATAGACTGTTTGCAATAGCCATTGGTGTATTTTAAAATAATTAAATAAATGAACTCTTCTTCAGTTTAAAGCAAGTGATGAATTGAACCACCCCATGGGTAGAGAATAAATATTGATGTAAAGTTTCTTCAAGTTATTTTTGCACAAATTTTAAAGTTTCCTTATATTTCTTTTACCTTTTACTGCTGCACTATAAATCTACGTTTCATCACTAAACATTTTAAATGAGAGGGGGGGGGGAGCTCTATACCATACATAAAGACAATAAATGAATGAGATGAGGTGGAATGATGAACCGTCCTGAGATACCTCTAACTTGACGTGGGCCACTATTATGTATATTAATATTTTTGCAAATGGCCAGTAAATATAAAACAAATATTTCAAAAAAAAAAAAAAAAACTTCAAGAAGAGTTGTGAAACGAACTATAAAATGTCATGTTATTTTAAAGCTTTATGCAATCTTTAATCAATTTTATTTAACACAAAATTTCATCCAATAATATTTGGTCACCAAAAGTAACAACCCATGTCCATAGAATAGAAAATTTATATAAAGATTTTTCGTTCTATCATATATATATATATATATATATATATATATATATATATATATATATATATATATATATATATATATATATATATATATATATATAGTGTATTATATACATATAATGTGAATAAAGCCGACTTTTGGCGTGTGAGACGTAACAGGTGTGGCTACGTTTATATAATATCTTTCAACCCCTTTAGTCTCACTGTACAGTAACCTAACATCATATATATATATATACGGTACCGGGTCTGCTTTGTGTACATAATTCTATTTACCTTCTCTTTCTCTCTAGCTCAAACATAAGAGATTAAATTGTTAAAACAACAAAATAAATGAAATATAATTTTATAAAAGTATCTTTTTAATAATATATAAAATATAATAACAAGTTTATTTACATTTTTTTTCTTCTTCCTAAACTTATCTAAACAAATATATTTAATAAGATTATATTTTATAAGCATGATGTAGGTAATCCCATTAATGTTGCTTGTAGAAGTGTCTATGTTGTTATAACGTATAGTACACTTGGTTAGCTTTATATGTATGTACGTACAATAGTTACTGTTGGTCATTAGTAGTAAGATATACAAGTTCAAAACAAGGTTTCTTAAAGGTGTAAAATTTGGTTCTAAACTCACGTCAGAAAACAATTGTTTAATTAAGTTTAAAGAACTGAAATTTATAGTAAGTTTAGGCAAATGATGTTTTACTATTTACTTCACAAGCTATTATGTTATTACTATGTTATACGTTTTAAATTTTAAATAAAACTTAATAATAATAATAAAATTTAATAAATTTAAAATCTATGGTAAACGGTATTCAAAAAAAAAAAAAAAAAAAAAAAAAAAATTTTTGTTAAATAAAGTTTTTTAATTTGATAATTTATTTCTCAGAATTTATTTATTAATTTGCAATCAGTGGCATATAATGCATGATCATGAAAATCTTGACTAGACTTTTTACATATCAGAACATGATAAGAGAAGATATATGTTTATTTAGCATAAAAAGCCAATACATACATTAAGAATTACAATTTATAAAAATATGTTTACAAAAATAACATTATAAATAGTTATAAATACACAATGTTTTTTTTTTAATCCTTTTTTTAAAATACAATTTCTCATAAATTTATGTAATGATTTTTTTTATATATAAGTCTTACGATTATATGGTTAATAACATAATATTAATAATATTTATTTTTAACGAACATTTTTTTAACAAATGTAACACATTCCCTTTTAAACTCATTACTATTATTACACATTTTGATAAAGTGACACTAAAAAAAAAGGGTGCATTACTTTAGTTACGAATCCTAACATATTTGAGATAAATACTTTTGAGTTATTATGAGCAGCTAAAATAATGCATTTTAGCAAATTATTAACAATAGCTAATTGTTAATAAAAATAGCCTAAAAACCCTGAAAACAACTTAAATTGGCTATTGTTAATAATTTGCTATAATCCATTATTTTAACTGCTCATAAATCTCATAATAACTCAAAAGTGTTTATCTCAAATAAGTTAGGATTCGTAACTGATAATGCACCCCTTTTTTTGAGTGAATTAAAAAAAAAATTAATTTCTTGTTCAAACAATAATGTTAGTTTATAATTTCAATAAACTATTTTCAAAGAACAATTTAAAATATAATTTTAAAGATTTGACTATATTTAACCATTATCACTTACAGCTCTGCTAGAATTGTGCAAAAACTGAAGGTGCATGGACATATTTATTTTTGTACTTTTGCGCTGCAAATTGTTTATTGCACTTTTTTTTTTCACTTTCAGTTTCTTTATTGATCATAATACCAATTGGTACTTATTGATTACAAAAATATTTATACACTAATACAAAATATTTTATAATAGTTTCAGTCATAAATATTATTAGGAATATATTCTTAAAATATTTAATAAAATCTAAATTATATATAGTTAAAAACACATTTCAATAATTGGTAAAAGATTTTCATACTTAAAATATAATCGTGCGATAATTTGTCACTTTGTGAATGGGAATAAATATTTTTCTATGAAACTTTACAGCAAACACGTAAATATGAGAACAAAGCTTTACGTTTACCTAAAACACAGAAAGTGGGTTTTTGAAAAGCGGGTATTAATTTCCATATGACCTACTTGAAAAATATTTTATTCCGTTATGTTTTCTGACTTCTGCATTTTATTTATTTCCACAACTTTACATAAATTTAAAAATAAAGAGTAGGAACTAAAATGCATATAAATGTACAAGAAAAGAAGTTAGAACTTTTGTATATATAATAATTATAAACGAAAATATTGAAATCATTTTTTAATTTAATCATTCCCAATTGTGTAAAGTTTTTCATTAAATGACGTTTTAATTTAATTTAAAACTTTTTTCTTCTCTTTCTCTTTCTTTCTTAACACCAAAAAAATACAACTTCCTTTTTCTTATATAAAAACTTTTTTTTTCTGGATTTTCTTTTATTTTGTTCTTTTTATTCACTTAAGCTTTTTTTATTAACTGTTTGTGAGAGTCGTTTTTATCGCGAATTCACACTTTACCCCTCACTCTTCCAAAACTTCTTTTCCTTACAAATATTTTATTCTTTTGAATAAACCCCAAATTATATAAATAATATATTTAAAAAAATTAACGGAGCCAAAATTCTTCTTTGTGTATATTATTTAATTATAAAAGTAAAAAAAATAAAAAAATAAAAGATATAATATCTTGAAATCAAATATTTTCTATTGAATATATTTTTTTATTGTTCTTAAATATACTCATTGAAATATTGTATTTTTTTTTTTTAAATAAATTTGTGGTAGTTGAAAAACTTTCGTATATAAAGTTCAAGACAAATTAGAGATTTTTATTTCACTCTTCTTGTTTCAAAATTCCATAATTCATTTCTTTTACTCTACAGTTATTACATCTATACAAAATAAAATGTACCAGCTTAGGAAATTTAACAATAGTTTTAGCAATTTATCTGAGGTTATCAATACTTCTAAATTGAATATCATGAAAATTAATACAACAGTTTTATATAGTAAAGATAATAAAATAATTATATATATATATATATATATATATATATATATATATATGTTTTTTTATATATTATGTATGTATTAATTAAAAAAAAGCAAGAAAAAATAGGAAAAGAAAAAAAAATGTATAATATAAACCTTTTTCTACGATAAATGAAAGTGTTCAAAACTATAAATTTAGCTTTTTCATCTATAAAAAAATCCAATTTCTTGCGGATGGCATATATACAAAAAGTTGAAAAGAAGTGTAAGAAGAAATTACAGAGCGTTAGAAAAGTGGTTAAATTCTTATGATTCATGGTCTTATTCTTCCACTTATTTCCACATATTAGCTTCCTGCCCTGTGGTTAAGAAATATTCTCTTTAAAGTTCAGTTTTTGTGCTTTGCAAAGTTAGAAATTAAACTACAAAAAAAAAAGAAAAAAAAATTAAGAAGACCTTTTTTTATTTATGAAAAAATTTTTTTTTTTTGGTAAGAAATTTCTATTAAGGGCAAAGTTTATAAATATCAAATTCAAATTTTGTATTGTTAGTTAAGTGTAAAAAAAAAGTAGATCAAAAAGTTAACTGTACAGGTTGTGTCTGTACCTGTGTGTTTCATCAATAATTTATTGCGCATGTAACACTACCTGTTTCTTCGATGACAATAATAGTATTCGTAGACTTTATTATTTTTTTTTTTGCTCTAAACCACGAAAAAATGACAATCACTTGATGTTTTTTTAAAAGAAAATTGCAAATTTTTGGAGCAAGTGAGCACGGTTTACGAAAATCATGAATCAAAATCAATAGTAAACTTGATTTGAAATATATATATATATATATATATATATATATATATATATATATATATATATATATATATATATATATATATATATATATATATATATATATATATATATATATATATATATATATATATATAATTTTTAAGAATAAATATTAGGTCACAAAAGGCCACAAAAGGAACAGACCCCACTGTAGTGGTCCTAATATTCTTTATATCAGAGGTTTATATTATGATATTTGATATTACATAGCTTTTAAGAACAGTATTTTTTTTTATTATATATCACTCGTATATAGAAATCCAACCAAGGGATAGGCCTTATCGGTCGGTTCACTTATTATTATTATATATATATATATATATATATATATATATATATATATATATATATATATATATATATATATATATATATATATATATATATATATATTTTACATTTTAATGCACATACAAATTTTATTTAATTTGACAACATTAAAAAATAATCTTTCAACTCCTTTTTTACCTGATCTTTTGATTTTAATATTTTCAAATTTCCTGAAATCTGATTCCACAACTTAGTAAAAATATATTTATTTAATCTTTCACTGAATGTATTAACAGAGAGTTAATTAAACGAGAGTATATCACTAATTAGACAAAATTAAATATTTCAACTCATAACATCTGTTATTTCTGATCATTTATGAAACACATGATAATATAATGAATAAAAAGTGAATAATATTAATTTGAAATATCTAATGATTAAAGAAAAATGTTATTGTTCCATAATAACAATCACAGAATTTCTTCATAAACATATTTACAATAAAATTATGCATATTATCATAAAGTTTTTACAATTATTATTAAAATTATGCAAGTAACGTTAACAAACATACATAAAAATATTAAATAATGCATAATATAATAAAATATTTCCACAATTTTTTTTATTTAACTTGAACATAAATTAAGCGAATTAGCATACTGTCACAATGCATTTTTTTAGATTATATAATAAATAAAATCCTATTAAAAATATTTTTAAAATAGTTATTAAAAAGAAATTATAATTTGATAATAATCCTTTTCGCACAGCAAAGTAAAAAAAATAACAATTTGCATATAAATTAAAAAAAAAATCTAAATTAACACTTTCTATAAAAATAATTGTGTTATTTTTTTAAATTATATTTTTTATTAAGTTTTTAAAATGGAATATGAAATTTTAAAACCATATTTTTTTATATATATGAAATTTTGAACGTTACATTTTTAAATATGTTAGATGTTGCAAATTTTTTAATATATTAATATTTTGAAATCAAGAGAAAAGTTTCCAGTCAACAGAATTCATATCTGGACTATACAAATCATGTTATTTCCTTTGGATATAAATTTTATCACTTAAAGATACATTTAAGAATCCGTACAGAATAATGCATCAAAATAGAAATATGTTATTGTGAAAATAATATTTTACAGTATAATTTGCATAAAAGTAATAAAAAAAATCCATTTCCATTACTAAACATATTAGATAAACTTAATAGAGAGAGAGAGAGAGAGAGAGAGTAATTTTTGTATCATATTAAAAGCAGTATAGAGAAAAATGATAAGCTTGTGCAATTTCCGAGGCACTTTATCTTCATTTTTATTGCATCATCAATTTTAACTCGTATTATTCTTTATATTACAGCAAAATAATGAGAGAGAGAGAGAGAAAGAGAGAAAATAATATATAGCATGATTTATTTTAAAATATGAGATTAAAATAATTTTTTACTTCATTTTTTTTTTTTACCTAAATCTCCGATTTAATGAAAGTATTATGTTTTTATTTCAAGTTTTAATATATAGTACTACAAAAATTGGTACGAGATTCTATAAATAATTTTTTAATTTAAAATACAACAAATGAAAAGTTTTATATTTTGTTTAAAGGTGTAAAACACCTTGAACAAAAAACATGTATAATATCTTAAAGGAATAAACCAGAGAAAAACATAAGCATTTATATCACAAAATACTTGATGGGACTTACATAAATAGCTTTAGTTTGTCTCAAAACCCAACAGTAGCCCCGTAGCAGTGATCGGAATATTCAATTTATGCAACCTGCACAACATTTTCATACTAATTTTTACATGTTTCTGACGTCAGAAACATGAATAGTCACGGAAATTGCATACTTTACAGTATTTTCAAGCTCTCTGGTAGGGCTACATTAACATTCTGGTAAAAATCGTCAACAGTTTTGAAGATCCCATTTTGTGTTTATTCATTAAAAAGCACGTGTTGTTTTATGTGGTCTATGGATTTAAGTACACAAAAATAAGTAATAAATTGATAAAAAAAAAAACTGCTCTAAAAATTAAATAACTTAATAATTGATGACGTTATACTATTGTATATATAGGAGAAGCAAAATATTGAGTAAAACAAATAATACTTTATAATTCATAAGTTAAGAAAATAATTGGAAGAGGCATTGATATATATTATATGAGCTATCAATATTTCATTGTTAATCCAATATTTGATTTTAACTGAGACAAGAAAATATTATCTCTGATATCCAATGTATATAATATGATATTTGGATATCAACTAAAATATTGTCTTTGTTTGTTTTTTGGTTCGTTTTATTTTTAATTAGATTGAGTGTACATATAGAGCAGATTTTATGTTATGTAATAAATGTAAGGGTTTTAAAAGTGGCAATTGTTTACTTTCTCTGTCTTTTTCAATCTCTATTTTTATAGGAACCTTATTTCAAGTATTTTTAAAATGTGACAAAAACTGTGCTTTGACATTTTTTTTTTCAAGCTGAAATCATATGGCTTTTTCTACACTCACTTTCAATAAATAATAAAAAGAAAAGTAAATGGAATCAGTTTGTACGATGTCTTGGGGCTGTATGTTATATCTTAGTACAAGACAGTAGGATTGCAAGTTAAGAAAGTGCCGTCACGAGTATAATATCCCTTATGGAAATTAACCTTTTTTTATTATTAATTTATAGTTAAAGCGGGAAATCAAGTACTGCGGAATTTGACTAAAAAATTGCAAAGAAAGAAAATTTTGAAATTTTGCACGATGATTCATTAGGATATGGTATCTTTAAAAATTAGGGGGTCACCATGCTAGATTTTAAATTAAGAATTTTTGAAGTTTTAGTCCCATAAGAGCCCATGTTAATTTCAATAAATTATTTCTCTCTTATCTGATCACGGATTCTGAAAATTTTATCATAGGTAACTGTTACTATTAACTTTCAAATGGCATTATAAAATTTGCAATTTTCTTTTTAGATTTTGAGATACAAGTCATTTGAATACAACCAGACATTGGTAGTTTACTGCAGTAACACCACGCATCATTATAATATCGATGCTGTTGCATCTAAACCACACTTTTACCTTCTACTTTTAGCGAGTTTGCTTACTTTCACGCATCTACTTTTATCGTGATGGTCATAGAAACACACATCTACATTTATTGTGACAACAGGTAAAAACACCTCTACATAGGAAAACAGGTGTAAAAGTATTTTTTACCTGTTGTCGCACCGATATGTTACACCTGCGTATCGTCAAACTTTGCTAATTATAATCTAAACAACAATTAAAATAGGTATTTACAAGTATTTACAACTATTGTAGGTAGTAATCAGTTAGCATAGGTATATAAAACGTAAATATATGAAATATGTACTTATTGATTGTCAAGGTTAAGTTGGCTTCATAAATATTGATTTCTTGTTAAGTGAATGACAACAATTTTTAATTAACAAATCAATTTTTTTTTTGTTATTTAAAAAAATAACAAATATTATTAAAGTCTTTTTCATTAAACATTAATTTTATAAAAAGTTACAACTTCTCAAGCAAATTTTATAAATTTATTTCATAAAATTAAAAAAATTTACAGGTTTTATAATTTGTTTTTTGTTATTTTTTTTAGGAGGAAATCAATTTATTCAAATTGTAACCTGCTAAACGTTTTTATATTAAAAGTGGAAAAAAAAAAATCTGTGGTCTCAAACTTTTACATACTTGTCAAGTATTGTTATTGTGTAATTTGTTACTTATAAAAAATAACTTGATTAGTTTTGAAAAATTTCAAACTATGTTAAAGGTTTTTTTTTTGGTACGTTACCCTCATGAACGTGAAGTAACAAAGACAGGAAATTGAAGTTACGTACCTGTAATCATAAAAATAGACATTCAATTAGAAATCAGATCAATTAAAATTTCATTGGTATTCATATTATTAAGAGGTTATATTAGGAGGTTATATTTTGTTGCCCATTTGATCAATGTAATTTTGACATCTCCAGCTGACCAGTACTTTTGAGCGAGAATTACGTAATTTACCTACTTACATTATATGTTTACAGTAAAAAGTAATCACATTTTATTGACTAACTATCTGACTTTCTGATATTATATTTTGAAGCAAGTTATTAAAAATTCACTAGACAAGACATTTGATTGATGATACTAGACCAGATGCCCTGATTAGATAATAAATAATCGATTTATTTATGTACACTTTTTTACTCCTATATACAATCGATTATACGTATCGATGCTTACCCGTCGAAGTGAACGAACTATACTTTACAAATTTTACTCAAATGACACTTCAAAATTGTTCACCCATTTACCATTCACCCATTTATTCAAATATTTACTGCTTCTGTTAAACGCTTAGAAATGCAAAATGTAGATCATTCATTTTGAGTGAAATTAGCAAAGTATATTTCGTTCACTTCGGCGGGTTAGTATCGATGTATGAACTTTATGCATAAGGACATTGAGTGAGTACTTTTATTTAATTACGTTCGTTATAGTTCACAATAGGGCCGGATTGCTTTGTTAGATAGCTCACTTCCTGTATAAATAACCTCTTATAATAAACCTTATGGAATATTTAAGTACGTCTACTTATAATTATATAATTTAATCTTTCTTTTTTTTTCCTGTTATATACACATAAAAAATAACAAAAGTTATTGATACTGCTGCATGGAATAATTGTTATATTGTAGAGCACGAACGTTGCTATTTTTTAATACCATAAGTAATTACACTGAACATCTTAACTATTATCTTAAAGCCCTTGTCAACTTAATTTTTTTTATCATTTAGAATACTGGACTGATTATAACCATACCTTAATATCCATGAATTAGACACCATCACGTTGATTTTGTATTTATTTTTGTTTATTTTCCTTTTTGCGGTTATAATACGTATCTGACGTCACAATGTACCACTGCCAATCACAGTCATCGCTCTGGTCACGTGATAAATTTAAGCCCCTCCCTCAAGTTCTTTACTCCTATCACGGCCCCATCGGTACATTGTGACGTCAGATACGTGATATAACCGCAAAAAGGAAAATAAACAAAAATAAATACAAAATCAACGTGATGGTGTCTAATTCATGGATATTAAGGTATGGTAATTATCAGTCTAGTGTTCTAAATGATAAAAAAGTAAGTTGACAAGGGCTTTAAATGTAGTATAATCACTGTACAATATATTGTAAACTATGATGTTATGCCTAAATGTTGCAGCATTGAACTATGATTATAATTACATATTTTTCCGTGTACTATAAAAATAAACTAAATAGAACAAAACTTATTCTTTTCATCATTTATTACCATATTAAATATTATTTATTAAATGAAATATTATATTATGAAATATGTAATATTATATGAACAAAGAAATGTATTGCATTAATGTATCATATTAATATTGTTTTGTATTTACAACGTTTTACACTGTCAATAAAACGTAATAAAATCTTATACATTTAATAAAATTTTGTTTGTAAAAAATTCTTTAATGTTTATTTAAATAATAACTTTTTTTATATTATTTTGTGTTTTTATCTTTTTTTCCATCACGGTTAGATTTTGATTTAAATCCCTCAATTTTTCACTGAGGATAAGAGTCATTCAATATCTCTTAAGCTTGAAAAGAGAAGTTTTTTTTATTATTATTATCTTTATTTTTTGTATCTAACAATACATTTTTTTTTAATAAGCTTCTATAAGATGTCCAAAAAAATAAAAATCATTAAATTAAATATTTTTAGCAAAAGCAGTCAAATTTTATTAAACACTTTATGGGTTATATAATACCAGAAAACTTATTCTTGGCATTTTTTTAATAAAACCATAATCTTATAACCAGTTAAGTTACAACAAAAGCAACCCCAATGATGATACAGGTAAAAGGCAAAGTTCAAAAGATCGTAAAAAAATAAGAAAGCAAATCCAGGGTCAGTTTCCGTCATATCTCATAAAGTTAAAGACCTTCCTTAGATGGTGAAGAGGTGGGCTTTACTTTCGAGAACTCAGCTTTTATAGCTTTCCTTTACACGAGAAGAAAACACTGAATGTTGCTGTCTTTTCTACTCTAAATCATAACAAAACTATAACATGGGCGTAAATAAAAACTTTTTTCATTATTATTATTATAATTTTGTGGATAATTAACCCAACCCTGCCTTTTTAAGTATAATTTGAGGAATTGCTTCAAACTTTGTGACTTTGGCTGTTTTTGTGTGTACAGGTTTTTTTAATTATAGGCTGAAACTATATTGACATAACACTCGTCAAGCATACCGTGAGATCGCAGATCATCATCAAAATAATAATAAAAATAACAATTTTAATATACCATTTACAATGCATTAGTTTTTGTGTAAATTTTAATTTTTTAAAAGTATTTTAATATGCAATAGCTGAAATTTCCATAGGGCTTATTTTTTAACCTGAACACACAAAAATAATAAGTTATGTAATTTATGATACTATTTCATAAATGATGCTAAATTAAAACACCATAAATAATGAAGCTGTATAACATAATATTTGTTAGTTATTATGTAGTATAGCATAGAGTAATGATGTATTGCACAAATTATGCTAAAATTAGACTAGCATAATTTACAACGTAATTATTTTTGTCGGTGCATTATTGTTAATAATTGATAACAAATAAATTGACCATTTACTTTATCTACTTATTTTGAACAAAATTTAAGTTTTTTATATTTTAAAATGAATCGTCCTTCTAGTTACCAAGGAGAATATGAAGATTAAGAAAACTACTGAATTAAGAAATAAAATCTTATTTTAGATAAAAATGACGTTTTATTCTATTCTGATTAATGTACCACTATATATATGACAACTAAGCGCAAAGACATGCAATGGAAAAGTAGTAAACGTCAGATGGTTTCTTTCATGACTGTAAAGTCAATACTACCTTCTTTTTTTTTCAGTGTACCTTGGTGTTTAAAGATATGAAACTCAACGATATTATTATACTTTGCGCTTAGCTTTTTATGTTGTGGAACAAAAAAAAGTGTAAAATGTATTATTGAAAAGTTTTTGTTTTTCTTTTGCACTTAAAATAATGGTGTTGAATAGTTTTATTTTAAGTTTATTTTTATTTAAAATTTTTAATATTTGAATTTTTTTAGTTTTCTTATATTGAAGATTTATTACCTTTTGATTAATTGAGGTAATAAGTAACAACAAATTCTTTAGAAAAATCCTTGATTTAATTATATATATATATATATAATATAACTTAAACATAAAAAAATTACCATAATTATGTATAAAAAAATGTGGTATTATGTTTGTATCTAAAAAAAAAAAAAAAAAAAAAGGTGGGAGAGAGAGGAAAAAATAGTTTGAGGTTTCTGTACGTTAATTCGGTTGAATGAACAATTTTAGCGTTTATTTCATGTTGAGAATCTTTTCAGGTGGAAATTATAGCTTGTGGGTAGGAGAGTGGTTTGTACATGCGATAGAAAGAGAGAGAGAGAGAGAGAGAGAAGAGATTGGTCAAAAGGTACATAAAGTATATATTTTCCTCTCTCTCTCTCTCCGTTATAAAGAATCACTGTTTTTTTTTCAAGCCTTCGTATAATACAAGTACACTGAAAAAAAATATCCATAATAAAAACTGATAAGTGCTGTGATTTAAAAATAAATAAGGACAAACTGTATAGTAGGTTAAGTAAAAGTGATGATATTTAAAGATTAAAGTCACCATTTATATTTCACTAATCGAAATGACTAACAACTAATCATGTAGGTTCTCTGTTTTTTCAGTGCATTTTTTTTTTCAAACCCCTCATATAGTTTGATATTACAACCATCCTTTTTTCACTGCCTTGCTTTTGCCTGCCTTTCGTTTCTACACTCAATATACAGGCTCTCGTTTTTTTTTTTTTTTTTTTGTGCCCCTTGAAAAGTTGGACTCATGCCAAAACTGATGTACAAAAATTCTCTCTCTCTCTGTAGCTTTCTCGTATACAATTTTTTTTTCAACTATGTCCAAGCCACAGGTTAACAATTTGTTGCTAAAAAAAAATTGAGAGAGAAATTATTATTTATATTGAAAGGAAATTGTAATAGTTTATGTTTAGATTTTTTGAACATGATAAAATAATAAATCAATAAGTATCATTTTAGCTCAATACTGTTGTTAAAAATATAATATATTGCACTAGTTATGATTGTTTTGTTATTTGTTTTTTTATATTATTTATTATTAGAAGTGCATATTATAGCAATGCTTGTTTTTACTACGATCTTAACGAGCGTTAAATTTGTTTGATGCTGTAGTAGTTAATAAAATTAAATTAAAAAAAAAATCAATTAATCAATAATAATATTCATCTTATTTTTTGTTTAAAACATTTTTTAAGGATCCAGAGTAACAAAGTTCACATTGTAAAAAGGTATTGTATATTATGTACCTTAAAAACATTAATAATAATAATAGTTATTAAATATCAATATAAATACCTTTTTCTTGATTTTATTAATGGTATTATTATTATCAATTAATTTTTTTTCATTTACAATTTATATACTATTCTATAAAGCTTATGTAATAAAACTAACTTGAAAATGCAAGTCGGTAAGTAATAGGAAATGTCAAGATGAGAGAGAGAGAGAGAGAGAGAGAGAGAGAGAGAGAGAGAGTTGGAAAGTATCCTGGTAGCTATGCAACATGTTTGGCAGATATAACACAAAAGTTGCATAACAATTAAGGGGCTTCTTAAAAAAAAAAAAAAAAAAAAAAAAACTGAACTTAACTATTTTATCATTTTGATAGAAATTAGTCCCGTTAGAAAAATATAAACGACTTTTTTCAACTAACTAACTTACTACTTTTTTTGCTATTATATTGTTCTATATACCACTTAGTTTATAATTAAACTTAAATGTAAAACTATTTTTGTTAAATATACGTACACTAAAAAGTAATCTTACTTTAAAATACAATATTATACAGTATTTATATAGTTAACATTTTATTACAATTTTAAGTTATATTAATAAACGTAAAAAAGTTTGTAAAATGTAATTATCATATAAATGTTAATATATGAGTCATTTTTACTTAATTTATACTCTTGATAAACTCATATAAAACACTCATTGTTAGAAGTCAAGAAGGTGTTAAATTTTCACGTAAAACACAGTACACTGAAAAAACAAATTCACACTTATAACTTTGGTTAGAATGTTAAATGTAATTAAATGGTAAATTTGAAGTAAAAATGATTATTTGATTAGTTATTTCAATTTTTGGATCATGTATCCATACTTTCCATGAATTTCAAAGTAAAAGTATGATATATCTTAAATGAGTGTCTTTAGTAATATAAAAGCTTACTTTTGGTTAAATAAATTGAAAATAATAATTAAAACAAATTAACAGACAATATATATATATATATATTTTTTCGTCCTGAATATTTAATTTGTATGCATTTAGACGATGGAATGTAAATATTGCAAATTTTATGCGTAAAAAAAAAAATAAGAAAATATCAATCATATATTTTAAACCTTATTGTGGAATTCTTTTTATAGATTTAGAATGGTTTATTATGAAAAATAAGGTAAAAATATTGTTAAAAAATTAATTGAAAGTGACCGATGCAAAAACAGAGATTCAACATTCACTGCATGGTTCATTTTTCTCACGTTTAGTAAGAGAAAATAACACTTGCAGCCAATGTCTGCTTTTTCATCTGATGTGTTTAATTACGAATATATGGTATCAGTTCACAATATTGAGTGATGATACAAACTAATTTTTAGTTTAAAATAATTTTAATAAAGGGAAAAAAAAAAAAAAAAAAAAAAAAGACAATAAGTTTGACTAGTTGATTGCTATTATAACCTCTCACATTTAAGAACAAAACAACAATTAGATGCAAGTGCTAATGTTTTTTTTTTACAGTGTAATATTTTCAAGTGGATCACATGGGGTTAGTATATCTACTTTACACGTATGAGAGAGAGAGAGAGAGAGAGAGAGAGAGAGAGAGAGAGAGAGAGAGAGAGAGAGAGAGAGAGAGAGAGAGAGAGAAAAGGAAGTAGTCTTCAGTGTCTTTTTAGAGCAAGAGAGAGAGAAAGAGAGAGAAAAGCCGACATTTAATTAGGGGATGACGGAGGCTTCAATAGGGTGGCTTTTGATGTATGTTAGTGCGCATGAGCAAAGCAAACAAAAGAATCTTTCATCCCTATACCTTGTATCTACTAATAAAAAAAGGACAGGAGTCTCAAAAAATATGTTTCATATTGTTAAAGAGGGATTTAATAAGAGTTCATTCATTTTCTTATTTAAGTATAGTATAATAAATATTGGATTAAGTTATATTGTGTTCTATAGTCATATTATGAAAGAAAGTTTTTGTATATATGTATAAAGTTGAAGAAACGTTGATTATTGTAGACCTAGCTACATATATTAATTATATTAGTAAATCCTGTTCCCTTGTTCTACAAAAATAAAATAAATAAAAAAAAAATATATAACAAATAAAAAAAAAAAATAAATAAAAAAAAATAATAAATAAATAAATAAATAAATAAGTAAGTACGAGTAAGTAAGTAAGTAAGTAAGTAAGTAAATAAATAAATAAATAAATAAATAAATAAATAAATAAATAAATAAATAAATAAATAAATAAATAAATAAATAAATAAATAAATAAATAAATAAATAAATAAATAAATAAATAAATAAATAAGTAAATAAATAAATAAATAAATAAATAAATAAATAAATAAATAAATAAATAAATAAATAAATAAATAAATAAATAAATAAATAAATAAATAAATAAATAAAAAAATAATAAATAAATAAAAAAATAAATAAATAAATAGAAAATAAAAAAGCCCCTCCTAATATTATATAATATAATTATCATCCAAAGTTAATTGTTTGTAAATTGTATATTGATAATGTACACTTCTGACCATAAAATTATAATCTGTTGCCTTCCACTTAAAGTGAGCGTCCAGTCCTAACAACGTGCCCTTTTAATTCAGTAAACACAAAATCGGGCACCTAAAATCATGTTCAATTTTTACTATTACTCAAATATAACCCCGCAAGAGAGCGTGAAAAATTGTAAAGTAGGCAAAATGCACAAATTTTGAACATTTGTGACGTCAGGATTGTTCACATTCAATAGAAAAAGTTGTGCGGGTTGCATAAGCTGAAAATTTGATTATACGTTTAGAGCATCAAAATTAGGTTCTTGGACAAAATAAATATATTTATGAAAAATCCATTTTTGTGTTTAATATATTAAAAAAGCATGTTGTATGGTCTGGACGGTTCCTTTAACGTAAAAATATTCAAATTGCTATGACAGTTCGTACATGCAAAACGGTTCAAAAAGCAGTGTATGCTCCTTAAATAAAATTATTCTATTATTATTATTATTAAGTCGAGAGTATGGTAAAGCACGATACGACAATATAATATAAAACCCTGTGATAAAAGGTAAAAAAATACATAATGCAAAGTATAGATGCAAGTACTTACAATTTAAATCATGTCTCAATACAGTACAGACAGACAGAGGTTAAAAAGATGTTTAGAATTTTAACTAATGAATATGTTAGGTAAAAACTTTTCAAATCTCGTCTCACGTTTTTTTTTTCTTATTCTATCTCAGAGTTTTTCTTTTCTTGTTTTTTTCTCGTTAAAACTCGATCTGGTGTTGAAAAAAAAAAAAAAGAAAAACGTAATAAATTATTCATGTAACGTAGAGACTTTAATGTGTTTTCAATTGAAGTCAGTGCAATGAACTGTAATTTTATACATTGTACTTATATGTAAGTGCAAAATATGATTACTACAAAAGAAATAATTTAGCACGTGTTTATAGATTTTTGTTGGTCTCTTGTATTGGTTGATATCGATAAACTACGTATTGGTTGGTATCGATAAACTATATAAGTTGACGTAACTCTTCAAGTATTATCACGTGCAACGTCAATTGTTCATAGTATACTTTCTTTTTGAATTATTTAAGAGTCCTACTAAGAGCCAATCACATATTTAAATGTTAATATATTAAGGGGGGAGGGGCGAGAACAATAGTTGTTACTGACTTAGCTCTCGCTAATCACACAAGGAAAAAAATAAATATATATTAATTATATGCAAACTCATTTTCAGAACATTTTATGCAATAAATCATAATTTATAATGTACAAAATAAAAACCTACGTTACATATCGTAAATATTATGATGTACAACTTAATAATAATAATAAACTTTATTAAGGCGTTGTGAGGGCTTGACTACCCTATTTTACAAAACCTTGACCAGTTATTTAGTTTATACACTGGCTTATTAACATACAATAATATAACTGACTTATTTATGTTGTTATATTAGAATCATTTATGCTACATACAGTAACATAGATGCAGCATAAATTACGTAATTATTCTTTTTATGCGTGTGGCATCAAGAAAAGTCACGCTTCCATTAATAAATTCTTACTCACACAGATAAAATTTACGTAAAAAATTAAAAGATATTTATTAATTATTCTAGCTAATAATCAGTACTTTTCTTTTCTAAATTGTTCAATACAGTCAAATCTATGATTTATTTCATAATAAATATGCTGCAAAGCATAAATATTATGTTGTACAATATAATTATAGACCCCTTTCACATCCTTGCGCTTTGTCGCCATGTTTGTGGTGCCTAATGTATTGTCCAGCATAGGGGAAACATCATTTCTTCTAATTTTTCACAAAAAAGAGTTTATTTCAACTGAACTAATTTTTCTCATATTTTTCGAGCTTATTAGAAGCTAGAAATAAGTATTTGATTGAGGTTTGAAGCTACTTTTGCTATTAAAAAAAAAATACGTTTTTCCTATGCTGGCCTGTGTATTCATAACCAGCAAAATGGCGGCTCTTAAATATGAGTGCAACCGGTATTATATAATAATATTCTGTCCTAATTCAACATTAATGCTAAAAGAACATAAATGCAGCATAAATTACGTAATTTACTCTTTCCGTGTATAAGTATTAAGGAACCAATCTATTTTTTTTAGCGTTTTTTGAGAAAACATTAGACACTTTTATTTAATTAAAAAATATATAATTACTTGACTTAAAAAAAAAAAAAAAAAAAAGATGACAACTTCAAACGCTACTTATGTATAATATATAAAGATATAAAATATACACCCTCTTTAAATATTGATTTATATACATATAATGTAATTAATAATTTTAATTGGTTTTATATTAACTTTCGTTAATTATCATTTAAAGTAATTAGTATTTTGTTGAAAAGTTTTCTTCTTAAGTATAATTTTATACTTCACTTCGCGTTTTAATGTAATTTATATTTCTTCTTAAAGAAAAGTAATTTTTGGCTTTAAACTATTTCACTTAACATCAAACTATACTTCTTCTTCTTCTTTGTTTATAATTTTATAACCCTAACTTTTAAAATGCACTTTAGTTATAATATTATACAGTCTTTAGGTTTTTAAGGCGGAAAAAGGTTTAAGTCTAAAATGATTATAAATCTCTCTCTCTCTCTCTCTCTCTCTCTCTCTCTCTCTCTCTCTCTCTCTCTCTCTCTCTCTCTCTCTCTCTCTCTCTCTCTCTCTCTCTCTCTCTCTCTCTCTCTCTCTCTCTCTCTCTCTCTCTCTCTCTCTCTCTCTCTCTATATATATATATATATATATATATATATATAAAATTTTTTCTCTTTGAGATATAAGATTAATTCGTTATAGTTTGGTATAGGGTAAATGCGGATGTCGTCATATTTATTGTACTTGGAGGCCATACTGGAGTAGTGAATAACCTTGCTCAGCATAGGACAAACTTCATTTAAGCCAATTTTCTTTGGGAAATCAGTTAATTTTTTGTTATTGCTATTTTTCTCACATACTTGAGATACTAATTCAACATATTTACAGCATCAATGCTCTCAAAAATATTGCACAGTGTTTTTAAAATGGCAAAATGATTTTTTTCCTATGGCACCCATGTTAATGAGTTATCCAATATGGCGTTGACTTTATCATGAATGCATAGACCTTATACTATACAATACAATATGGCAAGCAAAAAAAAAAATAAAAAAATAAAAATACAAGGACAAAAGTAAACACATAATAATTATGCTAGCTCAATACAGAAACATTTCTGCATAACAACATAAGTTATGCTATATTGTATTATAGTGATTATACTTCATAGTATAATATATTTTTAGCAAATAATCACTAATGATTTTACAAAATAGCAATAACATTTTGTACTCTACAATATAAAAATCTTCAGTGCAGCATAAATTACAGCATAAATTTATTTATTCCGTAATAAAGAATTGTGTGTAATACATTGTATATAATGTACTAATATAAATTCTGCTAGAAAAAAATGAATATTAATAAAGATAATAAAATTATCTTAATTGGTTGGATTTTTGTAAAAATTGTGTGTTTCAAATAAATAAAAAAAAAAAAAAAAAAAAAAAAAAAACTGAATAAAATTAGCTTAAATTTTTTTTTTCAGTTAAGGGGTAGGTGACCGACTGATATCTCACAAACTAGACGGCTAAAAGGAAAAACAATGAATTAGTTTTAAATCATTGATTTTTTAGATTTTAAAAGAAATGCCAACTTCATTTTTCCTAATATATCATTAATTATATAGATAAAAAATTATTTTATTTATAAGAGAAAATAGGGTATGGATTTTTATATAATGCATTTAAAAATGCACCGTTTAAATATTTTTTCATTGTTGTTGACTTTACTATATTATATTAAACAATGCAAAACTATAACAAAGAGAAAAAAACTCGAGCAATAAACTTTGAAAAAAAAAAAATAATAACTAGAAAATTTATATTATTTAAAAAAATCATATAAAAAAATGTAATAAAGCCGTCTATCATTGACTATAAATAGTATACAATAGAAATGTATAATAATAAATTATATTTTACTATAAGAGAGTTAGAAATCGATATGTTGTATGAATAGACTTGAAGAGATAAATTTTTATTTGTGGTGAACTGGACCGCCTAGACAAAACCGTTGCTAAGCAACCAATGATATTTACAGGAACTTGTGTAGTCGCTGTTTTTTGTAACTATAATATCCTTTCCGCTATCTACACTTTATTTATTTGTCTATTTTTTTTTGTTCACAATAAAGTCAATACACATGACTTTCAAAGTTAATTTTTATAAATTTATTAATCACATAATATATAATAGACATTAGAATTGCCAAATTATTTTCATTTTTCGTATAAATAAATCACAACATTACAAGAATTCACAACTTTCATTGGATTTTTTTTATTTGTTGCAAAATAAAGACAGTAAGCTGCAACCTCTCGTTAATTGGTAGTTATTGTTTTTATTTTAACAACAATCAAAATAGAAACTTAATTATGGTGTAACTACTTTTCGGGAGTTAGTAATCAAATTCATTTTATCCACACAAAAAAAAAAAAAATCTAAATATACAACAGTGAAAAAAAAATTAATGCAAGGTATGATTTTCTTACGTAATATTAAAATTGCCTTAAATGAAACCTCAAATTAAATATATAAAATTTCTTATTTTAGTAGCTGCTAATGATTTTCCCTGTTACACTTGAGTAGTATATTTTTAATTTTTAAAAATAAAAGTAAAATTTATATAATATATTTAAAAGAAATTCTAAATACATGTAAACAACAATAAAATACAACAACAATTAATAGTAAAAAAAAGCAATATAAAAAGTATTTTATTTAAAATTCTAGACGCATCACTAGGGTGCAATGGATTACTGTAAAAAAGTCAGAAGGGAAGGAGAGAAAGAGAGAGAGAGAGAGAGAGAGAGAGAGAGAGAGAGAGAGAGAAACGAGGTAAGATTTAAGAATAAAAAGTCATAGGATAAAAAATTCTGTTAAAAAAGAACTTTTTATTTTTTTATATTTTCACTTTAAATATTAATATCGTCTGATGGTGACATTTTCCAAGTCTTAAAAAAATAACCCCTCTTTCTTTTTTTAAGACAATACACCATGATTACTTGTAAGAAAAATTAAAATGGTTTAAAAAATGACTTCTAATTTATAATTTTTTAAAGTTAAGGCTTAAAAATTTATTATTAAAAAGATACTTCAGTGTTATTTTTTTTGTATACCTAAGAAAAAAAATCCATTTTAAAGATTTTAACATGTAAATTAAAATTTTTGTTTGTTATTTTGAGTGTTAAGTAAATAGTTTTAGTATAAAATGTCATTTGAAATGTTAGTCTTGTTTTTAAGAGAGTAAATATAGCATCTTGGGAATAAATATTTGCTACTTCAAATTTGTAAGTCAAAAATCACGGTACCATTTTTTTTTTTTTTTTTTTTAATTTGAACTTTTATTTTTTGTTAATAGCAATTATACCATAAGAACTGATTTTTTACTAAATGCAATTAGGTTTTTAAAACACATAATTGGCTCAACTTACCAAAAATTTCTTACTCTCAAAATCACGTAATTCCTAATTTCCAGCAAATAACCCACATATGTATATACTTTTTTTACATTTCTTTATACATAATCTTTCATTTAAACATTAATAACAACCCTTTACATAAATTTCTTTTAAAAATTTAAACATAAAATATTTAATAACAAACAAATTTCTTTTTATGTTTTTCAAAAGAGTAAATTTATTTTTCAAAAAAAAAGAGGAAGATTTAGTATCTCATATTAGACAAAAAGAAAAGATAAAAAAGAAAGGAAGGAAGGAGAGTATTTTCATTAAAGTTAAAAGGTGAATAGATACAATTAATTTACAAGTGCATCTTAGTTAGTTTACACAGTGAGATCGATTGAAAGGGGAAATAAGGAGAGAGAGAGAGAGAGAGAGAGAGAGAGAGAGAGAGAGAGAGAGAGAGAGAGAGAGAGAGAGAGAGAGAGAGAGTTTGCTAATAGTGAGTATATACATAAGATGCTCTATGTCTGTATAGTACAAAGAATAAAAAAAAATCTCCCTATTTTCTTTCCCTTATTTCTCTATCGATCCTTTCGTTAGTTCTACTTTAATAAAAAGACGTAGACAGTATATATAGAGAGGGAGAGAGAGAGAGAGAGAGAGAGAGAGAGAGAAGAAAAAAAAAGAACTTTTTACCCTCCTACCCTATAAGACGCCATTTTGTTGAAAAGAGAGTAAAAACGTCCTTTCATTCTCTCTCTCTCTTGCTATTCTCTCTTTCTCTCTCTTTTGCTATTCTCTCTCTCTCTCTCTCTCTCTCTCTCTTGCTATTCTCTCTCTCTCTCTCCTCTCTCTCTCTCTCTCTCTCTCTATTCTCTCTCTCCTATATTACACAATATAAGAATATAATATATTTTTATTATATATTATATCATAACTTTGTCTTTAATCGTATTAAATATTATTTTCAATATAATATATATATATATATTTAAGTACTTATATATTATACCTTCTATTATATAATACAATATTGCTCGGGCTATTAAACTTATACTCTGTTTATGGAGTGTTATAAACTTTTTATCAAAATGATTATATTTTATTAAAAAAAAAAAAAAAAAAAAACTGTTCGTATATAAAAAAGAGGTTATCGTTGTAACGATGTCGTTTAAAATGATTGCATTTTTTTTTCTTAGAGAAAATAAAAGTTAAAGAAAATAGATTTTTTTTTCTTTCCATTTTTATTGTTTTCCTATTGCCATTCTTTTACACTGTAAAAATAATTTCTTATATTTTTTGCAATTATTAAATAATAATAATAATAAAATGCTATGTTAGGATTGTTAAAATACTAATTTAGTCTTGGAAATATGTTTTGGGGTTGTTTTATTCTTCAAATAAAAATACTGACAACGAAATCCAGTTTTGGCATTTTTTTCTTTCTTTTTATCGTTTTATACTTTAAGTGACTGTCTTTTTTTTTTTTAAATATGTATTTTTGTGTATTGAATTTTTTTAAACATTTGTGAATTAAAAAATGATAATGAGCATAGTACTTTACGTTATATTGTAATTAGGTACTTTAACACACAACTTGCAGAAGTTTTTTTTTTTTTTTCATTGTTGCTATCCTATCGATCAAGTTTGCTTTTAAAATAAGAAAAGCATTGAGTAAATAGTTTCATCACTAATTGCAACAATGGAGAAAAAAGTTGTAATGAAAGTCACAAAAATGCACAATATTATCCTTAAGGGTTGTATTTAGATGACCTTTATCTCAAAATCTAAAAATCTAAAAAAAAAAAAAAAAAAAAAAAAAAAAAAAAAAAAAAAAAAAAAAAAAAAAAAAAACTTCCAAACTTTATGATGCCTTTTGAAATTTAATAGTAACAACTACCTATGAAAAAATTTTCAGAACTCATGACCATCAGATAAGAGAGAAAATAATTAATGAAATAAATATGTGCTCTTACGGGACTAAAATGTCAAAAAAGCATAATTTAAAATCAAGTTTGGTAACCCCCCCAAATGTTTTTACATTTTTGAAGATACCTTATCCTATAGGGTGTATGCGGATGACGTCATATTTATTGCGCTTGGAGGCCATACTGGAGTAGTGCATAACATTGCTCAGCATAGGAGAAACTTCATTTAAGCCAATTTTCTTTGGGAAATCGTTTAATTTTTTGTTATCGCTATTTTTCTCACATACTTGAGATACTAATTCAACATATTTACAACATCAATGCTCTCAAAAATATTGCATAGTGTTTTTAATCTGGCAAAATGATTTTTTTCCCTATGTCACCCATGTTATGAGTTATCCAACATGGCGTCGACTTTAACATGAATGCATAGACCCTATAGGGTGTATGCGGATGACGTCATATTTAATGCGCTTGGAGGCCATACTGGAGTAGTGAATAACATTGCTCAGCATAGGACAAACTTCATTTAAGCCAATTTTCTTTGGGAAATCGGTTAATTTTTTGTTCTTGTTATTTTTCTCACATACTTGAGATATTAATTCAACATATTTATAGCATCAATGCTCTCAAAAATATTTCATGGTGTTTTTAAACTGGCAAAATGATTTTTTTCCCTATGCCACCCATGTTATTGAGTTATCCAACATGGCGTCGACTTTAACATGAATGCATACACCCTATAATGTATTACACTTTGCAAAATTTCAGATCTGTCTTTCTTTACAACAATTAAGTCATATCCCGCAGTATCTCTGATATCCCACCTTAATGGGAAGAAAACATTAATGTGAACAAATTTTTCATTGATGTAACTTTTAATTTCAAAAAAACAGATGTTAATTTTGGCAAATAATAAAACAGAGATAATATTATTTTATTTGAAAATTTATTACTTTTATCATTTTAAAAGTTTTAAAAAGAAGTAAAATAAATTTTATTTATTACGTTGAAGTAAATTAAAGTTGAAAAATAGCAGACAATACATAATTGTGTTTATACCTTTGTCACCTGGATGTGCAAGGTAAGAAAAAATAAATAAAATAAAGAACACATTTGTTGTAGTCTAAACAAAGAGGGGTGAGTGTGAGGACAAAAAAGCGACAGAAACATTATAATTCTTACTAATTAAGTAGAGAGAGAGAGAGAGAGAGAGAGAGAGAGAGAGAGAGAGAGAGAGAGAGAGAGAGAGAGAGAACAATATAAAGAGGGGAAAGAAAAAGCATACACTGTAGACAATGAAAAGAGAAAAGTTCTTAAGGGTCAATTTTACCACAAAAGTGGTAGTGAACATTTTATGTCACTTGTTATCAAGTGTGAGAAAAAACTGGAAAATATAACTGTGGTCATTTTTTTTTTCCTTCATTTTTTTTTATCATACAATTTTGTTAATATAACGTTTAAAGGAATAGACCAGAGAAAAACATAAGCATTTATATCACAAAACACTTGATGGGATTTACATAAATAACATTAGTTTGTCTCAAAACCCAACTGTAGCCCCGTAGCAGTAATCAGAATATTCGATTTATGCAACCCGTACAACATTTTCATACTAATTTTTGCATGTTTCTGACGTCATAAACATGAATTTTCACGAAAAGTGCATACTTTACAGTATTTTCACGCTCTCTCGTGGGGCTACATTAACATTTTGGTAAAAATTGACATCAGTTTTGAAGATCCTATTTCGTGTTTATTTATTAAAAAGCACATGTTGTTTTATGTGGTCTATGGCTTTTATACATGAAACTCTAATACATAGAGTATACTTAAAATTACGCAAAATTAAATAGTTCAGATTAAACATGTTATAAGTGTTTATTTTCTACTAGTGAATGTTTACTCATTACCAGTAAACACAAATAATAATATAATTACACTCAAAAAGTACCTATATAGTATAATATCATGTTTTTTATCATAAAGGAATATTTTATGAAAATATTTTCATTATAATTATCTGCTTTTTAACTCAAAATTATTGCATTTCATACGTTCTCTCTTAACGATTTGTGCATTCAGTTTTTTTTTTAATGTACTATTATCTTATGCATAGACTAATTTACTATTATCATCACTAAAAATGAAAATATTTTAATATATTTTATTTTCTAACATAAGCAGAGAAAAATCCTATGTCATAAATATTTTTGGTGTTTGTTTTGTGCTCTAAATATTATTATGTAATTATGTTGTAATTTTCTGGTCAAGAACATGTAATATGGCTGAAATAACCGTGTATGTATATAAAATTATTATTATTGTTATTATTATACACGGCCAAAAATAAAAACGTATGCTAGCTAGCTAGCTAGCCCATTTTTAGCACCATTTGTTCCGTACAGCATATATCTATTGTTATACAACATAAATAATATGTCACAACAACATAAATGTAATGTTGTACAGCATAAGCATTTATGTTGTTCGAATTTATGCTATAATTGCAGCATAAATTACGTAATTTATTATTTCCGTATACATTTTAATATCTCTATGACTTGATGAAACTATATAATGGTAAAGTAAAGCAAAATATACAAAATAAAATAATTAGACTTATTATTATCAGACTATCAATAAATTAAATAATTTATATAAATAAATTAATAATATAAATAATTAGACTATCAGTTATTATTACGTCAAATTTTTATACTGCATACTCATTTTAACACTTAAAAAAAAGTTCAGATAACTTCTATACTATTCAATACTATAAAAAAAATTAATATTTAAATCTTTATAGGAAATAATATTACTAAAATTTTTAACAAATACACACATAAAAAAGAACTTTACACCATGAAATATAATTTTATATAAAATAAAAATAAAAAATCCTATTTTAAAGCATTAGTAAGTATAATGTTGAAATGTGAAGATATATTTTAATGAATAAAAAGGTAGAGAGAGAGAGAGAGAGAGAGAGAGAGAGAGAGAGAGAGAGAGAGAGAGAGAGAGAGAGATTGAGAGAGAGAGAGAGAGAGAGAGAGAGAGAGACGTCAGTTTGAATATCCTGGGTCTGTACGTTTACTAATGGAAAATGACAACGGACATTAGTTACTACAGTAAGGGGAGTAAAATTTCATACATATGGCCAACGTAAAAAGTAAATTATGATATTATCAGACATGGCCAGCGCTCTTTAAAAATGAGCACGCTCGCGCTCCGCGCTCGCGATCACGTAATTGATCGCGCTCGCGCTTCGCGCTCGCAAACTCTCATATGAGCGTGCTCACGCTCACGATCGTGAATTTTTTGAGTGCGCTCTAATGTCGCTCATGCAAGTCTTTAAAAAGTGGGTGTGTCTATATAGCTAGACCTATTTGTGGTGATTAGTAAGTGTTCGAATTGTCTTATACTGCAATTGTAACTAGTAGAAGGTGCATTAGAGGTTTAATCTGTAATATTTTGATAGTTCATAAAATGAACCACTGAATTAACTTCATTTTTAGTTCCTCATTTTCTATTCTTCAAAGCAAAAAATGAGTGACGCTCAAGTCGCTCCGCTCACAGTATTTTGATCGCACTCGCGCTCACGCTCGCGACTTTAATTATTGAGCGACGCTCCCGCTCCGCTCTAAATTTTTGAGCGCGCTCACGCGAGCGTCGCTCAAACAAGACGCTCATGCCCATGTCTGGATATTATACATATATACTCTAGTGTTACTAACACAATTTATTATTACTTCTAGGATTTTTTTTTTCATACAGATAAAAATGTAATTTTTTTAATTTTCTATGTTATATAATATTGTACTTTACTATATGGTATCTTTAACAGTATTTTATTTTATATAATTTTGGAAGTACTTTATTTTTTTGTAAGATAGTTAAAAAAAGTTACAATGAACTTTTATCGCAAATGTATACTTTTTTGTTACTTTTTTTTAAAGAGAGGTCAATAATAGCAACAAAAATAATAATAATAAATAAATAAATAAATAATAATAATAAGCTTAATGTTGCTTTATTTTAGCATTTTGATACTCTGGATTAGGAGGAACCCAAATATATAAAAATGCAAGTGATATGTCATTAGCCACTGTGCAAAAATTTTAAATAAGAAATACAAAAAAAAAATAATAATAATAATAAAATAAAATAAAATAAGAAGTGATTTTATTGCATTTCTAAAACAGGACATTTTCCTGAATCGATTGATGAGTGTATTTCTAATTTTACTTTTCTAACGCATTTAAAACTAATTTATGGAACTCACAGTATGACGTCACAGCTGGTAACATTTGAGTAGACAGGCATGCAAAAGTTATCAACCGTGACGTCATATCATGATTTTTCAAAAATAATAAAAATTCTTAATAATAAATTCAAAAATTACAAAATCACGTTAATCAATCGATACAGAATGATTCCCACTATCAGATGCAATAGACAAAGAAAAGGAAAAAAAAGTCTTCCTTATTTACTGGGTTTTAAATACTGTAGTCTATTTCATCTTTCTATTAATAATGATTAATGATCTAGTTGGAAAGTTTTGTGAGAGACAATAAAATTTAAATAATTTTAAATCTGTTGATAAAAGATGGTTAAATTTTTTTGAAATAATATAATATATCGGATCTTTTATACTATCGAATATTTGGTAATCCTAAAAAGCGCATTTTAAAGATTTGTGAAATAAAATGAATATTTTTACAAATATTGCATTTTATTTTTCAATCTAATTAATGAATTTAAAATTTACTTTAAATTAATTTACTTTAGATTGCTTCTGACATTAATTTAATTAAATATTTTTTACTTGGATTAATTTTATTATAAAAAATAATTTTAAACCTTTGGCAACCCTCTTTTAAAATTTTATTCTTTGTAATATTTTCAATACAATATTATATATATATACTGTATATACAAAACTATCCCGTTCAACTCCGGTTATTAATATAATATGGTACTTATTTCTTCTCTTTAAAAAAACATAGAAAAAAGAGAATTACTGAATGACAAAATTTAACTACAAAATATATAAACATATAAAATTCAACATACATTTGGGGTATAGGGTGTATGCGGATGACGTCATATTTATTGCGCTTTGAGGCCATACTGGAGTAGTACATAACATTGCTCAGCATAGGACAAACTTCATTTAAGCTAATTTTCTTCGGGAAATCGGTTAATTTTTTGTTATTGTTATTTTTCTCACATACATGAGATACTAATTCAACATATTTACAGCATCAATGCTCTAAAAAATATTGCATAGTGGTTTAAAACTGGCAAAATGATTTTATTTCCTATGCCACCCATGTTATTGAGTTATCCAACATGGCGTCAACTTTAACATGAATGCATAGACCCTATAAAACTCAATGCAGATATCATCTTGTTCTTTCAGATATTTCACTGAAAATTGTTAAAAAATAAAAATAAATAAATAAAAACAAGCAAATTTTACTCGACAAGAATATATAAAACAAAACATGATTTCATGAAATTCTATTCGTTACAAAAAATATTACCTATACATTTTCGTTTCCAATATAACATATAATACTGAACAACAAAAAATATACATAAAGAATCTCATCCTGTAGTAGAGAGAATACAAGAAAATTTTATTTATTGAAAGCGTATTATTTTGTTCTTTGACGTAACATTGTGTTTCAACAAAAATATATAATTTCCTTTATACACTGCCAAATAAACAGTAAGTTACATTTGGGAGAACTTTGATTCTTTTTATGTTAAATTGTAAACCCATAATCGTAATTTTTACTAGATCATTGGAAATAAACTGTATTGACTAATAAATAAGCAACTGTTTTGAGGCCAACTTAAAGCAATTTTACCCAGTACATCCGCTTCCGTTTCTACGTACTGCACATGCGTAGAACGTTGAGATAAATTGCTTAAGTTGGTCTCAAAACAGTTTCTTTCTCTATGAAAAGCAAACTTAAGTGAGCCAATGACCGCTCATGTTTACTCATAATGCGGAAAAGGAAATGCCGGAAGTGGAAACCACGTGACGGTAAAAGTGGGAGGTAGCTCAGGCCTAGATTGCTGCTGGCAACAACTTTTCTCCCACTTTTACTGTCACGTGGTTTCCTATTCCGGCATTTCCTTTACCACATTTCCGCATTGCAAGATATTTCTTACGTCCGTTTCCGGTTTGATGCGTTGCTCACTAGGTTATTATTATTTTTTACTACTACTAGCAGATACTACAATAATACCTAATGCAGGTAAAACATACTACAATAAAGTCATGTCTCACCTAGAATAGGTTATAATTTTACCAATTATTTCCTATATTATATTTTAATCAATACCAGTCCCAAGTTAATATTTAATTATTCTAAATTACATGATTATGCACCTGACCTTAATTTTTTCATGTTTATTAATTTTTTACACCCATTTTTTCTATGTTCTGGAGTTGTACTTGAATCTATTATATTTAATGTATGTAGATTGTAGACTTGCTGTTACTGAATAAAAAAATTTAATTTAAGATTCTTTTAAAATTTCAATTAAAACTACGTAAAAGTATCGTTAGTATCCAAATATCACAGAAAACCGTTATGTTTAAATAAATATTTTAAAAGTTTTGACCTCTCATATATTTTTTTTTCAGTGTACACCTATTCAATATTATTTCCTATTTCAATAAACAAACATCATGAACAAAATAAAAATGAAACTTAAATAAACAATGGTATGACATATTTATTTTCATTTTATATACTGGATATATAAAAAAAAAAAAAAAAGAAAGAAGTTATTTCAGGAAAACTTTCATATAATTTTATATCTTACTAAAAATAATTATATAAAATAAAAAATCTATTTCAGTTTTTTTATATAATAATAATAATAATAAATTATGACATTTGACTCAGTATATTAACAGCTGCAAAACATTTCCCTTCATCTCGTAATAAAGCTATGATATTTTTTTTCCGTTGGAAATGACACAATTTTTTTTACGATTTTTTTTTCTAAAAATATTATTACGTTAAAAATAAAATATCGATAGTAAGCCGGTACTATGACCTATTATATTTCTTATTTTTAATAAGATAGCTGTATTGATATTTCTTATAAGGTTTATATTAACTGGTTATCTATATGAGTAAAGAACCTACCTGCAAATGTCACACCTCGTAAATATGAATAAAATATAATACTGCCATAATACCGTGTCACCATCGATGTACCTTTATTATATAATCATCAACTTTTATTATGAAACTCTTTTTTTTATCATTATATTTTTACACTTCTGTTAAATAACATAGGTAATACGTTGGAAAAATACATATAAAAAAACGCGTATAAAAAAAAGCTAAATTACTTATCTCTTTCATTAATGATGCTCAAAATTTATGTTTTTAGCTTCTAATTTTGTTATTAATTAAAATTCTAATTTCAAAAACCAATTTTTAGATTAAAATTATAAAATTATGACATTTTATTAAAGTAAATATTTTAACAATAATCATTGATAGTAGATGATAAAAACATAAAATAATATCACAAAAATATGCAGAATAAAAATGTATGTGAACGTTTATTTTAAGATAGAAGGTGACCGGCTAATATCTCACAAACTGGACGGTTTAGAAGTAAAAAATTAACATGAAGTAAAGATGAAATGTTACTTAAAAAGATTATATTTAGCTTTACTCTCATGAATTGGAAGATTGTATATTTGTGATGGTATGTTATGACTTGTTACACTCGACATGGAACGTAATCAAATCTTACATCTTATAATAACTCGTTCTATAAACTACACACAACTCTTGAGCCAGCTTTGAAAAATTTCCTTTATTAAAAACATCTGATCATGACGTCATTACCTGTTTACTACGTTTATATATATGGTTGATCATTGTTATTTCTTCGTTTAGAACTTTAAACTTGATAAGAATTAACGAAAATTCATATATAAAAAAGTTTCATTCTCAATGCACTTTTTCGGCTCAATAAACAAGATCAACCAATGAATGTGTCTTATTTTGTTGGTCAGCCAATCACTGTAAATGAGATTCACTATACTTTATAAAACAAGCTAATATGAAATTTTCTAATTTACAAAAATAAAATCAACAATTTAAAATATATTTCTATTTTCTGTAAGCTTATATAATTATATTTCAAACTTCTAGATGATTTATTTGTTGCAATTTAATAATTTTAGAGGAAAGATTTATTGAGTATTAAAAATAATAATAATAATATACTTGGTTTCAGTGAATGATATTGATTAACTTACGCATGAACTACAAAAAAATAATATACTGAATTCTTTTCCTGTTTTATTAATTATCTATTGTCAAATACAGAGAATATGTAATGTATTAATACGTAAAATTGGACTAAAAAATGGCAGTAAAAAATCGATCATATAGTTGTAAAAACGTACAAGCATATAGATCGTGATGGAGCCGAAATTATCACAACGATTTCACTTTTTTTTTTGTGAGTGTAGCACACAAATGAAACAGAAAAATTTATTTAAAAAAAATACATGTTAGCTTTATATAAATTTAATACCTAAGCACTGCGATAATTTAATAAATGATTCACCAACATTTTTTTCTTTCTTTCAAAGCTATTGTTACAAGAATTTTTTAAATTTTAAAACATGCATAATTTTGAGTTAAAAAAAATAATTATAATACAAATAAAAACTTCTCACACAAAATCTCAAGTTAATTGTTTTATAATTTGTTCCCTTATTTGAAGATAACATGTTTTTACATTTTCATCACAAAGAATTGTAAGCCATCGACTTTCAAATAATATAAAAATTAGGGGGATGAATAACTTTTGAATTTAAGATAAAAATACGAACTAATTACTAATTTTGACACTTAAATTTGTTTATTGCAGTATCATAATTTGATGCAATATCAGTCAATAAGAAATAAGAAGACAGCCACTTATGAGGAAAACAAAAAGCATTTATTTAAAGGTATAGAACATCTTGAACAAAAAACTGGCTAATATGATAACATACCTAAATAACAACTTTGATTTGGCCTGAGTCATTGATTCCTAATTTATTTTCCATTCACAAAATGGCACGAGTGGGCAATGACGTCACAGATTTCTTGTTTTACGCGCGCGTGGACCACTGACGTCACAGCTTGCCTGGTCCACGCACGCGTAAAGCAAAATGATCTGTGACTTCAGTGCCCGCTTGTGCCATATTGTGAATGTAAAATAAATTAGAAATCAATGTCTCCGGCCAAATCAACGTTGATTTTCAGGTTTGTTAGGATATTACACAACTTTTTTGTTCAATGTGTTCTACGTCTTTAAGATACAAAATCGTTTAATATTGTCAAAGATAGGACCTAACCTGAGTTTAACAGGTAACAGGTTGGCCAGTGGTAAAGTTAAAGAAATAGGGGCAAAGAACAAGACGTAATCTCTCTATGTCTCTGATGTAACATAGGAATAAGTTCACCCGGTGGAAATAACGTCACTTGATTTCGCTTATGTAAATTAACATTGTTGTGAACATTATCAGTGACGTCACAACTGCTCAGTAGCTCAGTGAGCTACAAATATGCTGTACCTACATTAAAGACCCTACTTTGCATCATACTGTTGAATGAAAAAGCTTTACAAATATATTGTTATAAAGTTCTCTGGTAACAATAAAAACACTTGGATGTTGTTAGCTCCGCATATGTTCCGCTGTATGACTTATGAATATAACAATAAGAGAGAGAGAGAGAGAGAGAGAGAGTAATGCATTTTATATATTATAATTTTTTTACCAGTTGAAATTTCAATACATTTATTTTTCGTATCAAAGCTACAAAATGTATGTAAAAATTTTAATGGAGATGTTTTATATTTTTCTTACAATACAATTAAGTTGCATAGTGCTCATGTATGAAAATATATCATCGTTAGAAAATGTCTTTATTGTGTATAAAATAAAATGCATTATCTTAATCATTATTACAAGTACAATTAAAATAAGTATATTTATACTAAGTCATTTCAGCAACATAATTCGTGCTATTCGTGCTTTTTAATGAATAAACATGATATGAAATCTTAAATTAAAACTGAAGACAATTTTTACCAGACTGTTAATGTAGCCCCACAAGAGAGCGTGAAAATACTGTAAAGTATGCAATTTGCGTGACTATTTATGTTTATGACGTCAGAAACATGCAAAAATTAGTAAGAAATGTAGTGGGTGTTGCATAAATCAAAATTTTCTGATCACTGCTACGGAGCTACAGTTGGGTTTTGAGACAAACTAAAGTTATTTATGTAAGTCCCATCAAGTGTTTTGTTATATAAAAATGATTATGTTTTCTTCTGGTCTATTCCTTTTATCAATAAAAAAATATTTGTATGTTATTAAAATAATGTAATATTCAATTACTTATTTTTTAAAGTTTTGAGAACTATACCGTTCTCAAATGTTACTCGTTTCTTCAGCATTTAAAATAAACAACTTGCATTAAAAGGTTTTCATTTGTGAAATATAATTTTCCAAAAGAAACCTTTTGCAAGAATAGAAAAAGCAAAAGCTGCCAAAAGCAAAATATGTTTAATTTCAAACGTAATTAAACACACAGTACAATTAAATGTCTCTCCAATTAATTATTTGAAACAGGTAAATTGTATTAAAATAAAAGTGAGCTTTTACTTTATACATACATACGAAAAGAAAACATTTATTTAAGTTAGAAAATTGTAGATATATCATACTCATGAAAAAAAAAATGTTCCCCATTATTATGTTGACCCCTTAGGGTAGATATAAAAAAAATATTATTTTATAGTTGTATCTAACTATATACTAACACCTAAGGCTATACTTTGATGTGTCAAATAATATTATTAATATAACCTACAGGTATTTCTCATTACATTGGTTATTATATTTAGCTATAGGGGTATAAATAATGATAAATAATAAAGGTTTTATTTTCAAAAAGTGGACATGAAAATAATTACAACATTTTAAGATAAACTTCATATCTTTGTTTGTTATGTTGCTGAAAACAAAAAATGTTTGTGTAGCCCTTTGGTTACATCAAAATTACAGAAGTTTGAAGCTTTTTTTGTTTTTCTTAAATTTTAGAAATTCTGTAATTGTAATTAGATTTTGTTTTGTTTTACGTAAGTTATATTGTATGTTTTTCAATTTACATTTTTAATTTAAAGTTTAAAATAGTAACCATTATACTAACATAAAATACGCCCAAAACTATTTTAGCCCCGAAAATTGACTTCATTTACTTCTAAATGCGAGGGAGAGAGAGAGAGAGAGAGAGAGACAGAGACAGAGACAGAGACAGAGACAGAGACAGAGACAGAGACAGACAGAGACAAACAAGGTGATGAACGCAATCCTCTCATTTTTGAGTCAAATAATATATAATTCAATACAAAGATGGTCCCAATTTTACGTTACGACTATGTAGATCTATCTGCAAAAACAAAAATTATATTTATACAATTTGTGTATAAACCTTCTAAAGTATGAAACATTTTTGTATGTACTCTTTAGAGTGTATATTTTTGATTGACGGCAATTTTCTACAATCACATATCAAAAAAATAAGATAAAAATAAAACCTTCTTATTTTTTTAGTGACGCAATATCTCAGTTGATTGTTTTGCATATAGCTTGCCTGTAGGGGCCTTACAAAGAGAGAGAGAGAGAGAGTATTGCCTTTTTTCTTGTTATATATTATATGTATATATACATGGATGTGTTCTTTTTATCACCACGTATATATATTTTCAAGGAATATGGAAAACTGAAAGAGAGAGAGAGAGAGAGAGAGTCGTGTTCACACATAGGGAACATTTTCTCTTTATACGTTGCGGAGGGGGTAGGTTGGAGAGATATAAGATTTGCAAAGGCACCTCGAAAGAACAAATTGAAATCTGTATTGACTATGTATGAGAGAGAGAGAGAGAGAGAGAGAGAGAGAGAGAGAGAGAGAGAGAGAGAGAGAGAGATTTGGTTGTAACCTTGACGATAATAGTAGTCAACCACATTGTATGTATGTATGTGTGCGTGTGCAACTTCTTGCCTTAAGCCAGAAAAAGAAGAAAAAAAAGTAATAAAAACATTTTATTTAAATTGAAAATGTATTCAATTTTTATTTTGTCTGTATAGATTTAAAATATTATTATTTTGAGTAGCAATATATCAATACGTTGTTATACAAAAAAAAAATCAATATATTAAATTTGTATGATAAATATTGATTTTATTTGCAAGAAAAATAAATAATGTAAGATATTATTACTTTTTATGTAGAATAAACATAATACGTACAATATAAAATATAGTAGAACTATATTTTTACACCACTTTGAGCATTTTAGTTCCTTTTTTTTTTTTTACTTACTTTTATTTTGCAGCTTAAATATTTCTCTTCAAATTACTAAATTTACCGAAAATTAAATAATTTTTTTTTTCAAATTTATAAAATATGTGTTTCTCTGTCATATTGGTATGCATTAGATTTTTTTCCCCAAAAATTATAAGTCTTAATCTTAAAATGATCCATTTCAAAACAATAAATTTTTACGCTATCTTCTATCTTATTTATCCAGGAGTTCGGACCTGTCAAAAATATTGATCTTTAACATTACAAAACTAATAAATAAATTTTATAGTAAGTTTTTTGAACATATATAATTTCACTATTTCATTGTTTAAAGAAATATACAAATCATAGCATAAAAGTCTAAAACTTGACTTTACAGGTTTTGAAGGTGTAAAATTAAAAGATACAATTCTTCCTTTTACTGTGACATAAAAAAGTACTAACATTTTTATTGTATATAAGTGTACAAAAAAAGGGACGGATTCTCATCATTCTAGGGGGAAAAAAAAAATAATAATAAAAAAAAAAGTCACAAGACTATGTAAATCTGTATATAAAAATTTATAAACTTTAAAAACTTCATTCCCTAAGGCATTAAAAAAAATCTTTCATATTTTAAATAATTTTTTTACTCTGTCCCTAAGTAAAAAATATGTATATTTCAACATTTTTAGTATTATAGTGAAATAAAAGAAATTAGTAGATAGGAATGGTGATAAAAATATTCATTTACTTGTATGCGCGTGGGAGAGAGAGAGAGAGAGATAGAGAGAGAGAGACTTTATTTAAGGTCGCAAAAATACACTGAAAAAATACTTAAAATGAATATGATTTTAAACCATTTTTATCATTGAATTTTGTATTCACGAATTTGTTTTGTTAATTACTTGTCAATTTTTACAAAGTTGCTCCATATAATAGTTTAAAATCCCATAGATAAAATTATACTCCCTTTTTTCAAATGTATAATATATATATATATATATATATATATATATATATATATATATATATATATATAATTATATATTCACACACACACATACATACATAAACGTCATTTTTTTGCTGTTTATATACTTTAAGATATGCGTACAAAAAAAAAAGCTAGCAGTCACATTTAGTTTTGTTCTCTAAAGTTCGAAAAACTTGTATTTCCAGATCATAATAATAATAATTAATAATTAACGGCTTTTTATTGGGCGAAATCAGGCATACAACCTCTCAATTTAACCCAACTGTTTTACAGTACAGTCAGTTACAATATATAATAATTTATACGTGTTAGACATATAATGTTAATAAAAATGAATTAAAAATATTGTGTTGACAAGAATTCACTAAAATTAGTTCATTTATAAACAAAATATTTCAATTTAAGTTTTCATTTCACTAAATTACACGATTGAGAATATATTTACATTTTACATTTATTAAAAATTGAAAAGAAAATTAAGAATATATATAAATACATTGAGAATTTTTATTGAGAATATTAATATATAATTAATGAGCAACAAGAGAATTTAAGGCTAGAGATCCAAATATCTTTCAAATAAGAGTTTTTGTAATTGAGATTTAAAATCACTAACAGATTTAGCATTTCTCAGTTTAGGTGGTAACTTATTCCACAATTTGCCCCCCAAAACACTGAAAGAATTATCATACATTTTATAATTTGATTTAGGAACTTTGATAATAGTTTTATCACATCTTGTATTTCTTGTTTGTACATCACAGGCTTTAGTGATAAATTGATTTAAGTAATTAGGGCATGCATTATTTATAATTTTATAAATTTGAGTTAACAAGTGTAACTCTCTACGTTCTTTAATTTTAAGTAATTTCATTTTGGTATAATATTTAGTAGTGCTTTCACCCAATTCAAGATCATATACATATCTTATAACACCATTAAGCAAGACATCGAGTTTACGATGTAACTCATAACACAAATTAGATTGAATTATATCACCATAATCAATAATGGGGCAGATGAGAGTTTTAGCAAGTAGAATTCTAGTTTTTTCAGGAGTAAATTTCCTAAAGCGGTACATTTTTTTTAAAGAAAACATAACTCTTTGATATACATTTGACACATTACCACTCCAAGAAAGGTGCTGATCAATTATAAGACCAAGATCTTTAACCTTCATTTCGAATTCAAGTTCAATATCCCCAATTTTAATTTTATCACATTTATCAATATCTATTTTTTTTAAAGCAATAGGGTGACCAATTATAATAACCTTGCATTTAGCAGAATTGAGTAATAACCCACGAGCATCGAAGTAATTTTTTAAACATTTTAAGTCCTCATTGATAATTTTAATAGTATCATTTATGTTTTCAGGCAGTGAATGACAATACAATTGACTGTCATCAGCATAGACATGATAGAGGCAATTTTTAATGTGACGCCCAATATCATAGGTGTAAATTGAGAAGCACCAAGGACCCAAAATAGTCCCCTGGCCACAGCCACTCACAATCTGACCCCAATCAGAGCTCTTACCATCAGGACTTACTACACATTGTTTTCTATCTTTAAAGTATGACTTGAACCACTCAGTGACATTTTTAGAGAAATTTAGTGCTTCAAGGATATAAAAAAAGATTTTATGATTTAAGCTGTCAAACGCCTTTGTATTATCCAGTAGCACTAGAACGGTTACCATTTTATCATCAACAGATTGTCTTATTTTTTCAACAATATGCAATAAGGCAGTGTTAGTACTATAACCCTTTCTGAAGCCAGACTGATAAGGGTCGATTAAATTTTTTTTATTACAATATTCATTCACCTGTTCAAATACGACCTTTTCAACAATTTTAGCCTCAACATTTATTTTAGATATAGGTCTAAAATCATTAGGAAAATTTGGGTTATTTTTTTTTTTAATTGGGACCACAAGTGATTCCTTCCAGCAATCAGGTACAACCGAATGCTGCAATGAATTGTTGACTATAGTCAAGAGTGACGGCAGAATAGCATTGTTTAATTGTTTTAACATGTCAATCGAAATACCATCGACACCTTTAGCCTTACTTTTAATGGTTTTAATAGCATTTTTTATATCGTGAGGGTAAACATGCTTAAAGAAGAATTTCTCCTCGTCATCAGTGTTCAGTATAGGCTTAATATAATTATTATAGCAAATATCGATATCTTCTTTAGATAATTTAGTATTAGCATTCAGGAAATAATTATTTAGTATGTTTAATTGCTCAATATTAAAGCTATTTTGATCTTTAGTTTTAGAACCAATTCCAAAGTGATTAACGTTTTTCCAAAGAATTTTAGTTGATTTAACAGATAGTAAACTGCTAGCATATGATTTGATAGCTTGCTTAGTTTTAGAGTTAACTATATTTCTAGCTTCAATGTAATATTTTTTAATTTCAGGTATGTTTAATTTATCTTTTTTCATTTTATTTAAGTTACGCCTACACTTATCACGCTTTAATCTAAGTTGTTTGATTTCCGTTGTAAGCCACGGAGCTGGAGGACGAGTAACTCGTATCTCTTTGAAGGGAGCATGTTTGTCATACAACTCATAGACCTTTGCATGAAAGAAATCAAGTTGAGAGCGTATGGTATCAAAATTCAATATCTCATGCCATCCGATATCATATGCATCATCCAAGAACTCCTGCATTACAAATTTGTCATATGATCTGAATTTAATAATTTGCTCCTTTCGTTTAATACTATTAAGGGGATAAACAACATATAAAAAATCATGCTTAGAAATTTCATTAAGAAAGTCAAGTTTACCAGATGCTATACATTGAATATTATTATTTATAGCGATTATATCTAATGTCGATGAGCCTGTTGCAAAATGATGAGTATCACTGATTGGTAAGATTTTAATATTTAGATTTTCACAAAAAAATAGTAAATCATGTTTAGCTTTATCATTGTCATTTAAGTCTATATTAAGATCACCAAGTAAACATATATGCTCAAACGCTGGTGCGTGGGACATAAAATCTACGCTAAAATCATGAAATTTACCAGTTTTTGGTGGTCTATACATACAAATCACAAGAATTTTTTTATCTTTAATTTTAACGCTTAGAAAAATGTATTCAGGTAAGAAATTATAACGTTCAGGAGACGACGCGATGATATGAGCATCATAGCAATCTTTGACATAAATTGCAACCCCTCCTGAGTCTTTATCACGTCTATCCTTTCTGAATATATTATAGTTTGGTATATTATAACTATGTGTAGAATGAGAGTCCTGCAGCCATGACTCAGAAATTGCAAGAATGTCAATATCACTGTTTTGAAAAATCTCTTTAATTAAGTGAATATGACAGTGAATAGACTGCGCATTTAAGTGAAAAAGAACTAGAGATTCAGCAAAATTGTCCTTTACGTTTTTAACTGATTTAACTAAATCATATTTATTATTGTTAGTGTTATTGACATTATTAGAATTTACAATGCTTGTAAAATTTTGCCCCCCAGCACGAAGGTAGGGGGCAACATTTAGTTTTCCGACTCATCGCTATCAGTTCTTGTTGTTGAATTTTTTTTATTTGGTTGCCCAGGAGAAATATTGTCCCTAGGCCTTTTTTTAGCTTTTTGTGAACTAGTATAATTAACATTACTGTCATGAGCTTGACTATTATCCTCATCTAATGAGTTTTTAATTGATTCAAGTAGATCGGGATCTTTAAGATCATCTAGACTATATGTTACTCCTTCGATAAGCAGTTTATTTTTATAAATACGAGTTCTTAAACCCGAACAGAATAAATTGCGTAATTTATGATCATTGTAATTATATCATTATAGCATAAATGATGATAAATTTGAACAATATAAATAATTTTACCCTACAATATAATATTTATGCTTCATTAACATAGTTATTATACAGTTATAGCATAGATTATGCTGTATTAAACAAATTGTGCTTTAAATGTACTAGCAAAATTATGTCGTATTTATTATTTTTGTCCATGCTATGGGACCTTATTTTTATTTAATGTAAATATTTTTTTTTTCAGTGTAGTTTTCTTGTGTTGAAAGACAGAAAGAAGTTCATATAAAACGTGCAAAGGGTAATAAGTACAAAAAAAAAAGTTGCTCATATTTCTCTAGAATTAAAATGAATTTTTCAAAACATATACGAGAGAGAGAGAGAGAGAGAGAGAGAGAGAGAGAGAGAGAGAGAGAGAGAGAGAGAGAGAGAGAGAGAGAGAGAGAGAGAGAGAGAGAGAGAGAGAGAGAGAGAGAGAGAGGGAACACGTAATATTAAGTACTTGTAAAAATTTCATAAAATTATAATAATATAATTTAATAGCTTTTTAATTACGTTCCAACATTTTTTTAAATGAATATTTAATGAAATATTATAGTACAATTTATATTTAATAAATGTACGTATTTTAAAGTTAATTAATATTTTTTTTAGTTTTAACAACTAACACAATTAAAAACGTTACAATTAATAGAGTGTCATAATTTGTGACTTGAAGTAGAATATTTTTTGTCTTAGTAAAGATGAAATTGATTACTCAATGCTTTTCTTACGTTAAAATAATAGTATCTACAACTTCGGTAGTTTTATTTGTCATTGTATATTTTTGTTTTAAAAAATATTTAAATTGTGTCTAGTATCCCGGAAAAATAAATATTTTTTTACGTGAGAAAGTATCTCATTAAATAAAAATAAAATGTTACATCTTTAAAGGATAGGGGGTCGATCCATACCACTGGTAATTACTATAATATATACTTCCAACTTTAAGATCCATTTATTCATAATGGGATAAATTATTTATAAAAAAATGAAAGAAAGAAAAAAAAAAACAAAAAAAAAAAAAAAACGGACAAAAATACGTAATAATAATTAATTAATTATGCTAGAAACATTTAAGCATAACAGCATAACCACATTATGCAATAATGTATAAAGATTTTATACTAAATAGTATAATAGTTAAAGAAATAGACCAGAAGAAAACAAAAACATTTACATCACAAAACACTTGATGGGACTTACATAAATAACTTTAGTTTGCCTCAAAACCCAACTGTAGCTGTGATCAGAAAATTTCGATTTTTGCAACCCGCACAACATTTTTATACTAATTTTTGCATGTTTCTGACGTCATAAACATGAATAGTCATGCAAATTGCATACTTTACAGTATTTTCACGCTCTTTCATGGGGCTACATTAACATTCTGGTAAAAATTGTCATCAGTTTTGAAGATTCCTATTCGTGTTTATACATTACAAAGCACATGTTGTTTTATGTGGTCTATGGCTTTAAGATGCTCAGTATAATTTATTTTTATTCCCAAATATTCCCAAAATAATAGCAACATTTGTGCTCTAAAGTATAGTAATTATTCAATGATACGTATTTTAATATTTATCATGCGATTCTTGTTTGATGATAAAATATTAAGATAGAGAAATACGCTGATAATAATTATGTACTCCAAATCATATATAAATTTGTATAATTTTCCTCTACATGAAACAAGAATGGTCTGTAATTAGGGCGGATCACAGTGAACTTTCCTTTCTTTTTGACGTCGACTTTTTATAAAATACTCTTTCATTTTACTATAAATTATACTCTATGGTTATAATAGTCAACTCTTTACATTACAAAGAAAATAAGTATCAACTTTAACCAGTGATGTTATATAGAAAAATAAGTATTTTATTTATTTAATTTTGTAACGTCCCTAGTAAAAATCAATTACGTAATTTTTGCTGCATTTGAATAATTCTTATATGTTAGAGCACATGTTACTACTTTGAAACAATATTGGTAATTATGCTGAACATCTTAACTATTATACTATGTAGTATAATAACTACAATACAGAGCATTCATTATGTTGTTATGAATAAATATTGCAACATGGAGTTAGCATAACTCTTACGTATTTATTTATTTATCTTTTTATTGTCTGTTATCAATACGGGGATAATAATTGTATTTACTTTTTGATAAGGCATTACCTTGTTGAATTTTGAAATATATTAATAATAATAATAATTAAAAAAAAAGGCTAAAATTTTAAACAATACATTTTTTTTCTGTATTATTATATTTATTTAATAAGTTATTTAACTTGTATTAAGGTGTCTGCTCACTTACTTATTTAATTATCCCATCATAATCCAGATGTTTATGTATAATATAATGATGTATTTTTTTAGTGTACATTTTTCTAAATAAAGTTGTAAAATTAGTGTACTAAATAGTTGTGTTTATAATTTTATTTAATATTATAATATTTTCTTATAATTTTACAAACTTGAATAAAAAAGTATTTTTAAATGTCAAATTAGCAACAAAAAAATGTTTTTTTTTTTTTTTTTTTTTTTTTTTTTTTTTTTTTTTCCTTCACTTTTTGCTTGACTTTGAAAAGTGACATTTTTTTTTTTACTTTTTCTTTCTAAACTAAAATAAGCAATTTTTTTCTTTTACCTTCTCTTTAATATTACTAAAAAAAAAAGTTCATTTTCATAAAAGCATTTTGAATATAAAAAGTGAAAATAGTTGACTTCTTTTTTTATTTGTCACTTAAATTTTATGTATTCAAAAAGTAAGAAGAGAGAGAGAGAGAGAGAGAGAGAGAGAGAGAGAGAGAGAGAGAATGAATATTTCTTTTGTCATATAATTTAAGAAGTCTGACATATGGTTCTCTATATAAAAAAAGTACCTAGAAATTTAAAAGCTTGTACAAAATGACAACATTCAATGTTTGCAGTTAAATTTTGACGTATATTATTGATTGCATATCCGTGTTTTGCAAATCTGCATTTTGTGTATAGAAATTTATAATATATCTTTGTAAAATAAATAAGTACATTTTTCTACAAGTTAAAAGTTAATTTTAATAAAACGTTAATCGCAATATTAAAACAACAATACTATTGGTTAGTTTCTAAAACAACACATTCTTAATAAATAAAAAATTTACAACATTTGTTTTAGTTTAAATGATGGAAAAAAATTACTACTAATGACAGGTGTGTACATGAACCTGTATTTTGCAATAAGTACACTTAATTTGGAACAGATAGTTATAGAACTACAATACCACTTAATCTAAGTGAGTCACAACTTTATTGTAGAAAGTGCACCTGCATTAGGTATTATTGTAGTATAATAATACCTGTGTTCTAGCTTATATGTCTAACTATTACATTTTTAGTATTAAATTTTTTGCGTGTAATATAAAAATGCAATCTTATTGTGAAATTGTCTTCACTTTGATCCTTTAGCTATGTATTCGTTTCTCAATTATGGCATCGAAGCGCATTTATTATGATGTAATGCGCACACACCCTATAATAGTCCTAAAAATAAAAAGCTAAATGAATTAAATATAAATTAGTTATTTTTTTTTTAATTGAACTTTAAATAAAATTTTTAATATTATTATATATGTGCGACGTGTTATTTAAAATAATAGAATAGTTACAAAACATGCAATTTGATAAATATTTAAATAATAAAAGTTATGACGTTTTTATTAAAAGATAATAAATAACTTCAAAAAAAAAAAATGAAATATCAATAAAATATAGGTTATAAATGAGATGAGAAAACGGTTGAAAATTTATTGTATTCGATAAGACGTTATCATATTAACCAATCTATTTTATTATTTGACAAGTCAAGGGTCAAAAACGCATAAATCAATTTGACTTCGATTTTTCCTACACTTTTTCATTTGTATTTATGTATGTAAAGTAAGCCTTAAAGAGGGTGACTTCATAATATATAGTACCATGCAAAATAGGGAGATATTTATTCATTTGTTTACAATGCTTTATTTCTTTCCTAAACTAGCCTAGATTCGTAAGTCTAGCCTAGATAATTAAATGATGACAGTATGGAATATAATAATACATTTATGGCAAAATATTCTAGATTTTTTTTTATCGTTTTTAAATATAATTTTTTTGTATAAATAAAAAACGTTTACAGAAATTTTCAATAAAAATTAAAATTTTACATTGAAATTTGCAAATTTGTCGTCGTAGAAGTCTGTGAGAACTTTCCCCCGTAATTGGGTAGCTGCAACACTGACTAACTAGTTCAGGTGGGAAATAATAAGCTATTGCGGAATTTAACTAAAATTCTGTAAAGACAGAAAAATCTGAAATTTTGCATAGTGATACATTAGGATAAGGTATCTTCAAAAAAAATATATAATAATAATAAAATAAACTAGATGCAGTCTTAATGCTAGATTTTAAATTAATATTTTTGAGGTTTTAGCCCCATAAGAGCCCATGGTAATTTCAATAATTAATTTCTCTCCTATCAAGTTTTTTTTATTATTATTATTTTGAATGAGGCCCCACGCACGCTGCATTCAGTAACGGACATCCATTACACAAGTTCAACATTATTTGCTATTTATTATGTATATATGAAGCTATATGCATGAGTGGTCACGAGTTCTGAAAATTCTATCAAAGGTTATTATTACATTTAAATGGCTTCATCATAAACTTCTGAAGTTTTTTAATTATATAGATTTTAAGATACAAGTAATCGAAGCACAACCCTTATACCGTAATAAAGTTGTTGTTTTGATTGTTGCAACAATTTAAGAGAAGATAACTTAAAATATGCATTCACATATTATTAAATTTGTCATAAATTTGCGCAGCAAATTGTAATATAGCATTGTTTTAAAGGACAAAAATTATTTTGCTGTGCAAAGTTAAAATATTTTTTAGAATATCTGAATGCACCTTTAGGTTCAACTAGAGGGTTTGACTTAAAAAAAAAAACTCTCTATAAATTTAAAAATTAATTATTTTGTATTTTAGAATAAGCTATTCATTGCTTTATAAACTACAAATAAAGTTATTTCAAATAACGAACTAAAATTACTTTTATAACAATAAAATCAAACAACTAATAAATTTTAAACTAAAACAATATTGATTTTAATTTACAATAGATTATAAACATATTTAATTAAATCAAAACTTTGTTATTAAATAATTAAACACTGATATAAAATTATACATAAAATTTATTATATTTAAAAAAAAACATCCTTATTTGCTTTATTTTCTTGTGTTGTTAATATGGAAATAATTACACTGAAAAAAAAATTATAAATTGGACTCGTAAATGAGTAACTTTAGAAATTATTTGACGTAACGTAAAAATAAAAGAGATTCTGTTCTCCAGCAAAAATGAGGTCTCAATTATAAATGGGACCTTTATGCGTACATATTATGGTCCTTCTGTACTCTCGCAAACTGGGAGGAAGAAAACTTGTAAAGTGGACAATCCGATGTAAAACTTCTATGGTAGGCTTGGATTTTGTGACGTCATGACTTCCAAAAGTTGTCTACTTTACAGTTTTTTAACCCTAGTTTGTGAGACTAATGCAGAAGGATTAAAGGACATTATTTGCACACGTATGATGGTCTCATTTCATTAATTTTACGTTTTTGATTTAATAAATTGAATCTCTTTAAGAATTTTTTTTATGCGTTTATTCCTATTATTTTTATAAATTTTGACCATAAAAATGTTTGAGGTTTTTTTCAGTGCAGTTTCTTTTCTTTGCTTGTAAATATATAAATGATTAGGATGAATTAAATATAAGTTATATTTTGTAAGTTTGGGTGGTGAGCGAGAGAGAGAGAGAGAGAGAAAGAGAGAGAGAGAGAGAGAGAGAGAGAGAGAGAGAGAGAGAGAGAGAGAGAGAGAGAGAGAGAGAGAGAGAGAGAGAGAGAGAGAGAGAGAGATCAAATTTTAATGTTGGGAGTTTAACTTTCGTATCACCAGCTGTTTCAAAAAAGCAACAGATCTTTTTTTTTTCTACAAAACTCGGGAATAATTGATCAAAAAGTTTGCGTGTAGCAGGGAAAAACCACAATCCCTCTTTTTCTCTCTTATTGATATTATATTTTATATACACTGTAAAAAAATATACACATAAATAGTCATATTTTTTTTAAAGGAATAGACTAGAAGAAAACATTAGCATTTACATCACAAGATAATTAATAGGAATTTCATAAATTACATTAGTGACAACTGTCAGATCACACAATTTCAAATTTTCAAACCAGCACAACATTTTCACACTAATTTGTTGCCTTTTTCTAACGTTAGAAACAGGAATAGTCACTCAAAAAGCATATTTTACAGTATTTTTATATTCTCTTGTGGGGCTATACTTAAATTCTAGTAACAATTATCATTTTATCAATTATCATCAGTTTTGGAGATCTTATTTTGTGTTAATTATTTAAAAGCACATGTTATTTCATGTGGTCTATGGCTTTAAGATACATTCTCATGTAACATTGAAAAAGATAGGGCCTTACCTGAAGTTAATAGGTAACCGAAAGTTGGACAATTGTAAAGATAAAGAAAATAGGGGTATATCTACTTCACGTACACTCATAAATAAGTATGCACGGAAAACATAAATTTAAGAAATTATTTAGATACATATCAATAACTCTTTAGTACTAAACAATAACTCTCTTGCAACGAAGCTGAAGGTAACGTAAGGCAACGACTGCGAATTTCGTTCGTCTTTTCCGAATTTGCCCGATCGACGAGATCTATTTCCGGTAAAATTTCATTTTTTAAAAAAAAATTACACACGATAATATTTTGCCGCCATCAAAACGTGAAAAATACCGGAAATAAAGATTTAAATCTTGCAGCAGACGCACGAAATGCGCAGTCGATGCCTTACGTTATCTTTAGCTTCGTTGTTCTCTTGCAAAAAGTCTAAAGAGTAACTCATTAGTATAAACGAATTTATTATGAAAAAAGTCTAAATAGTAACTCTTTAGATAATTTTTTCCGTGCAGGACAATCATATACAAGTTAACTTATTAAAATATAATGATGCGTAACTTTAAATGTATTAACTTTCTCTCTGAAATATCAACTAAAAACCAACCCTATACATATAATTTTTTTTCAGTGTACCATAATAATTATATACTTCAGTGTAATCTATTATTTATTGAAAGAAACTAAAAAAAGAGAAAGAGGGTAAAATTTTACAAAAGAATATAAAAGACAACTGTATTTGAAGTTTTTTGTTTGATATTAAAAATACAGATAAAATTATAGGTTATGTCTGAAAAATAGGGTGCAATTGTATAGAGATGTGTTTTTTTTTTCACTATAATTATTAAAAGTTAACCCTTTTATTTGTTCAGAATATTGCATGTCTGTTAAAATTTTAGTTTCTCTTTCTATATTTGTCATATTTAAAGTGAAATAAATTGAAAGTTGTCTTCAGTTTGGCTTTTTTTTTTTTTTTAGTGGAAACGAGAATTGATACAATAATAATGAAAGTTTAAAAAAAAAAGTGAAATGCATGATTTGTATTTTAATTTATTTCATTGTTGCAAATTTATCGACTATATTTGTTTTTCCATGAGAAAATCATTAATAAGTAAACAAATTGATACTACAAGGCGTTAATAAGACAGTTTTTTTTAGAAGAAAAAGGGATAATAGAAGTAGAAAAAATATTAAATAACTTTTGATATATATTTTAAGATCTATTATTATTATTATATTTGTTGGGCAGATTTTCGTCAATTCTAAACACTATTATTATATATAAAAAAATATTAAATTTTAAATTAAAAGAACGTAGAAAATATACAGAATGTGCTTCGAATTAAGAAGACTTTTTAAATTCCAAAACTATCAAGAAATACTCATTAAGAAATGCATTCATGTTAAAGTTGACGCCATAAGTGAGTACTAAATAACATGGGCCAGTATTGGAAAATGAATCATTCTGCCAGTTTAAAAATACTTTGCAATATTTTTGAGAGCATTGATGCTGTTAACAGGTTGAATTAGTTTTTCAAGTATGCAAGAAAAATAATAATAATAAAAAAAAGAAAATTTTCTAAAGAAAATAGCCAAAAACTACGTTTGTCCTATGCTGAGCAATGTTATTCATTGCACAAGAAGAGCATCGAAATATATTCAGAATGACGTCATGCGCACACACCCTATATAAAAAAGATACTACTTCAATACTATAAAGTCTAGCCTACCTAGAAAAAAATAAAGTGAAAAAGCAACACTTTTCTAAGAAAAAATAAATTTCAAATTATATTTTCACACTTTATAAGATTTCCAAAAAAATTACACATGAGTACACATAAAAATTGCTATATATATGCATACGTTTACACCTTTCTTTTTTATACAGTTCTATATGGTTTTTGAAGTAGCAATTATTATATATAATATGAATGAATATAATATTATACTCATCTTTTTTGAAAATATATGTTGTACTTTTTTTGTGTGTGTGCGAAACACTTTTTTTTTTATTTAATAAAATTCTTGAAGTGTAAGAACTTCAAAAAGAAACTTATATGAATAGAAGCAAGAGAGAGAGAGAGAGAGAGAGAGAGAGAGAGAGAGAGAGAGAGAGAGAGAGAGAGAGAGAGAGAGCATATTTATATATAAATAATATAGTAAGAAAACGCTTTCTACTTGAAAATTCAAAGCACAGTTTACACGCTTCGTCATTTAGATCCCTCAAATAAATAAAAAAATAAAATCATGTTTTACTCACTTTACTTCACTTTTTTTGGAGTATAAATAAAAAAAAAAAAGTCCCTCTTCCTCTAACAAATTTTATACATGAGTAAATACTTTCAATAATAACATGATATCTTCATGTTTTGCTTCATTGAATATTTTATTAAAGACTCGTTGTTAAATATCAATTAATCGTTTTGTATATTATGCTTCATTGAATTTATTTTAATATGAGTTATTATTGTGCGTGTATTGTTAAATATGCGATATCTTTGCGCTCGGTTACCATTTTTGTGGTTTAATATTACGAAGATAGTAAAATATATTTTAGATATGAGAAAAAGTATTTGAAAATTTGAAGGCGATTTTGAAAATTTCAAAAAAATAAATATATATATTTAACATTAATAACTACAGACCGCTTGCACTCATATTTAAGAGCCGCCATTTTGTTGGTCAGGAATACATAGGCCAGCATAGGAAAAACATAATTTTAATTTTTTAATAGCAAAAGAAGCTTCAAACCTCAATCAAACCTTATTCCTAGCTCTTAATAAGCTCGAAGGATATGAGAAAAATTTGTTGAGTTGAAATAAACTATTTTTTATGTGAAAAATGAGGAAAAACGAAGTTTCCCCTATGCTGGACAATGCATTAGGCACCACAAACATGGCGACAAAGCGCAAGGATGTGCAAGGGGTCTATTAGAAATTGTCCATAACAGTATAACAAATTTTCAGCAATGCCTTTAACAACGTACATGGGAAAAAAAATAAACGAATTTTTAACATTACATATTTGAATTTCATCATAAAACACGGTTTTAGATTCTGAAGTGAGAAATTGAAATGTTAAAATCCTCAATTTAACAAGCCAGCCAAAATTTGTATAAAACTATAAATGACCCTTTCCAGTGGTTGAACTAACGATCCTTGCATCAAAGTGTCCTGATTGCATAATAATAATAATTTACAGTGATGAAATAATAGCAGTCTAATATATTTTACTTTAAATAATAAATTATTGGTACGATTGAAAGTTACATTACCCCTTTACAGTATCTTGTATGAGAAGTACATATAGTAATGGTCGGTACTCACCTACAACAAAGAGAAAAAAACAAAATTAGACATGACAATTGGAACACACACTTTGAAACATTTCATAATATTTTAATTCAATAAAAAACAGCACTCTTAAGAAAATGCATTGGATGTATTTTTGTGGGCTATATACAAAAAAATATACAGATTTTCTGTATTGTCTTGATATTTTCAAAAAAAAAAAAAAAAAAAAAAAAAAAATAGTAATGTTTTTGATTATATATTTTTTCTTCGCATTTTTTTCACAATTTATATTTATATTTTAAATCAAAGAAAAAATATGCTTTATAAATTAGTTTCCAATAAAAAAAAGCTTCAAATCTATTTATTAAGTACATACATGAAAAACAAACACGTGTTGTTGTTGTTGTAATTTTGCCCATTTACGATTTTCATACATTTTTTCTGTTGCAAAATTGACTTTTCATTGCGATCACGTTTTTTTCCCCAACAATAAAACAAATCTATTATTGTAAATCGAGTATTATATTACAAAAAAATGATAATAATAAAAACGAAATTAACTACTTGTAATGAAATCAATTATACTATTTTTTTTAACTCTGTTCTCCATTCCAGTACAAGATACTAATAATAATAATAAATGGTTTTTATTAGAGGTCAAAAAACTAGTATTCAAAAAATACTAGTTATAAATGATTTTTTAAATGAGATTATTCACAAATAGAATTTACGAATAAAAAAAAAATTCTGCTATAAACTAGCTATGGCAGTGTTTATTAAAAATTGTCACAAAAATCTGTGCAATTCAACACATTTTTAATATAAGAGTTAAATATATGAAGTTAGAGATATACAGCTGATATCATATAAAAAAGCAATAATAATAATAATAAAATTTGTGATAAAATTTTCTTGGCATCGTATGAGTAACAAAAAAAAAGTCGATACGATATGAAGCGAGAAAATATCAGAATATATTTGAAAGTTGCTATAACATTTTATTTTTCATATTTTGTTACATTTTCTCCTGCATATATGATGCATAAAAACACCTCATATCGATATAGATCTGGTATTGTGGTCTTAATTTTTTTGAAGAATACAATGCATGCAACTGGAGTAAGGTCAAAAGCCAAAGCCGGCGTTCAAAATTGCCCGATTGGCTTTAACTTTAAAGGAATAGACCAGAGAAAAACATAAGCATTTATATCACAAAACACTTGATGGGATTTACATAAATAACATTAGTTTGTCTCAAAACCCAACAGTAGCCCCGTAGCAGTGATCAGAAAATTCGATTTATGCAACCCGCACGACATTTTCATACGAACTTTTGCATGTTTCTGACGTCATAAACATGAATTTTTACGCAAATTGCATACTTTACAGTTTTTTTTACGCTGTCTCGTGGGGCTACATTAACATTCTGGTAAAAATTGTCATCAGTTTTGAAAATCCCATTTCATGTTTATTCATTAAAAAGCACTTATGGTTTTATGTGGTCTATGGCTTTAAACACTTGAAAATGTGTCTAGTAGTTAAAAGTTTCTGGCCTCAGTGTATAGTATTTCTTTTAGAGAACGGTAAGAAAATAGTTTTGCAATGCTAAAGGATGGAAAAATAGTGAAACTGCTATTTTTACAGATCGTCTGTGATTGGCTAGCATGTTGCGCAGGTAACCTTCATTCTAGGTAATCACGTGTAGTGTAAAGTGCTGTTCGCAATGACGTTCATATCACTCAAAAAATTGGTGCATTACTTTAGTTACAAATACTAACCTATTTAAGATATACACTTTTCAGTTATTACGTGTAGCTAAAATAATGCATTTTTAGCAAATTATTAACAATAGCTTTTTTAACTTAAAATAGCTTAAATAAACTTCAAACAACTTACATTAGCTATTTTAATACTAGTTTAATACTACGTTTACATGTATCCCGCAACAACGCATAGTATTCAAAAGATGCTTTATATAGATAAGGCTGCACTGATAAGCCTGCCTAGACGTTTCCAAGGTTTCTCTATCCTTTCATGGCAATTATCGGGTTGTACACTTGTGCTGTGATCAGAATGTTTTCTACTATAGAAGCTGCCAATAACACAAGACCTAGATGTGAGATTATGGTGTACCTCAATAACAAAATATGGGAGAAGAAACATTTATTTCTCTGATTTTGCATGAAATTTAATATTTTATTAAAAAAAAGTGAACAAATACAATGAAATCAAATTACCGGAACAGTATCGATATATGTTGAAAAATCAAGTCGTTTGGATGTAAGCCAGGATAAGTGAGTTAGAAAATTTCTAGAGTGTTCGTAGTGGACGCTATATAATATAACTTTATAAATAATTTACAATATAGTTGAAAATCCTATATTATTTTATAGTAATATCAACCTTATATACTTTTTCTTACTTTTATGCTAAATGATATTGTCCAAAATATATATAAAAAAAAATGTATGGATAAAAAAAGAAAAGAAGTTACTACACTGAAAGAAAACGTTGTAGAAAACGGAAAAGAAGATTTACAAATACAAATCTAACAATACAATACTAACTGCCCTTTTTTAAAGTTTTTCCGTCTTGAAATACTTATATAAATATACAAAGCAATCTTACAAATAAAATTAAAAATATGTTTTTACCAATTAATCTTCTGGTATCGTTTGAAATATATATATCTTTTAAATATTAGGAACTTAATTCTGAATTACCAAAATTGAAGCAAAATAATTAAATAAATTATTTTATGTTTGTATTTTCTGCTTTCTTTGTAGAATTTTAATTTTGAAATATCATAATTTTTTTTTTTTATTCTTAAAATCTTCTTCAGAAATTTTAAAAATATCACACAGTTAGGTTACTATTATATCCATTAAAATAGAATTTTCAAAGAGACTTAAATATTTTTAAAATCCACAAACCAGTATTTCAAATAAAATATTATAAAAAGTTTTTACAGAATTTTATAACAAATGTATAACAATTAAAACTCAGTTTTTTATTTCACATTAAAATAAAAATAATTTTATACATTTTGTAATAATAGTATTTTAAACTTTACTAAATATAGGTTTATTTTATTAAATTAATTGCAAATATAGCAAATAAATTTCAGTATACTGTACTTAAAGTGTGTATATTTTCACCGTGTAGTGTATGTAAGAAAACTTTGTCTATGGTATTGCAAGTTAACAATATTATTCGTATGCGTTCCATGTAGACTATACCAACGATTGCAAACTCCCTTTTTTTTTTTTTTTTTTTTTTACTGTTTGCAATTTACAATTCTGTAACTACTTTTTATTTTTACTACCCACAGTTCAATTTTTATTATTTTGTTTGTGTTGGTCCAATGATTTTCTCTCTCTCTCTCTCTCTCTCTCTCTCTCTCTCTCTCTCTCTCTCTCTCTCTCTCTCTCTCTCTCTCTCTCTCTCTCTCTCTCTCCCTCCCTCCCTCCCTCTTTCTCTTTCTCTTGTTGTCAATATACCAATAGAATTTTTTTTTCGTGTTATTGCTTTATGATCGAAAAAAGAGATTATAATAAAAGTGACATTATAACGAGTTCTAAATTTATGTTTTTTTATTTTTTTGAACAGTTTATAATAAAAATGTAAATATTTTTAGGTAAAACAGAATTTTTATAAATTACTGTGATATTTTAAGAGCTTACTAGCCCTGTTAAAAAAAATGTATACCGCGAGTGCCAAATTAAAATGAGAAAAATATATTTAAGCAAAATATTTCGTTAAACAATGAACAAATGTGGAAGATTAAATTAGCTAAGATAATAGTAACAACTTATTAAGAATGTAGAATTGAATCGTTATAAGTTTTTTTTTTTTTATTTTTTTTTTAGAAAGTTTTTTTTGTTTCTTATTCTTATTTCATTAAAAAGTTTAAAGATAGAATAATTCTATAAAATAACAATTATATTTTTTTATACAATTTTGTTATTTATAAACCTACTTTTTCTCTTTCTTAATATAAGAAAAAAAAATTGGAGGCTTCAAAATATTTTAAAATAGTATTTTTAAGAATTTAAGGTCTTCTTAAAAAAATATTATTCTTTAAGTATAAAAATATTATCATAAAAAAAAATGAATTAATTTTAATAAAAAAATTCAAGAGTACTCAAAATTTGTGGAGTTTTGTATGTTTTAATTTAGTATATTTGTGTGTAAAAACCTTACTCTCTCTTTACCTACTTCAAAATTCATCTGTCTCTCTATTTACTCTCTCTCTCTCTCTCTCTCTCTCTCTCTCTCTCTCTCTCTCTCTCTCTCTCTCTCTCTCTCTCTCTCTCTCTCTCTCTCTCTCTCTTTTCAAAAACGAGTGCTTTCACACCTTTGCTAACACATTAAATATTCTTTTTCAAAATATTCAACTCTCTCTCTCTCTCTCTCTCTCTCTCTCTCTCTCTCTCTCTCTCTCTCTCTCTCTCTCTCTCTCTCTCTCTCTCTCTCTCTCTCTTTCTCTCTCAGAGTACAAAAGCAATTCACGTTAAAAGCAAAAGGTAAACATTATAAAATTATCATTAACAATTTTAATACCTTTTATATGTTGCATAAATATTTACCCTACTCTAAAATGTTAATTCTAAAATTTACATTTTATTTAATTTCCTTGGCATTTAATTATTTTTTTGTATTGTTGTATCTATGCATTTAAGCTGATTTTTTAAAACATGGAATTGCACTAAAAAATTAAATACCATTAATTATATAGAATTTTGCAAGTAATACTAAATAATAACAATAATAAATCATCAAAGTTGATGGAAAATATTTGTAGCACCATCCAGCCTGCCTAGAGTTTCCACGGTTTCTCTAGGCTGTCAAGGCAAATGCCAAGATGTGTGGCCGACCCGTGTGTCTATTGTATACCTGTCAATAAGACGTCTGGCTTGACGATACTAAAGTCCCGAGATTAGGTCGACTTTTTGAACAATCGCCCAAAATGGCGTTTTCATTTGTATTATACAATAAATCGATTGTTGGATTTTCAAATGACCTTAGAGCATTCTTAGGTTCTCCCGACTGTATGGAGAAGCACAATAACACAATATGAAAAAAAGTAGGTAAAAAAAAAAAAAAAAAAAAAAAAAAACTGAACATGGGCCACCATAATTATCATTTCTTTAATTTGTTCAGTGCACCTAAATTGTTTGTAGTCATTAGTTTTCTCAGTGTACATATTCCACATTGCAGGTGAAGCCCCCCCCCCCCCCCTCATCCCTTACTTACACACAGAGCATAGCACAAGAAATAGATGAGAACAGTTCTTACTACGCACCATCTGCTCTCGATAACAAATCGATTAATTATTTAAAACTTTTGTACTGAAAATTAACAACAAAACTTTAAGTTAATTATATATTAAATAAAAACAAACCCTACTCTCCTCCCCTCTAAAAAACTAATTCTTGCTGTTCCACTATATGCTACAAACTTTTTGTATATATACTACTGGTTTTTTTGTTATATTAAGTATCTTAAATATAAACAGTAGAGTAGACAAAATAATTTACAAAAAATTATAATAAAAAAATTTGTTAGTTTGTAAACATATTCAATATCATAGTTAATTAATTTTAAATATTATTTACTATACATTTTGATACAATTTTATTTTTTTATGTTTTTGTTTACAACAACAATTTTTTTCTTTATATATATAGACTTTCTGTAGACTATAAACTCAAAATAGTTGTTTGTTATATTCATTGCAAATTCAAAGATAAACCAGCCTAAACACTCTAAAAAAATAGCGTTATATAACATAACTTATAATATAATATATTTAAATTAAAAGGACAATTTCAGACTGATAAATTTTCTTTTTCTTTCAAAAGATGACAAGAAATTACATCTAATCTTAAAATTCTATCCGCTTTTAATTTTTAAAAAAATTGCACCCCTAGTGAACTCTAAAGCGGTCAATTAGCTCATTTAAAAACATGAAAAAAATTATATTTTTAGTGTGCGTGTGCATGTCATAAAAAATCTAATAAAAAAATTGGAAGTATTTTAAGTAAATTCCCACTGGAAAGGGGGCGTGGCCCAAACATTTTTTCGCCTGCGCTGCTGTTGTGGAGGGCCTCGTCCCCACCGTTTGCGGGCCCTTTTGTAATCGCGCGGACTGGGCCTTTTCCTCCCAGGCCGACCCTGGTATATTTTATACAGTTTCAGAATGTTTTAAGTATTGTAAATTTAACAATTATGACGTCACTAACCGTTAG